>ML661883.1:10611274-10838254 GCA_007570785.1 Antilocapra americana | reverse complement strand
CATTGTGTATATGTACCACAGCTTTCTTATCCATTCGTCAGTTGATGGGCATCTAGGTTGCTTCCATGTCTTGGCTATTGTAAACAATGCAGCGATGAACATTGGGGTACACGTGGCTCTTTCAATTCTGGTTTCCTCGGTGTATATGCCCAGCAGTGGGATTGCTGGGTCATATGGCAGGTCTATTTGCAGCTTTTTAAGGAACCTCCACACTGTTTTCCATAGTGGCTGTACTAGTTTGCATTCCCACCAACAGTGTAAGAGGGTTCCCTTTTCTCCACATCCTCTCCAGCATTTATTGCTTGTAGACTTTTGGATGGCAGCCATTCTGACTGGTGCAAAGTGGTACCTCATTGTGGTTTTGATTTGCATTTCTCTGATAATGAGTGATGTTGAGCATCTTTTCATGTGTTTGTTCGCCATTTTTATATCTTCTTTGGAGAAATGTCTGTTAATTTCTTTGGCCCACTTTTTAATTGGGTTGTTTATTTTTCTAGAATGTAGCTGCAGGAGTTGTTTGTATATTTTTGAGATTAATTGTTTGTCTGTTGCTTCATTGGCTATTATTTTCTCCCATTCTGAAGGCTGTCTTTTCACCTTGCTTATAGTTTCCTTTGTTGCAGCACAGCATTTTTAAACTGAGTTGCCAGCATTTGATATTCCACCTTCCCTAAAATTCCACCTTCCCTGAAAAATTGGACGTGTTGGCACCAATGGGGCCACATTGAAGGACAACAACCCACAGATGCCACATGGCAACTGCCAGCTACATACAGACAAATGTTCTCCCGTCTGTCGCAGTCACCACTCCCTTCAGACTTCTTCATCTACATCCCCTGTTGGGCCCCTGGAAGCATCCTGGTTTGCACCCCATGATCTAAAACATGATGAAGGAAATGTGGATTCGAAGTTGGAAAGAGCTTTTCAATCAGGGTGTCAGTCTATGCTTTAAAGGATAGTTTTTCCAATGTCCAGGTAAGTTCACCAGGGCAAGAAAGTAGATGTAGATTTCAGCAGAAGCTTTGTTCAGCCAGGAATTCACTCCAGGGTTGGCAGAACCACACTGATGGTCAGTTACTAGACAGTGTATGAATTCAGTCAAAGGAGGGTAATTCTAACAGAATGCCTGGATTTGTATTAAATAAGAACCATACATAATTCGACCTTGCAAATCTTCCAGAATTTTGCTCTTTCTGGATGAAGGGATCCATGAAAAGGCTTAGGGTTGGAATAGTCAGTCAGTCTTACAGCAGATGGAGAGAGGCAAGGGGTGGGTTAGGAATTAGTCATCAAACATTGTGGAATCTCTCTGGGAGAAGAAACACACTCTCTGGTTCTCATCTGTCCAATGTCACACGTGTACTCATCCAGCATTTTTCAAGCTTGATGAAGAGATAGACGAAAGAACTGTCATGGAACTCTCTGGGAAGCACCATGACATACTAGTACATTAAACTTAAAATAACTCAATCCATAATTTTCTGCTAAAATTCTAACAATCGCTAGCATTTACTGACCATAGGCCAAGCATTTGTGTCCATGTGTGTGTGTTCCGTAGAGTCCGACTCTTTGTGACCGCGTGGACTATAGCCTGCCAGGCTCCTCTGTCCATAGAAATTTCCAGGAAAAGATATTGGAGTGGGTTGCCATTTCCTACTCCAGGCCAAGCACCAGGTTCTGTATCAAATGCATTATCTCATTTAATCTTTATAATGTCCTCAATAAGAAAGAGGCTACCCTATGTACAATAGCCAGGACATGGAAGCAGCCTAGATTCCCACTGACAGATGAATGGATAAAGAAGTTATGGTACATATATACAATGGAATATTACTTAGCCATTAAAAGGAATGAATCTGAGTCAAGTGTAGTGAGGTGGATGAACTGAGAGTTTGTTACAGACTGAAGTATGTCAGAAAGAGGAAACACAAATACTGTATACTAATGCATATATATCGAATCTAAAAAAAAAAAAGCTGGTGAACTTATTTACAGGGAAGACATGGAGACACAGACATAGAGAATGGTCTTGTGGACACAGTGGGGGAAGGAGAGGTTAGGACAAATTGAGAAAGTAGCATTGACATACATACACTATCATGTGTAAACAGATAACTCTTGGGAAGTTGCTATATAATACAGAGAGGCCAGCCTGGCCCTCTGTGACATCTAGAGGGATGGAATGGGGAGGAGGCTCGAGAGGCAGGGGATATATATACAGTTATGACTGATTCTCATTGATGTACAGCAGAGACCACCCCAATATTGCAAAGCAATTATCCTCCAGTTAAAAAAAGAGAGAGAAAGACACAATGATGACAGTAGTCCCACTTTACAGTTGAGAAAAGTAGTGAGAGTCAGAGACGTCACGGGATTTGCCAGATTTAGCAATGAATGAATCAGTGCCCAAGGTTAAATGGAAGGGGGTACTTGGAATCATTTGGAATCCACTGCAAGCCAAGTCTAGGAGCGACCTGTAGTGGGTAGAGGAGAAAGAAGAGTCAACAGTGGAAATGGAAGAAGCAGCTGGATATGTTAATGTCAGGAGAAGGAGTCACACCGGGATCCTCACTCTGACAAATCAGGGCTGACCTCGTTCTGTTGAGGGGCTGTCCTGGGCACTGTTGGGCATTTAGCAGCATCCCTGACCTCTACCCAGTGTATGCTAGTAGTCACACTCCTAGGTAACAACCCCTGAACGTCTCTAGACATTTTCAAATGTTACCTGGGGGCAAAATCACCTTCAGTCAAAACCCACTGATCTACCAAAGAAGCAATCATCTTTGAAAGCCATCAGTTTCCCTGGCAGCAGCAAAGTTAAGAAAATGGGAAAGGGCCAAGGTGATCCAAGGGCACTAGGTACTTTCAAGAAATTCCCTTCTGTCACAAAATCCATTTAAAAGTAGTCACGGAAGGGAAAGAATTTAAACATATGAGCAACCAAGGGTGAGCTATTCACAGAAAGTCCAGAAGCCTTGGTTTGGGATCTCCACAAGCCTGTCCAAGGAATAGTCTCCCATCCCCCGCTTGCAGATGAAGGTCAAAGATTGAAAAGTAGAAGTTTCTACCCAGTGAGTCTCCATTTCAGTCAACTCCCCACCTCCAACCCAGCTAGGGTCCATCCTGGAGACAGATGTTGCCCAAAAGGACCGTGGTGAAGACAGGCCAAGTGAGGGAAAGTGTGGAAACTTCTGAGATTGGCTTGGGTTTGGCACTTACAGAACAATAAACCGAGCCTTTGAAGAGGCTAAACAAAGGAACCATTTGTCTATTCTAGCAGCTACAAAGTGAGGCAAGATTACAGCGAAGGACTAAAGAGTAAAAGAAGAATGCCAAGCTGGAGAGGAGACCAGGGTTTACTGAGTCCAACTTGGACCTTCTGCCAGGATCTAAGGTCCGTGGATAAGACAGGCAACTGAACGTACTCTGCGACACAGGAAACGTAGGCTCTAGAGCTTTATGTTAAAAACACTTGCTGATTTTTTTCTTTCTTTCTCAGCTTTAATGTATGCAGTGTACTAGAAGCAAGAGTTGGGGGAGAGAAACAACATTCAAAAACATGCATTTTTAAAAAGGCACAAAGCTTTTCTTCGCTGTTTTTTTTTTATGTCATTCCTATGAATTAATGATGCTGGATTTTAGTTGCTTGTCTCTTGGAGAGCTTTCCTGTACTCCTCTCATTGGGAACAAGGTTGGCATTAAAATGCTCGTCAGACTTTCCCTTCTTTTAACATTCCCTGGCTAGCTTGGTTTTAATCTAACAGTCCTTTCCAAATGATCTTTCTGCTGGAGCTATGTATGTATTTATCATTCTCTCCCCCTTTCCTTGACAGTCCTCAATGACTTGAAGGGTTTTTCTTTCTTTCTTTCTTTTTTTTAAGTCAGTTACTTATTGATTTTGGCGACACAGAACGGCACGCAGGATCTTAGTTCCCCAAACCAGGGATTGAACCCAGGCCCCCTGCATACACAGAGTCCCAACCACTGGACTGCCAGGGAAGTCCCTAAAAGGGTTTTGAAAGAGCATCCCAATCACCTTTGAGGGACTTTCTGTCTCATCTTCAGGTTGCAGCTAGCTTTTGATCACCCACGTCCAGTTTCTTTCCACTGCTCTTGTCTATCAAAGATCCATAGGAAAGTTTTTCAGGGTGGGCTGGAAGGGGAGAGATAGATATTCAAAGAACGGGTGGGAGTGGGGAGGAGACTGGTGTTACCTTATGCAAGTCACACATTCTGAATCTCACCATCCTATGCCTGCAAAGAAAGGAGAAAGTGTGGTCAAACTGCTCATGCTTTCCATACTTCATTTTTCCTAAGTATAAAAGTGACACATGACTATCCTTGTGAGAATATGCAGAGATCGAATGCCTCCCAGTTATACCATCCTGGAGGGAAAAAAAACGTTTCCTGCAGTGACACAATGTCCTCTTCATTGAGCCAATCTTACTGGACCTGGAGTCCCAACCCTGTGGGTGATAGCAGAGTTGCCGTTTGAGCGACCTGTCTCTTCTTAGAAACCCAGCAGCACCCCAGAAAGGAAGGAGACACACAGCCTGGGGGCGTCCTTAGAGCAGCAAACCAGGAATGTTCATTTAATAGACACCTTGCACTGACTTCCAAAAGGAAGTAGAACAACCAAGGCTGTCCTTTAAACACTTTTCTTAAAAGACAAACTTCATCAACTATCTCCAGGTGCTCAGGATCAGAAACTCTTTATGTTTTATTCTAAATTCTGTTATTTTTATATTTATAACTTTTATTTTACAGTAACGTGCATCTCTTTGGTCATCTTGAGACCAAAGAGTTTTATTATTAGTTTTAAATTCTCTTGCCATTTCTCAACCCAGCAAATGTCTCTTCTAGGTCAAATGGCTCTTTAAAATTACTGAAAGAAGATAAAGAATTCCCTTAAGACAAGTCTTCCCATTTCCTCAGCTGTGAAATGGGATGGCCCCTACCTTATTTGGAAGTACAAACCTCCAGGCTGCTACTTGAAAACAACACCACAGTTGATACTACTAGCCTGGGAGAGAAGGTTGAGTCCTGAACCCACCAACAGCGTCTCTGCTTGGGGTTTACATTGCCTACACATGGCCGGCATGGTTCGGTAGTCAGACCTTAAGACAGGTATAACAGCCATCTTCAGCAACTTTCAGAAATTACCATCTGAGATCAAACTAGACCTACTTTTATTGTTATTGCTTGATTTATTGGTTTTGAGTTTTTGTGGGTTTTTTTTCTTGCTACAGTAGAGAGCAGTCATTCAGCCTCCACAGAGTAATGCCAAAACTGCAATATTCCTAGGAAACCAGCCGAAGAGACCGCTTCCAGGAAGGAGTCCCTGCTGTCACGTTTCCTGAGGATCTATCTAGGTGATCAGACACTGGCAAACACCCTTCTGGCCACAGAGACCTATCTGAAAGATTCACACTCATTAAGCATGCTATATAAATTTCCTGCACATTTACTTCCACCTTTATTGCTCAGTTGTTTTGATATGAAAGCTTTTTATTAAAATGATCCTTTACACTTTGTTCCCAGTGGAATCCCAAATGCCCCCTTCATCGTTATGAAAACATCTAGCTCTTCACCAATTTTTTTTTTCGTTTGAATAAAACAGTAAGCAAAACTAACTCCTCACCTTCCCCTTGCTTCCACTTCCCCAATAAATCTAACATCTTTCTCTAAAACCTGGTGGCTAGAAGATGATTGGTTTCGATGGTGTGTGGTCTAAAGCATGTTTTGCTACTTTAGAATTTTGCTGGAATTTTTTTCGTGTGTATACTTGTTAATTATTTCACCGTTTCCCATAAATGGAATCAGTTCTCTATAGGATGATGTTCATTGTCTATAAGAGCCTGCATGCTCAGCTGCTCAGTCATGTCCTACTCTGCGACCCCATGGATCATAACCTGTCCGGTTCCTCTGTCCATGGGATTTCTTCAGTTAAGAATACTGGAATGGGTTGCCATTGCCTCCTTCAGGGGATCTTCCCAACTCAGGGATGGAACCTGCGTCTCATGCATTGGCAGGCAGATTCTTCACCGGTGAGCCACCTAGGAAGCCTGCCCTTAAGTAGTAATGGGTTAATCTTCACCACTGCTTATGCAGTTGGACAGCCGCCTCTGAACCACTTTTCTCTCCAGTGATTCCTCTTCTTTCCACCTCTCTGCAGTTGGCCTGAAGGAATCATAAAACGGCCCCTGGAAACTCATTTTAAGGAACCGCCCCTTCCTCAGTCGGGTGGAAAGCCTGCGTTCCCGGAGGCCCCAGCCCCCACCCGACCGCCCGCCCTCAGCTGGCATCCGGACGCAGCGACCTAGGCTGCCAGTAGAGGGCACACTTACTTTAACTTTCGCAAACCTGGGGCGCGGGTGCAGCCCTGGGAGGGGGCAGGGAAAGACGCTTTGCAGCAAAACCCTGGCTAGGGATTGGTCACTTCGCGTTTGCGGCAAAGACCTGGAGGCTGGAGCAATTCGGAGTCCTTAAAATCGACTTGTGCCTTGTGCCTGATTTGGAGGAAGTTACTACTCTTTTAACAATCGAACGCCGAGCAGCAAACTCAGCGGGTAATAATTTATCTGGAACACAAGCATGATATACGCGAGCCCTCCCCGTCCCGAATTTTTTTCACTTTTGGAAGGAGGAGGAAGGGGCGTGGAAAAGTTTACTTATAATGCCCTTGGATGAGGGACCGGAGCTGGGATAGGTCGCCTCTGTGTAATGCAGAATAGTAAATCCCGAGGGGATATGCATTCTATGTTAAATATAGATTCATTGAGGGAGTAAACAAATCATGTGTCGTGTTGGGCAAAATTCTAAGTCGACGTAAACATGAAAGGTATACAGATGTACGTGGATTCTATTATACTTAGTTCACTATGGTATTCAGAAAAAAAATTAAGAGTCAGTGAACTAGGAAATCAATGCCTGAAATTCGGCCAATTTTTAATTGGCTCAAGACACTGCCAGCAACACCCCCCCCCCAAAAGACACGGAAGTAATACTTGGCTCCTCTCCTTAGATGAGAATCGATGCATTGTGTGTGTGTGTGTGTGTGTGTGTGTGTGATTTCGAGCCCAATGATAAAGAGGAAAGCAGACCCAGAAATGTCCGGTTGTTTGTTCGAGCAGGAAAGAGTTAACGGTTTTCCTCACCGAGAAATCTGCCGACTCCCCAGGCAGGATCCGCTGGCTCGCTCCCATCCCTCTTCTGGGGAGTCTGGTCCCGCGGCTCGCGCCCCCCTCCCCAGGGCTGTATCCTCCAGTCTAGCGCCTTGGATTTTTCCCAAAACCTAGGAGCCCCAGAGTGGTGCTAACCAGCGCCACGGGGCGCAAAGAGGATTCGTCTCTTTTCTGAAACCTAGCTGCGGAATTGGGAACTCCGAGAGAGAGATGCGCGGGGGTGGGAAGGGGGTGTAGAGGGACGGGGGTGGTCCCCCACGGCGCGCACCCGCAGGCGCGCTCCTCCCTTACTCCAGCTCCGGAACCCGCAGAAAGATCTCAGGGATTAGCGCGTACGGCGCGGGGGGAGGGGGAGGAACGCTGACTCCCGCGGAGAGCCTTGTGGGTCTATGCGGGCAGGGCCGAGAGTTGGGGGTCCTCTGCGACTTTGGCAGCAATCGGGGAATTCATTGTGGGTGGAAGGTGCCCAGTCGAGGAGGCTGCGCAAACCCAGAATGCATAACACCCCCAACAAATACAGTGGGTGTTTACTCATAACGCTCTCTCCAAGTATACGTGGCAGCGCGTTGTTGAATTATTTTAGTAATGCCAGGTACCATTTTTCTTCCCTATACCTCTGATCATGTATTCCATCGACACTTAACACCCACCCACCCACACACTCACACTCAGAGCGCGCGCCCATCAATAACTCCTTTCCTCCTCTCTTCGTAGGAGTTATTTTCCAAAGGCTGCCCCTTCCCCGGCCTTAGGGAGGCGCCCGTCCACCCGGGACGTGCATGGCGCAGCCGTGGGTACACGGTGTATTCTCAGCGTCGAAGGATCAGGGGTTCTGCCCCTAGATGATTTAAGCACACAAGACAAGTATGCGGTTTGTCCAACACAGCGCCGCTCCAGAGTAACCAGGCAGCACAGAGAGACAGTTTGAGAGGGAGCAAAAGAAAATGGTAGGCGCGCGCAGTTAATTCATGCGGCGCTCTGACCGTGTTTACACCCGAGAGCTCGGCGCACTGGAGTGCCAGGCTCAAAGAGCTGAGTCCCCTCCCCTCCCGCCCTCGCTCCGCACCAGCGCCCCTCCCGGGTTCCCAAAGCCGAGGGCGGGGGAGACAGAAAAAAGATCCTCTCTGATGAGTCCCCGCCCACCAGCCCTTTATAGGCGAGGGTCTCCGCTGCGGAGGACCCCCAGGCTGCGCATCTCGGGGCTACCGCTGCGGCTGGCTCGCCGTGGCCGCCTCCTGGCTCCACCACTGTCTGGAAAGGCAGGGCTACTCTGAGGCTTGGCGGGAAAAGGAACACAGGGGAGGGGCCGTACCTTCTCGGTATAAAAGCCAGTTTTTTCTGGGCTTTATCTGACTCGCTGTAGTAATTCCAGCGAGAGGCAGAGGGAGCGTGCGGGCGGGCCCTACAGGGTGGAAAAGCCGATCCAGCCTAGCGAGCGGAGTCGCGCTCCGGGCGCCCGGGGAAGGGAGATCCGGAGTGAAACGGGGGTTTCTGCGCCTCCGGCCGGGCCGGCCCCCACCCCACCCTCCCCGCGGACCCCTGCTAGCGGTCCGCCACCCGCGCCGCATCCGCGAAACTTTGCCCACTGGAACTTACAACACCCGAGCGACACCAAGACTCCCGGACGCAGAGGCTCTTCTGCCTATTTGGGGAGACACTTTCCCCCGCCGCTGCCCACGACGCGCGCCTCTAAAAGGCGCTCCTCGCCGCTTTTTGGACGCTAGATTTCCTTCGGATAGTGGAAATACGGGTGAGCACCCGGACCTATTGGCCTTTTTTCATTTGTTTTTGCTATCACCTTAACGCCGAGATGAGCCGAACGCCCTAATCGAGTGTCTTTTCTCCCGTTCCTGCGCTACTGACACTTTCTCAGAGTAGTTGTGGCTGGTCGGGGTGGGGTGGAGAGGAAGCAGAACTGGGTCGGGGTACAGTGACTTGTCAAGATGGGAAGAGAGAGGAAGGCAGAGGGAAACCTGGGGTGCATTTTCTGAAAGTAGCCTTCAAAGGTTTTTGCTTGCGTTAGATGAACGCTGACCCCGGCCGGGTGGACATTCATACTTTATTGCATTAATTGCTTTTTTTGCCTTTCGTGGGGGAGAAGGGTATGCTTCGCGGTTGGCAGAAAACCCTTTACATCCTGAGCTCCTTGGAGTAAGAATTACACATTGCGTGTGTGAGCAAAGAGAGCTCCGCAGCCGCTGACTTTTCCCTCTCTGGAAAAGGGCATTTAAATTTCGGCTTACTGCATTTCTGACAGCCAGAGACAGGCACTGCGGCGCGTCCCGCCCGCCGATCCCCTCGGCGGCTCCAACGCTCCCTGCTCCTTTTAGAAGTTGGCCTTTGGCTTTTTTTTTTTTTTTTAAGGATAATGAAATTAAAGATTTTGGTCTACAGAGAGGTTAGGACTCGGTGCTGGGAAGGCGCAGGGACGGGGAAAGGGAAGCTGGGTCTAAGATGTGTCCTAGTCTCCTGGAATTATTGACTCCGGGGGAAAAATGAGGGCAAAATCTCTGCGCTTTGCCTTGGCTCCCCGGCCGCCTCCGGGGTCCCCGCGCGGGTGGCCCTGCGCCCCCTGAGATGCGGAGGACGGCCAGGAGCCGGGCTCCGGGATTTTCGAGAACAGCTGCTGCCCTCGGCGGGTGAGGGGGAAGACGCCCGGCTCCGGGCGCGGAATCGTAGCAGGGTTTCTGGCGCAGTTGCGTCGCCGTATTGAGTGTTGAAAGGAGACGTCCCTGTTATTATTTAACACTCTCCTTTTATTTATGAGGGTGGGGGGCTGGTTGGAGATGGGCTAAGGCTCGAAGCTGAGCTCGCCACCCCAGCCGAAGAGAGAAGGAAAGCCCGCAAAGGAAGGAAGGGGGGCGCGCTGGGGGTAGGGATGCGGGAGGCGGAGAAGGGAGGCTGGGAGGGGCGGCGGCGCCTGCAGGGGAAGCAGCGAGACGAGGGCGCGCGAGTGGGAACGGGCGCGGCTGGAGGGGGCCAAGCGCAACCGCTCCAGCCGCGGCGCCTCTCGCCGCCTCCTTCAGGTGGCGCAAAACTTTGCGCCTCGGCGTTTGGCAGAGTCTATTCCCCACCGCCGCCGCCGCCTCCCCCGGCCTGTGAAGGAGGCCAAAGCTGATTTCGATTGCTCTGCGGTCGTGGGGCCGACTCCCGGGCTTCGCGCTCCAGGCTCCCGGCGGGGTGGGGGTGGGGGGACAGAAAAGCCCCGCGGCGCTGCGGAGCTGGTTCGCCAAGTGTGTGTCTGAGATAGCAGAGGGTCACTCAGAGGGGGGTAAAAGGGTGCCTATTTTGTCCGTGTCCCCCCCCCCTCCCTCCATCGGCTCCATTTGGGGATCGCGCTGGAAGGGCAGTGGTTCTGGATTGTGGCGCGCGCTGAGTGGGGTTTCGGCACCATTCAAGACCCCCTTAACTGAAGACTTGCCCGGTCTTTGTGTGCTCCCTCCTGCAGGCTGCAGCGATGCCCCTCAACGTCAGCTTCGCCAACAGGAACTATGACCTCGACTACGATTCGGTGCAGCCTTATTTCTACTGCGACGAGGAGGAGAACTTCTACCACCAGCAGCAACAGAGCGAACTGCAGCCGCCGGCGCCCAGCGAGGATATCTGGAAGAAATTCGAGCTGCTGCCCACCCCGCCCCTGTCCCCGAGCCGCCGCTCCGGGCTCTGCTCGCCCTCGTACGTCGCGGTCGCCTCCTTCTCGCCCAGGGGAGACGACGACGGCGGCGGCGGCAGCTTCTCCTCCGCGGACCAGCTGGAGATGGTGACCGAGCTGCTGGGAGGCGACATGGTGAACCAGAGCTTCATCTGCGACCCCGACGATGAGACCTTCATCAAAAACATCATCATCCAGGACTGCATGTGGAGCGGCTTCTCGGCCGCCGCCAAGCTCGTCTCGGAGAAGCTGGCCTCTTACCAGGCTGCGCGCAAAGACGGTGGCAGCCCGAGCCCCGCCCGTGGGCACGGCGGCTGCTCCACCTCCAGCTTGTACCTGCAGGACCTGAGCGCCGCCGCCTCCGAATGCATCGACCCCTCGGTGGTCTTCCCCTACCCGCTCAACGACAGCAGCTCACCCAAGCCCTGCGCCTCCCCGGACTCCACCGCCTTCTCCCCCTCCTCGGACTCTCTGCTCTCCTCTGCCGAGTCCTCCCCGCGGGCCAGTCCCGAACCCCTGGCGCTCCACGAGGAGACCCCACCCACGACCAGCAGCGACTCTGGTAAGCTGGGACCCTCCAGGCGCGTCAGAGGGGTCGGCTGGCTGTCCTTCCTATTCTCATTGGCTGCCAACCCAAGGGGCCACTTCAGTTGCCCCCACTCCCTCCCTACCATTTTTCCCTTACGTTTGGAAAAGAAATGGCAGGTCTGGAAGGGTCTGGGAGCTCACCATCCCTGAACACTGAGCTTTAGTGTTCTTCCCACTCCTTCCCCTAAGATCGCCCTAGTGGCCAGTCCTCTCCTTTCCTTTCCCTCCCCTTAGGAATTTCTTTTGGGTTTTTAAAGCTTCTAGCTTATCTAGTAACTCTATCCGCTCCCGCTTACCCCTCTTAAGCATTTTAATTGCCCTGGAAGGGGGCGGGGCGGGTCGTCGTGGAGTTGAGAGGATTGATCTCTCCAAGAGTGAATGAATTACCTCCCTCCTCCCTTCTGAGTTGTTGGATTTAATGGACTACAGATCAACAAGAAAAGAGGGGTAGTGTACAGAGACCGGGCAGCCTCCCACCTGATCGCCGGGAGCTAGTGAAAGTGCCTTAAAAGTGTATGGACTGAGTTGGGATCTTTGCACTTCTTTGAACATTTAAAAGCCAGCCCCTTCCAAAACTGGACTTCGTTTTTCCCTTCTCCCACCTCCTAGGACTTTTGGCAAAGCTGCAAGACCTTTTTTTTTCTTTCCTTTTTGCACTTCCAGTAAGATAGGGAGTTGCTGAAGTTACACTAAAGATTTGTAGCTATTATTTGCAACACCTGAAGGGTTCTTGGTAAAGATAAAGTCCCTTGCAAATAGGAGGTGCTTGGGAATGTGCTTTGTTTGGGTGTGTCCAGGGCCTCATTAAGTCTTAGGTAAGAATTGGCATCAATGCTTTATCCTGGTAAATTGTAATTTTCTTGTCTGTGCCATAAACCCAGCTGTCATTTTCCTCCCTGAGACTCTGTCTTCGTGAGAAGAAAAGCAGAGATGATTGACTACCTGTCTGGGAATAACTTTGTGCCAGGGACCTTTTTTTTTTTTTTTTTTTAGCCTCACTCCATGGCATATGGGATTCTTAGTTCCCCCAACAGGGATCAAAACTTGCCCTGTATGTTGGAAGCATGGAATCTTAACCACTGGACTGACAGGGAAGTCCTCCAGGTCCTCTCTTAGCTAATAATCCCTTGAATTGGCATAGTATTAATTTCATCTGGTCATTGATTGCTTTAAGAAAACCGTTGTTAACTGGGTATTTTTTTTCTTTTTTTCTTTCTTAAAGAGGAAGAACAAGAGGATGAGGAAGAAATTGATGTTGTTTCTGTGGAAAAGAGGCAGCCCCCTGCCAAAAGGTCAGAATCAGGGTCACCCTCTGCCGGCAGCCACAGCAAACCTCCTCACAGCCCGCTGGTCCTAAAGAGATGCCATGTGTCTACCCATCAGCACAATTACGCAGCGCCCCCCTCCACTAGGAAGGACTATCCCGCCGCCAAGAGGGCTAAGTTGGACAGTGGCAGGGTCCTGAAACAGATCAGCAACAACCGCAAATGTACCAGCCCCAGGTCTTCGGACACGGAGGAGAATGACAAGAGGCGGACACACAACGTCTTGGAGCGCCAGAGGAGAAACGAGCTGAAACGCAGCTTTTTTGCTCTTCGTGACCAGATCCCAGAGTTGGAGAACAATGAAAAAGCCCCCAAGGTAGTTATCCTTAAAAAAGCCACAGCGTATATCCTGTCTGTCCAAGCAGAGGAGCAAAAGCTCATTTCAGAAAAAGACGTGTTGCGGAAGAGGCGAGAACAGTTGAAACTCAAACTTGAACAGATACGGAACTCTTGCGCCTAAATTGACCTATTGGAGGGAGGAACTGGACTCCCTCAGGAAATTCTCATTTGTTACTAAAAGGAAAGTGAGGAAAAAAGTTCCTCTGTCAAATCCTTACATAGGAACGTCTTTCATATGCATGAACAACCTCACAACCTTGGCTGGGTCTTTAAGACTGAAAGATTCAGCCATACTATAAACTGCCTCATACGGAACTTTGGGCATAAAAGAACTTTTTTTTTATGCTTACCATTTTTTTTTCCTTTAACAGATTTGTATTTAAGAATTGTTTTTAAAAACTCCAGAATTTCACCCAATTTTCCTTTGTAAATATAGCCATTAAATGTAAATAACTTTAATAAAATTTATAGTAGGTATACCTACTATATAGGTATAATTTTTTATTTAAGTACATTTTCCTTTTTAAAGTTGATTTTTTTCTATTGTTTTTAGAAAAAATAAAATACCTTCAAATATATAATTGAGCCAAATCTTAAGTTGTGTTTTCTTTCTTTTTTTCCCCCCCTCATTCTCTTTTCATCGATTGCGAATTAACAGTATTTGGCCCTTAAGGGAATGAGCTTACAAGGACGGGAAAAGAAGTCATTTAAGAAAGGGTGAGGGCTTTTCTTTGTTCTGATGGGTCTGGGGACTTAAGGTCTTTAAGTTCTCAGCGTTATAAGATGCTTCCTGGAGATCTGTGATAAGGGCCAGAGTTGATACTTCAAAGAATGAAAGGGCAGTAGGCTCGTTAGTGGGTTAGAGGTAGGTAAAAGGGATGCCAGAAGTTAAAGATAACAGTTAAGAATGCAAAGGAGGGTGAGGACTGGGGATTCAGAAGAAGATGACAGAAAAACTCAGTTTGCAGGTTCCATGCCATTCCCCAGCTCCATTGGAACCCAAGGGTTCTGCCCATTGAAACGGTCAATGGCAAAAGAGTAGGAACTGACTTGTGCTGCTTTTCTGCAGTCGCAGGTGCTCTGGGAGGCAAGTTATTAACCCTATTTTTACAAACAAGGGAATATAGAAGCTCAGAGTGGTTATAGAACTTATCCGCAGCTACACAGTAAAAGGCAGCATCCAAGTCCCGTGCTTGTTGAAAAGCACTCAACACTCGGCTATCATGCTCGAGCTCTTTCTGTGTCGGCAGTACTGAGATCAAGGGTGCTTTGGGATTGGGGCCTGATGGACTGACCCAAGGAATAACCATATTTAGGTTTCAGGCATTTTTCTAAGCATTTTCCTTCTAGTCACTCCCCAGTAGCCATATGAAGGAGGTACTGTTGATTTCTCCATGATAGGGAAACTCATCCCTGTGCCCAAGGAACACTGATAATGAAGAACAGAACCAGGATTCCAACACAGGCTTAACCTGTGCGAGACCACCTCTCAAACTCAGTAACAGTCAACTGGCTCATCTCAAGGACCTGAGGTTTCGGCAGTTAGGCCTGATGGAACCCCAGTTCTTCTTTTCTCCTTATATTTTGTATTTGTTTGTATTTTGTTGTTCCTTGCTTATTTTTTCCTTTCACAAAGAGAAACTCACGGCTCATTGATGCCTCTTGCTCAGTCACTAAGTCTGACTCTTTGCAACTCTATAAAGTGCAGCAGGCCAGACTTCCCTGTCCTTCACCATCTCCCGCAGTTTGCTCAAACTCATGTTCATTGAGCCAGTGATGCCATCCATTCACTCCTACCTTAGTCATTTGTTAAATGAGACTCACCAGTTGCTCCTGCGAAGCAGCCATTATAGAAATGCTACTCTCCAGATCATAAAACACTTGCTCTTCGTCATGTGAGTCATTATTTTGGAAATGACAAACTCCCCTTCCTTCAAACCCCTTTCACACAGGGACATGCATGATACATACTCATCACTTAGAACATGAAAGGCATTTTTGAATGTAGATTGGGGGCTTCCCTGGTGGCTCAGACGGTAAAGAATCTGCAATGAGAGAGACCGGGGTTTGATCCCCAAGTTGGGAAGGTCCCCTGGAGGAGGGAATGGCACCCCACTCCAGTATTCTGGAGTATTCCATGGACAGAGGAGCCTGGCGAGTCCCAATTAGTGACTAACATACACACACTCACACGTTATTAATTATGAAACTTTGAAAACCCCACAGTCCAAACCAGAAACTAGAACATTGACTGAAAGTTGCTATCACTGTTATAATTATCTCATTGTCTCAGCCTCAGAGTAGATCTTCAGATCCCCGTACTTACTTGGGAATTTAAATCTACCATGACCCATAAATCAATAAATAATTACTGCCTTTGGCTTTGACCTCTAAAATAGTTTATTCAAGTCCTTAATGTCTTTTTTCTTGAGGCTTGATTCTGGAACCTAAGTCCTACCCTAATAGCTTCAAGCTGTCACACCCTACACCCTAAATTCAAAGGAAGATACTATCCACAGAAGTGGGGTAGTTCAAAGTGTTACAGAAGCAGAGGCAAACTTACAGGATTCACTCTCTGCCCCTTTGTGGCTGGAGTACAGCCCTGGAGTGAGTCACTGGGGAACACGGAAGGCGTTAGTTTGAATCACTAAGTCTGGACAAGCCTGCGGAATAGGAGAGAGTGTTTCTCAATAGAAAAACAACTCCCCGTTCCAAATGATCAGGAAACAACTTTCGGGATGCAGACCTTGGCTGTGGAGAAGAAAGGGAACCATTCCAAATACATATCACCCCCCCCCCCCCCTAAGCTTATGAGGTCAGGGAACATTCTGAAAACAGAATAGATGCCAAGTTCTTTCCAGAAAATCAGGCTGACCCTGACCCCCCACACAAATTGGTCCTTCTAGCCAATCCAGAGCATCCCCAGGGTTTATGCTGTTGCATAATCTTATTTTGTAGATAATAATGATCAAGAACTGGAGAAGGAGGGATGGAGCTTATGATTCTGTCAGGAATATATAAGAAGGAATAGTTAATATTAACTATACCTTTAACCCAGGATGCTGTCCAGGAATTAATGCCTTCCCCAGGAGATTCCTGGAATGGTTTTGCTTAGGGATAGAATGTATAAAGAGGAAGAAAGTGTTATTTTATGCTGCCATTTGGATAGAGATCCACATTATAAAAACAATCAATCAAATTTTTAAATGCACAGTTTTCACAATCTCAGCCTCATAACTGAGTACTCACAGCTAGGATGTGTAAGTAGAGTTCTCTGCTGATCTTTAAGACAAAGTTTGG
The DNA here is from genome assembly GCA_007570785.1 of Antilocapra americana. Taxonomy (NCBI): domain Eukaryota; kingdom Metazoa; phylum Chordata; class Mammalia; order Artiodactyla; family Antilocapridae; genus Antilocapra; species Antilocapra americana. The sequence goes on along the minus strand of ML661883.1, from coordinate 10,821,866 downwards.
GAAAGAGAACAAAATAATCATATTAGGGTTTGTGTGTGTGTATGTGTGTGTGTGTGGCTTGGTTGCAATAGCCCATGAAAATTTGTTAGTGTATACGCTAAGGGCCTCTGAAACATTTCTTCCCAACAATGCATAAACTTTAGGTTAGAAGAGGCTGAAAGGTGTCCCCTGACACTATAAATGCATTTGTAGCTTTACAAAAGGATCCCCTTTTAAGATTATAAACCTTTGTTGTTGTCCTTCAGTTGCTCAGTCATGTCCAACTCTTTGTGACCCCACAGACTGCAGCACACCAGGCTCCCCTGTCCTTTACTATCTCCTGGAGCTTGCTAAAACTTATGTCAACTGAGTCAGTGATGCCATCCAACCATCTCATTCTCTGTTGCCTACTTCTCCTTCTCCTCCTGCCTTCAATCTTTTCCAGCATCAGAGTCTTTTTCAATGAATTGTCTCTTCGCATCAGGTAGCCAAAATATTGGAACTTCAGATTCAGCATCAGTCCTTCCAATGAATATATATTACATGCCTGTTTCAAAGAAGGAGGTAGACACAGCTAATAGAATGAGGACAGGGACCTGTTTTGAAAAAAAAAAAAAAACTAAAAAGACTCTACCACCCACCACAAAAACTGTAGCAATAATTTTTCTCTAGTCTAGATCCTTCCAAGGTGAAACTAGACTAATTCTATTTATTTATTTTTATTTTCATTACTCTAGAGATTAATTGTACAAATATAGAAGAAATACCCAAGAATGCTCATTTTGCCAAACTGGTTTGAAGTGACGCAAAATGACTCTGAGTTGATTTCTCATTTGTTTTAAATCTTATTTCTTCCAATATTAGTCTACACTAAGTTCTTTAGGAAGACACAGTGGAGGGGAAGCCTTAATGGTGTGTAGACCTCCTGAGGCTAAAGGAATGTGCTTTGTTTTTGCACAATGCCTGGGAGCAGCTCAACCACAATCCCCAAAACTTTCTTCCTTTGTCACCCCATCAGCCCATCTAGGGATTAAACAGGCCAGTGCAGTCAGGGGTCTTAGGACTGGGGAATTGGAGAACTCAGGGAGAGAGGATTAACCTTCTTTACACACCTCCTATCTCCTTCCATCTCACGGGCAGCTCACCTGGAGAGTAATTTTTTAATGCGATGACACTGAAGTTTAGCCAAGTTCTCCCAAAGTCACACAGGCAGCCAACAATAAAAACAAAACAACAACAGTAGTCAGTCTACACTGTGAATTTTATATACAATTTTCTTAGTTCACCACCCCCCAAGCAATGCTTAGAAGATAAATTCAATTGTTAATCCCTAATTTACTTATAAAGAGATTAAAAACTTCTAGAGATTAAGTAATTTGCCTGCATTCGCAGAGCTGGCAAAATGGTGAAAGCAAGATGAATTGTTGTTTGTCCATAAATATTTACTGAGTACCTACTAGGTGCCCACAGTGTGCTGGAGGTGTGAAGAGATGCTGAGATAAAGGAGATGGATAAGGTCCTAGCCCGTGGACTAGTAGGGAACAAAGGGACCGAAGACAATTAGACTCTAAGTTATTTCACAAACATTTTCAGAGTCCACTATGAGGCAGGAAGGGGTTAAAGCTCTGGAAGCTGCTGAAGACCACCGCCATCCCCCCTAGGGCAAATGGAATCTGAGAAAGAACCCAGGAAATGCTGCAAGGGGGGACCAAGTGGAAGACATTATTATTACTTAGGAGGGAGAAAGCTCTAGGAGGAGGCCCTTCTATCAGAAGTGTCAGAGACAGCAAGAGGGGAAGCAGGTATGGAGAATGGTTCCATGGGATTTAGCAACATGGAGGCATCTTCTTGACCACACCTTCTCCCCAGTGGGACAGCAGCCTCCTCCACCCAAGATCCTTCCTCTTCATTCCTTTCATTCAGTCCATCACTTAAATCAGCAGCCTAATCATTCTTCCAGCAACCTCAGTTCAGTTCAGTTCACTCAGTTGAGTCCGACTCTTTGAGTCTGCACATGGACAGCAGCACGCCAGGCTTCCCTGTCCATCACCAACACCCAAAGCTTTCTCAAAATCATGTCCACCAAGTCAGTGATGCCCACCCAACCATCTCATCCTCTGTTGTCCCCTTCTCCTCCTGCCTTCCAATCTTTCCAGCATCCTGGCCTCCCATAATACCTTCTGCAAGAGTTCTCAAAGTGTGATTCCTAGACCATCAATACTAACACAGCCTGCGAATTTGTGACAAATTTGAACACATTGTCTCCTGAATTAGAATTTCAGGAAATGGCTCCCAAGCTTGGGTTTTAATAAGCTGCTGCAGGGCTTGAAAAAGTTGAGAACCACTCACTGTTTTGTCCACCACTGCCACTCCCAGGATCTCTCTAAATCACAAATGCAGTATCGATAACCCTGTATGTGAGACAACAAAAGAGATGCAGATGTATAGAACAGTCTTTTGGACTCTATGGGAGAGGGCAAGGGTGGGATGATATGAGGAATGGCACTGAAACATGTAAATTATCATATGTGAAATCAATCGCCAGCCCAGGTTTAATGCTTGATACAGGGTGCTCAGGGCTGGTGCTTGGCTGGTGCACTGGGATGACCCAGAGAGATGGAATCGGGAGGGAGGTGGGAGGGGGGTTCTGGAAGGGGAATACATGTATACCCATGGCGGACTCATGTCAATGTATGGCAAAACCAACACAATAATGTAACTAAAATATATAAAATAACAAAAAAATAATAATAATAAATCACAAATGTAATTATGCCCAGCTCTTGCCTTCCAAGGTCCTCCACACACTGGCTTCCACTGACTCAAAGATCCCATCACTCTGGTTATCCAATAATCTATGAGCTTTTTCAGATATTTTGTCCCCTCTGCTTAAAAACTTTTGACCCCCATTCCATCTGTCCATTAACACAACACCCACAAGCCCGGCACGCTCTTACTCATCTTTCACGGCTCACCTCCTAATACTCAAAGGCCGTGAGACAAGGTTCCCTAGGAGACCAGGATTGTCGGCCCAAACACTCACCACTTTTTATAAAATCACTTGTCTTGCCTTGAGGAATGGAATCACATCAGTCCTGTTCAGCAGTGAATCTTCATCAGTGACAATATAAACGCCTGACATTGAGCAATGACTCAGCAATTCCTTGGTGAATGGCTGAATGCAGTGAGTGCCATTTTCCTGGTGGTGTGGGCTTTGACAGTGAGTAGAAAGCAAAATACAAAGTACAACAACTTTTTCAAGAAGCTAGCTCTGAAGATAAGGGAAGAGATGGATTTATCAAAAGAAGACCAAGTTTTGCATTTGGTTGATTTTCCATCCTAAAGGCGATCTGTCCTGGGTGTTCATTGGAAGGACTGATGTTGAAGCTGAAACTCCAATACTTTGGCCACCTGATGCGAAGAGCTGACTCATTGGAAAAGACCCTGATGCTGGGAAAGATTGATGGCAGGAGGAGAAGAGGATGACAGAGGATCAGATGGTTGGATGGCATCACTGACCCAATGGACATGAGTTTGGGTGGACTCCAGGAGTTGGTGATGGACAGGGAGGCCTGGTGTGCTGCAGTTTATGGGGTCGAAAAGAGCAACTGAACTGAACTGATTTGCTTGATTGGATCTCAATTTTATCTTATTAAAGATAAGTGAAGTCACTCATTCATGACTCTTAGCAACCCCATGGACTGTAGCCCTCCAGGCTCCTCCATCCATGGGATTTTCCAGGCAAGGGTACTGGAGTGGGTTGCCATTTCCTTCTCCAGGGGATCTTCCCAACCCAGGAATTGAAGCCAGGTCTCCTGCATTGTAGGCAGATGCTTTACTGTCTGAGCCACCAAACTTCTTTAGTAAAGATAAAGAGATTATTAGTTTGTAGGCTGATGGGATGAAGTTGAGAAGGGGAGAAGTGAAGATACAGGAGAAAAGCGGTAATGTATCTAAATGTAAGTATCTTGAGGACAGCTTCCATCTTTGCCTGGTGCCAAGCGTGTTGCCTGGAACTCTAACGGGGAAGATAAGGATTAGGTGGATTAGGTGAAAGGGGCATGCCTTCTTGAACATAGTCACTCCTTCAGAGTGACTCTTCCCAGTCAAAGACCAAGCCAAATCTCTTCTTCTAGGCTCACAGGACATGTTCATCCATATAGAAATAACCAGTTTAATTCTTTTCCCTTGCTAGACTCTAAATTCCTTGTGGACACATACTATGACTTTTTCCATCACTGTACCCCATAGGGCAGACATAGCATATAAGATTGTGCTGATTGAATGAATGAGTGTATCGACGAATGAATGAATGAATGAATGAACTTATTTGTCATATACTTTCAGTTTCTACACCCTATGGTTGCCCATCTATTTTACCCCGGTCAATCCAATGCTCTGTGCTCAGTTCATGCCAAACCTATTCCCCTCTGTGATGTCTACCTAATTCACGGCAAAGAGCAGAAGCCTTGGCAACAGCTTCTCTGAGTCTCACTCAGAATCTGTAGGTTGCAAGCAACAGAAACTCAACTTTAGCTGGTAGGCATGAGCAGCTGGGGGGAGTGTATATAATTAGTTTTGTAATTGAAAAAGCCCAAGGCTGATTGAATCTAGGGGCTCAAACAGAGTGGCATCAGGATTCTTTCCATACTTCCATCTCAGTCAGGATCTGCCCTCCTGGGGCAAATGGCTACCAGCAACTATAAGCTAACATAGGCTCATTAAGAAAGCATGTCCCTCTTTTCCTGATTGTTCTTCTGGGCAAGTGCGCCCACCCTGAGGTTTGGCTTCCAACCCTCCTCCTTGGGTACAGTTGAGGCCATGAGTGTGACTGACAGTTCCCTGTTCAGTAAGGGAAATGCAATTAATTCCTAAGACGCAAAGTTGGTCACACAAAAAGAAGAGCCATTCCCAAGACTGAATCACTGGGTAACAGTGATGCTAAGCTCCTCAGAGCTGCTTGAAAGAGGTCAGATTTTTTAAAAGCCTGACTCAATCTCAAAATCATCTGAAGATCTTTTTATAAATGATCTACCTCAGAGCTACTAACCAATGTCCAGAGGGTGGGGACAGGAATCCCATTTTTTCTCTTTTTCTTTAAAGTTTCACAGATGATGGGGATAAAGAAATGAGTTTGGGAACTGACAGTCATAATCAACAAAGGCCTCTGGCGGCAGGAGTCCCTTCAGTTCAGTCCAGTTGTGTAACCAGCTGGCCGTGCGATCCAGGGCAGAGGACATCACTACTCTGGGTCTGACTTTCCCAATTTGAAGGGAGAAGAAAGTAAAGGTGAGGCTGGGTGTGTGTGGGAATCATAACTCTCTGCTAGGACGGTTGAGAAAATTAAATGAAATTGTATATGAGAAATGGCCCAGCGGGGCTCAGTGAATGAGCATTCCGTCTCCCACTTCTCCCTCTCTCCCCCTCCATTTCTAACACATCAGCAAGTCCTTCAGATGCTCCCTCCTTACCACCTCTCAGCTCTGTCCCCATGTCTCCCTGATAGCCACTGCTATCTCTCTGTCCACCACCACCTTATGCCTAAGGCTCAACAGTAGCATCTCCCTGACTCTCATATGGTCTCCTCAAAGCAACAGGAGTTCCCACCCTGGTCAGGGAGCTAAGATCCCATTTGCCACAGAGCAACCAAGCCACCATGGCTGGAGCGTCACAACAAAAGCGCCCGTGCGCCATAAGGAAAGATCCCGCAACTAATGCCCAACACAGCCAGATTATTAATTTAAAAAAGATGATTGATCAAATCCCTCCCTGAGAGACGAGAACTGAGGAGCCCTCCTTACTCTGGCTATAAAAATATAAATATCTTTGTACCTTTTCCTAACCTGCCCCAGCTTACCTGTCCAGTCTGCTGCCATATCAACCCTTACAACTTCATTGAGGTAATTTGCATTTTTCTTTTTCTGAACTGCTAGGCACATTTTCTCCTCTGGATCTCAGTTCCTCAACCTGCCTGGTGTTCCTTACACACTTCCATTTCTCATTTTGAATGTCACCTCTGCAGGGAAGCCCCTCTGATTGCTGCTTCCTCAGTTCTCTTTCCTACATCTTTGCAACTAAAAAGAGCTAAGCACCGTGACCCCCTTCTCATTCAGCAGGTTGTTTGCCTGTCACAACATCCTCATGAGATGAAAACCCTTACCTCCTCATCACACACTTCAGGGTCCTGAGTTTCAGAATCATTGGGTGACTTTCTCAGGATCATAGAGCTAGGCAGTGTCAAAGGAGCGATTCAGCCTAGGTCCCCTGATCCCACATCACTAAGTTTCTCCACTTCCTTGTTTCCCACCTAAGAAACTCCCTTGAAATCACCCAGGTGCTCCTCTGTCCTCCTCAATGGATTTGGAGCTGCTTGCTAATGTGTCTTGGGATCTCCAATGCTAAGCACTGACTGGGCACAAAGAAGGTACTCAGTTAATGCTGCAAAACAAATGGAACCAATGAGCTTCATGGCCAGAAAAAGGCAATAGGTTGATGCTTAAAGGAATTCATTCCTGCTGTACTCCTTGAGAGACATATGACATAGAGCTGGAGGTAATGTAATCTTAGACTTGGCTTTCTAGAAGAACCCACCAGAGAAGACATAATCTTCCCAAGAGCTTTCTACACATTTTTGGCTGACTTGGTTCAATATCTCATATCTTTCAAAATAAAGGCTTTGTTTTCTTGCCTTATCTGAATCCAGGGTAATCTTCTAAACTAGGGACAAATGGAGAAGGCAATGGCACCCCACTCCAGTACTCTTGCCTGGAAAATCCCATGGACGGAGGAGCCTGGTAGGCTGCAGTCCATGGGGTCGCGAAGAGTCGGACACGACTGAGCGACTTCATTTTCACTTTTCACTTTCATGCATTGGAGAAGGAAATGGCAACCCAATCAAATGTTCTTGCCTGGAGAATCCCAGGGATGGGGGAGCCTGGTGGGCTGCCATCTGTGGGGTCACACAGAGTCAGACACTACTGACTTACCAGCAGCAGCCAGGACATCTTACCACTGGGATGGATCTTCCAAATTGGCTCAGTGCCAAGGCTATGCCAGGTCTGATCCCCACCCCCAGACCACCCCTGTCAACAAATATTTATTGTATTACCCCTACATACAAAGTAGGCATCGGCATGGAAGAAATAGTTTAAACAATCTAGTGAAGATGTGTGATATTAAATAAATATTTACACAAGTAATTAAATAAATTCAAAGACCCAATGTAGTAGGGTGAGGAAGAACAGAGTGTTATGGGGGGTGCCTGACAGCCTAGAGGTCCAGGGAAGGTATTCAGCTAAAACATGGAAGATGGGTATGAGTTAGTCAAGTCGAATATTTCCAAGACTCTGCTATGGAAGAGAGGAAGAACCTAGAGGAACCACAAGAATGGAAGGAATGGACAGCACAAGGAGAAGAGCATCCCTGGGTTGGGCTTAATGTGTGGGCTCCAGGCTGGATCACCCAAGGGCCGCGTGAGGGGTTTGGACTTTGTCTAAGGACAGACTCTGCAGTGAGGGAGGTCACATCATTCCCACTACATTTCTCTGGATCCTGTGGTCAGGCTGGCATCATCCCTGGGGCCCTGGGTTATGGTCAAGTTGAAAGTCATGACACTGGGCACCGGAACATGGAATTTTCCATATGGCTGTTGTCCGAACGAGTTGTATTCTGTACCTTTGTATGTAATGAGGATCAGTAAGCCCGGACCAGGTAATCATAAATGTGATATTTTTTCCAACTGGGACATAGCAGTAAAAATCCTAATAATAATAATAGCAACATTAACATATATCAAGTGTTTTCTAAGGGGCTAGTACTGTGCAAAACATTTCACATGCATTTTCTCCATGAATCTACACAATAAGCACACAAATAAAAGTCCATGATTATGTCCATTCTACAGATGAAAAGAAAGGTGCAAAGAAAACTTAAGAGAATGGCACAGAGTCTTTTAATGAAGTAGAAGAGATAGGATTCAAGCCCAGGTCTGCTCCATTCCCCAGTCTGACTTTCTTACTAGCCACATCATACAGCTGTCATCCTTTAGAAAGTACTGTAGCTTCAAGCACCAAGATGATTTGTGCCAGTATAACCACAAGGGCTTCCCAGGTGGCACAGTGGTAAAGAACCTGCCTGCCAATGCAGGAGCTTCAGGACATGTGGGCTCGATCTCTGGGTCAGCAAGATCCTCGTGGAGTAGGCAGCCCACTCCAGTATTCTTGCCTGGAAAATCCCATGGACAGAGGAGCCCAATGGGCTACAGTCTGTGGGGTCGAAAAGAGTCGGACACGACTGAGCATGAGCACAACCATTTTTAAGGCCATTTCAGGTTCTTTGACTTTTTGACACAGTACCCCCGTGTGATGCTGGAAGGTCCTAGATGGAGCACTACAGAAGCATCCCATGAGGCCTGGCAGCCAAGGCAAGCAACCTCACAGTGTGGAGAATCTGGAGTCCTAACCGTCACCAGATTAATCCAGGCCAGACAGGCATCCTGGGGCCATTATTTCCAGGAGACTGGCATGCCCCTCTCCTTTTCTTAACAAACTCAGCTGTCATTTCTCTCACCTCACAAATCTCCCTCCCAGGCAGAGACTGCTGCCTTTTCCACAATAAACTTGGAAACTTATCATGGAATGCCTCCCAGCCTGGCCTGGGGGATTTTTCCAACAGGGCACTCACTGTTAATGGGCTCATCAGAAAGGAAGTCAGTACTGTGAGCTGGGGGTAAACTGATTAGATATAATGAAATAGGAGATCAGAGCAGTGGAAGCAGCCAGGGGGTGTAGAAACATTCTGCATGGGAAGCCTCTAATATCTGGTGAACTGACCATCTTTTGCAGATGAAAAAGTTGCAATGAGGTAAGGGAAGGGCTGTGTCTAGATTATTCAGACTTCCGGGAGCACCCTGGAAGAGTGACTCTTGGGTTTCCTAGGCCCACTTTCAGGAGTCCTTGGGGTGCTGGGGCTGCAGGCATCCTCTGTCTTCTTTGGGTAAAGTATCCCCGTTCCCTTTTGGAATTTCCTCTTACCCAATATAGGTGGTCTGGGCAGGTTCAGCGGAGTGCCCTGGCCTCTTCCAGCCATGGAGATGCCCAGGGGAAACTAGGCAGATTTTTTTTTTTTCTCTCTCTCAGGACTTTGAGTCTTTGACTGGAGTGAACCAAGAACAGAAGAGAGGGAGGTCTGAGTGCATTCTTTCTGGTCACTCACTGTCCCCAGGGAGACCGAGCTGTCTGGCTCTGTAGGTGCTTGGCATAGCTTCCCAGGTCTCCATCAGTTCTGGGAACTCTCCAACATCCTTCTAGAAAATTATATTTAGGACTCAATGACTCAGTAGGAAATTCTATTTCTTATTGCTAACAAGCCCAGTATGACATGAAGCTTGCTTCACGTTTGCCCCCACAATAGGATGCTGCCTTGTTCTGGGGACAAGACAACAATAGTGTTCAAAAAAAAAAAAAAAAAGGCAAAGAGAGACAGAGGACTGAAAGCCATAACAAGGTGTAAGTACCATCAATCAAATCCTGAGCCCTAATATCCTTTGAGTAGCATCTCATTGGCTGCAAATTTTGTTCTCTGGTTATCTACAATTAGGGATAGTTTGCATGCAGCCTAGGCCCACAGACACAATGACAGCAGGCCGTCTGGATGCTGTAGTGTCTCCACTCCCACTGTCCAGGAGTTCTTCCTCCACTCAAACCCAAATAAACTCTGCATAGCTTAAACGCAATCCTTTTTCTCATGTCCCATTTAGGAAATAATTGTTTTGTGACAAGTATTGCACTAAGGATTTTACATTTATCATTTAATCATCTAAACAATTCTATGAATTATGCACTGTGATTAGCTCTGTAGTGTGAAAGAAAAAACTGGTCCTCCGAGATTGGAGAGAGGGATAATAAATGAATTGCCAAGGTCACAAAATAAATAGGTGGTAGACCTTAGATGTCAACTCAGTTTACTCCAATTCTGGAGGCTTTGCTCTGAAGCCCTAAGCTGAATCGTCCGGGAACTGACCAGAGACAGTTTATTCAAGTGGTTCTCAGTCAGGAAACCCCCTTGAGGTAGGAAATCTGAATACCAGAACTTCTAGGGAAATTGTTGTTTGAAAAGCATATGATATCATAATTTCATATTTGAAAAGTAGAAAATCAAAGCAATCCTATAGTTTTGCTTGTTTTTTATTTTACCTAATTACCTGGCTAATCCACATGGTAAATGGGATCTTAGTTCCCAGACCAGGGATTGAACCCATGCTCCATGCAGTGTGTCTTAAACCGCTAGACTGCCAAGGAAGTCCTAGATACTTATTTATTTTGTTTTATTTATTTGGCTGCTCTAGGTCTCAGTTGCAGCATGCAGGAACTTCAGTTGAGGCAGCATGAGGGATCGAACCCTGGCCCCTTGCCTTGGGAGCACAGAGTTCCAACTGTTGGACCACCAGAGAATCCCCCTCTCCCACTTTTTTTCTGGCTTGACTGATTTTTAATACAAACCAGGGTACCACTGAGAGTGACATGGGCTGCTGTGAAGAATCAGGTCTGGGTTCCCCCAGGAATACCTCGATTTGTGAGGCATATACCTCACCATTTCACAGGTGAGGAAACTGAGCCTCAGAGAAGGATCACACGGCAAGTAAGTGATAGGGTCAGAGCTGAACCCTGAAAGAAGTAGAGGAGGCCCCTGCATTCCCTTAGATGACATTTCTGAGAGCCTCTGCTAATCTTTTAAAACTTGCTTGTAGCAAGAAGGGGCTCCCCTGATAGCTCAGTTGGTAAAGAATCCATCTGCAATGTAGGAGACTCCGATTTGATTCCTGGGTCAGGAAGTTGGAGAAGGGAACAGCTACCCAACCCAGTATTCTGGCCTGGAGAATTCCATGGACTGTATAATCCGTGGGGTCGCAAAGAGTTGGACATGGCTGAGCAACTTTTACACACACACTTTCACTATAGCAGAAAGCCCTTCCTGATTCAACACAACTGATTTTTTTTATAACTTACTTTGTCCTGCCCTTCATTAATTTTCTCTTGATTATGAGTTATTTGTGCTTTCCCTGGGGGTGGTGGGAGGGGATGTGTATAGGCACGCTTCATACACGCTTAACTGAAACTGAGCCTCAGTTACCACAGAGCCTGCAAGGTGAGGATACAGTTCTGATTTTGGTTAATACAGTACCTTGCAAAGTGAGGGGTGTCAGCATTCTGTTTTTCTCTTACAGCAGTAAATCAGATTTTGGGGGCTGCCACAGCAAATCACCCCAAACTGAACAGCTGACAGGACAGAAATGTACTCTCACAGGTGTCAGTGAGGCCATGCTCCCTCTGAAGGCTCTCGTTAAGTCGCTCAATCATGTCCAACTCTCTGTGACTCCACAGACTGTAGCCCACCAGGCTCCTCTGTCCATGGGATTCTCCGGGCCAGAATACTGGAGTGGGTCACCGTTTCCTTCTCCAGGGGGTCTTCCCAACCCAGGAAAGGAACCTGACTGCATTGCAGGCAGGTTCTTTACTGCTGAGCACCAGGGAGGCCCCTGAAGGCTCTAGGGGAGAATGTTTTCTGACCTCTTCCTAGCTCCTGGTGGATCCAGGCAATCCAGGATCCAGCCATCCTCGCCATGCCTTGGCTTGTAGCTGCATCACTCCAGTCTCCGTCTCTGTCATCACACAGCCTCTCCCCTGTACTTCTGCTTATCTCTCCATCTCCCCTCTCCTTATTATAAGGGCACCAGTCATTAGATTGGGGCCCACTCTTATTGGGTATGAGCTCAGCTTAACTAATTACATCTGTAGAGATGCTGTTTCCAAACATTCTGAGATTCCTGGTAGACATGAACTCTGGGGTGGGGGAAGAGGACAGACACAGTTTAGCCCAGTGCAGGTGGGTCAGCCCCTCCAGGGCTGGATTTGTGGCATCGATCAACTCCAGTCTCAGAGCCCAAACTGGGGAGCACATCACAGGCCCTCCAGGAGCCTGGCTGGACCCACTGATGAGGCAGAACTGAGGAAGGGCAGCCAGGAACTCAGCTCACTGGAGGCCAGTTTTCTTTCTACTCCAAAGCTCTGCACAGCAAACCACTCCCAAGCCCCCTTCCTTCCTTCTTCGATGTGGCTTTCTCTTTCTGCCTCCTACAGTCCCTTGCCTCCTTTGCACTTTCCTTCCTCCTCCTGGCTCCCCACAGCGGGATGTGTGCGTGTGTGTGTGTGTGTGTGTGTGTGTGTGTGTGTGTGTGTGTGTGTGCTGATGAGAGGAGAGGAGAACTCCCTCTCTGTGTGTTGCCTCTGTCCTTCAAGTTCCCTCACCCACCCAAGCATTTCTTTGCTCTCTGAGAGAACAAGGCCATTCCTGCCCCTGCAGAAAGTCCAGTTGAATTCTCAGCCCTCAGTCAAATCACCTCTCTCAGCCACAGAAGGAACTTTTTTTTTCTCTAAAAGCCCCAAATGAAATGTTCCCTCATGGGGGGTGCTGCCTTTGTCTTCCTGTTTCTCTGGAGAAAGACACCAGTTCCCTTTTTCTGATTAAAAATGAACAACATTAAACAAAAAATGAATAACATGTTGGCACTCAGTGAACTTTGACTCTGTGCCAAATAGTGCCACCCGGATCACTCTCATTAGGTCACATACTCTGTTGCCGTTGTTGTTTTCTATGTTGATGCTTTATTATTATTTTTTTATAGAGATACAGTTGATGTACAATTGCTTTTTATTTTTTTGTCCACACGGTGTGGTTTGTAAGATCTTAGTTCCCCAATCAGAGGTTGAACGTGGGACCTTAACAATGAAAGTGAAGAGTGCTAATCACTGGACCAGCAAAGAATTCCCTGATATATTCATATAATATTATATGTTTCAGATGTATAATACAGCATAGTGATTCACAATTTTTAAAGGTGATAGTCTACTTGTAATTATTCTAAAATATTGGCTATATTCTCTATATTATACAATATATCCTTGAAGCTTATTTATTTATTCTATTAAAGTATACTTAATGTATAATATTACATTATATAAGTTTCAGGTGAACATTATAGTAATTCACAATTTTTAAAGGTTATGCTTCATTCATAGTCATTATAAAATATTTGTTATATTCCTCAGGTTATATAGTAAGTCTTTGTAGCTGATTTTATACATAAGAGCACATACTTCTTCTCCCACCCCAAGCATAATTTATTCTTGATATGATTGTCATCAGACAGATGAGATGAGGTCTTAAGCAACTGTGTAGTTCACCCCGGGTCAAGCAGCCAGCTGAAAGTAGAGTCAGAATTTGAACCTACATCCATCAGATTCCCCAGAACTTTCTCTTCCCCACCCTGGGGTTATGAAAGGAATTCTTAGAAATTGTCTTCCTTCATATTACTTGCCAGTAAAGGTTCTGGAAAACATATGAGATGGTTGAGTGTGATCTGTTGCTTTCTTTAAAGGGTTGGACAGACTCTTTCCATTTCCCATCTCCTCTGTAATCATTGTGGGGTGGAGTTGATGTAAAATACTATTAAAAGGGACCCTGCAGACAAAGTGACAGCCTGCAGATCTTTATCAAAGGTTCTCTTAGAATCCATTTTTCTCAGCGCAGCTACTTTGGGCTTCTGGCTGCAATAACTTAAACCCTAAAATGCAAACTTCTCACACTTTCAAAAAGCTTGTTGGCAGGTTTCCACTGAACTTGATTCAGCATGTTCTGCATGCTGGGGACACCCAGCCAGTGTCTCCTCAAATCAGAGTCAACTCACAGCCTCACATACACAACACCCCAATCCTGGCAAACTTCTTGCAGTTTCACAAGCAAATCAGTTCACTCTCGTTTGTTGGTACCTGTTGGTCCCTCTGCTAAACACCTCCCACTGAATACAACTTGCTGGGGAGTTTGCCGTTCAAGGCACCAGAGCACCAAGGAAGACATTTCCCCACTGTACCGCACCTTAACCCTGGTATAGGAATGGCAACCCACTCCAGTATCCTTGCCTAGAAAACCCCTTGGACAGAGTAGCCTGGTGGGCTATAGTGGGTTATACCGGGGTCGCAAAAAGTCAGACACGGATGAGCGACTGAGCACATATGCACAGTGCACCTTAAGGAATTCTCATCTGAACCCCAACGCAGCCCCCTAGTGGGTTGGTCTCAGGGTAGTAGCAGGGAAGGGATTTCAGACTCTCTAAGGTAAAGCCTAGGAAGCATCCATCTTAACTAGTTCTCCAGGCTTTGGGGAAGATGTCCTAGGCTGAGCCTCCAGCTTCCCATAGTCGTTCAAAATTTTTGTCCTTACTTAAAAAAATAAAAATTAATAGACACACCGGGCTCTCTGTGTTTCAGGTACTGTGGCATTTCACGCGATCCATTCTCCCAAGAGCCAAAATAACCCAGTGGGGAACATACTCTATTATCCCTATTTTGCAGATGAGGAATGAGTATGTGTGTGTGCTCAATTGTGTCCTACTCTTTGTGACCCCATGGACTGTAGCCCACCAGCCTCCTCTGTGCAAGAATATTGGTGGAAACTGAGGCATAAAACAATTGAGAAACTGGTTCGAGGTTATCCGAGGAGTAAGTGGCAGAACTCATTTATTTGTGGATTTCTTTCTTTAAGTCATCTCGTGTTTTGAACTTAAGTAAGTTATTTGAATTTAATGTGAAATCCATGAAGGCCAAGATTCTGAGCAGTTTGTTCACTTCTGGACACTCAGTAGCTAGAAGAGCAACCAGGTACAGAGTAACCAACGCTGTATATTTGTTAAACGAATGAGTAAATTCATAAAAATGAAAGCATTTAACAAGAGACTGAGGTGTTGGAAATATATTTTTTCTCATTCATACTTGAGGCACACTGACGTATGCAATTATTACTATTTAAACAGTGTGTACCGCCTAAAATCATGTTGTACTTCTATACTTCAGCTCTATCCCAGCTTGCGAAGCCCTGGGCTAGAGCTTTCCCCTCTTGTCATTATAATAACCCCTTGCATGCATGCTAAGTCACTTCGGTCATGTCCGACTCTTCGACCAAACAGAAGATAGCCCGCCAGGCTCCTCTGTCCGTGGGATTCTCCAGGCAAGAATACTGGAGTGGGTAGCCATTCACTTCTCCAGGGGATCTTCCTAATCAAGGGATCAAACCCAAGTCTCCTGCATTGCAGACGGGTTCTTTACTCCTGAGCCACAAGGGAAGCCACAACTGGTTGCAATTTTCTCTTCTATACTGTGAGCTCCCGGAAATGGGAACTGGATTTATTCATGTTTGCATCCCTGTGCTGGGGTAAAAGTCAGCTACTGCATTCTTCATTCTTGCCAGAAGGAACTGATTTAGATTTGAAATCTAAATCCTTTCCAATCCTTTAAGATCAGAAAAGAGGTAATAGGATTATGTGTGTGTGTGTGCTCAGTAAAGTCCAATTCTTTACGACCCCATGGACTGTAGCTTGCCAGGGACTTTCCTTGCAAGAATACTGGAGTGGGTTGCTATTTCCTACTCCAGAATAGGATTGACTGGATGGCAAAGAATGTGTTGTTGTTCAGTCACTAAGTCATGTCCGACTCTTTGCAACCCCATGGACTGCGGCACGCCAGGCTCCTCTGTCCTCCACTATCTCCTGGAGTTTGCTCCAGTTCGTGTCTATTGAGTTAACGATGCTACCTAACCATCTCATCTTCTGAAAGAAGAAATGGTAACCCACTCCAATATTCTTGCCTAGAGAATCCCATGAACAGTAGGAAAAGGTAAAGAATAACTATAAGGCTAAGGAAGTCTGAGACACTGCCCAAAAAGAGAAAGTGAAAGTCGCTCAGTCGTGTCTGACTATTTGCAACCCCGTGGACGGTATAGTCCATGGAATTCTCCAGGCCAGAATACTGGAGTGGGTAGCCTTTCCCTTCTCTAGGGGATCTTCCTAACCCAGGGATCAAACCCAGGTCTCCCACACTGCAGGAGGATTCAACAAAGAGAGGATACCTGTTGAGATCAGGAGATATGAACTTGACTCTGACTGATGCTTGGTGCCCCAGAGACTGTCTTCTTTGAGCTGGTGGCTTTTCTCAGTCTGTAGAGTCCTTACGGATAAAGATTGTGTCTTTCTTGCTGCTCCCCACTGTATTTTCAGAACCTGCTTAGACTATAAAAACTGTATGGTCTGCCATGGTCGTCCAGTGGATACGACTCCATGCCCCCAATCCAGGGGGCCCAGGGATTGATTCCTAACCAGAGAACTAGAACCCCATGCATGCTGCAATTAAGAGTCTCATGCCACAACTAAGAAGCCTGCATGCCACAGTAAAGATCCTGAGAGCTGCAACCAAGACCCAGCGCAGCCTAAATAAATAAAAATTTTTAATAAATATATTTAAAAGCGATGGGTTGAATTAATAAAGGAGCAATTGTTAAATATGTTCTCATGTGCTCGCTTTGGCAGCACATATACTAAAATTGGAACGATACAGAGTAGATTAGCATGGCCTCTGCGCAAGGATGACATGCAAATTCGTGAAGCGCTCCATATTTTTTTCTAGAAAAATAAACGACCCAATAAAAAAGTGGGCCAAAGACCTTAACAGACATTTCTCCAAAGAAGACATAAAAATGGTGAACAAACACATGAAAAGATGTGTGCTCAACATCACTCATTATCAGAGAAATGCAAATCAAAACCACAATGAGGTACCACTTTACACCAGTCAGAATGGCTGCCATCCAAAAGTATACAAGCAATAAATGCTGGAGAGGATGTGGAGAAAAGCGAACCCTCTTACACTGTTGGTGGGAATGCAAACTAGTACAGCCACTATGGAAAACAGTGTGGAGATTCCTTAAATAACTGCAAATAGACCTGCCATATGACCCAGCAATCTCACTGCTGGGCATACACACAGAGGAAACCAGAATTGAAAGAGACACGTGTACCCCAGTGTTCATCGCCACATTGTTTACAATAGCCAGGACATGGAAGCAACCTAGATGCCCATCAACTGACGAATGGATAAGAAAGCTGTGGTACATATACACAATGGAATATTACTCAGCATTAAAAAAAAATTCATTTGAATCAGTTCTACTCAGGTGGACGGAACTGGAGCCTATTATCCAGAGTGAAGTAAGCCAGAAGGAAAAACAAAAATACAATATACTAACGCATATATATGGAATTTAGAAAGATGATAACGAGAACCCTGCATGCGAGACAACAAAAGGAACGCAGATGTATAGAACAGTCTCGTGGACTCTGTGGAAGAGGGCAAGGGTGGGATTATATGGGAGAATGACATTGAAACATGTTATTATCATATGTGAAGTCAATTGCCAGCCCAGGTTTAATGCTCAGGGCTGGTGCACCGGGATGACCCAGGAGGAGGGAATCGGGAGGGAGGAGGGAGGGGGTTCTGGAGGGGGAGCATATGTATACCCATGGTGGATTCATGTCAATGTATGGCAAAACCAACACAATTAAGTAAAGAAAATTTTAAAAATAAATAAATAAAAAATAAATATGTTCTCATGAGAAAAGTACAACATATCTTCCCAGTTATTTACCTATTTTCAGAGTCTCCTGTGGCTCTAATATTTCCATGTAAAATGCTTTTGTGGGAGGCAATTGGGTTGGAAAAGATGACCTAAAGTTGTCTGAGAAGAACATTTTACTGAAGCTGGAAGAATAATAACACAAAACTGGGGGACACTGGAGATTGCCAAGGAGAAGATTCCATGTCCAGCCTCATTCCAAGCCCCATGAGGTACCTAAACTCCATTTTTCTGACTGTCAGATTTTGGGGTTGATGCAGTGACCTCACCAGACCTCATGTGCTCCAGCTCATTATTCAGCATACTGGTTCTGCTTGGGACAAGATGCCAACCAGAGTATCATAAGCTAATGACAGGGAGGCGGGCAAGCAGGAAGTCAATGGTTATTAAACTTTCCTTGGTACACAGCAGCCGAGGCCAGAGCACACAGGACATATAAAGGCAGAAGCTTCCAGGAACTGAGTAGTGAGGAGGGCATGAAGACACAGAACTTCAGAAAGCATTAAGGGCCCCATCTTTGTAGAGACTACCCAATTGTAAAGAACATCCTGATTGGATGGAGCAAAAACCAGGCCAATGGGAAAAAAGAAAAAAAAGGGTGATGGACACACATCAGGTCAGTAGAAAGATTAGATGATGGGTTAAGTTCTTTCCAGCCCAGAGATTCTTGATAGAATGACAAGCGCCTCCAATAGCATGTACCCAATAGCTTGCCAATTCCTTTGCATCAGTAATGAAAGTCATCATCTTCTAATATATCAAAGAGCCTACACAGGGTCAAAGGAGGGGAAAGGAAAAGAGAGAGAGAACAAGCAAACTTAGAGAGTGTTTACACTCACCAGGCCAGACATGTTCATGTGTATTGTTTAGTTGACAAGTCATGTTCAACTCTCTTGCAACCCCATGGACTGTAGCTTGCCAGGCTCCATAGGATTTCTCAGGCAAGAAAACTGGAGTGGGTTGCCATTTCCTCCTCCAGGGAATCTTCCTGACCCGGATCAAACCCATGTCTCCTGTATCTCCTGCATTGGCAGGTGGATTCTTTACTATTGAGCCACCAGGGAAGCATTCATATGTGTAAAAGAATATTAAACTATATTCCCCAGGGAGGCACATCCTCTTTCAAGTGCCTTCTTGTACATGAGGAAGCTTAGGTGGGTTGAATTGTCCGTACAAGGTCATCCAGTCAGTGGATGGTAGAATTGGGATTTGCCCGCAATCCCATTGTGGAATGCAGCCTCTAAATGGCCCCCAGTTCCTCATCTCCTGCTATTCTCATCTGTGTGTAGCTTCTCTCCTGAGGTGTGGGCTGGACCTAGTGACCCACCTATAACAGACATACTATGGTAAAGGTGATGGGATGTCGCTTCTGAGTTTAGATCATGGACTATGGCCCCATCTTATGTTCTTTGTTGTTCTTCATACGACTCTGGGGAGAGCCAGCTGCTATACCATGTGGCTGCACTATGGAGGGGCTTCCTTGGTAAGGAGCTAATATCTCCAGTCACCAAGAAGGACCTAAGGTCTTTCAAAAGCCACCATGGAAGGGAATTCATTCCTAGTCCAGCCTTGAAGAGACTGCAACTCTGGTGAGCCCCTTGAGAGCAGTCTCAGGAGAAACCCTGAACAAGAGGCACCAACTAACTGAGCCTGGATTCCTGCCCCAGTGAAACTGTGAGATAGTAAACATCTGTTGCTTTCATTCATTGATTTTGGGGGTCATCTGTTACACAGCAGTAGATGACTAATATACCTATTTAAAAAAATTACTCCATAGGAATAGTCATTAATTCTGTCCACCAGTTCTTCCTCCTTCTGGGAAGATCACAGGGTTACTTTTCCTATCCTTTGAGTTGGGTGTGGTCAAATGATCTGCTTTGACCAACAAATTGTGAGTGGAAGTGACACACGCTGTCTCCGGACAACCTTTTTATTGAAACAATATATGCAAGTTACTAGCTTGCTTTTTTCCTATGCAGCAATCCTAGAAATACAGTGATAGGACCTCCCCATCTGGTCTCCTGGCTGACACAGAACAGAACCACCCAGTATCCCAGGAGTAAGTCCTGTGAGTAAGGAAAAGCCCTTGTTGTGGCAGACCTCTGAGATTTTGGAGTTATTGGTCATTGTGGCATTACCTAGCCTACTTTGACTGGCCACTTTATCACCTTGAGAATTATAACTTAACTCAACCTTCAGTTCATCAATAAACCATATTATTGTTTTTTAAGAATTATTGTGCTTGAGTTTCTTCTTTTTCAGAAAAGCTTGGGGTAGAGGAAATGCTAATATCTCCCTTGAAACTTTGTGTTGAGGATTATGTTGGGGAAAGTGCCTAGCCCTTAATAAGTGCTCTCACCAAATTTTAGTTCCTTCCTTCCTCGACTCAAAACCCCTTGAACAGCTATTTGCTCTTGAACTTGCTCAATCATGTTCCTGGGTGACCTGGTGAGCTCAGAAATATCCGTTGCGGAGGAAATGGATTTTAGCTGTGTCAGGAGAACCTTAGGTCAGAAGGAAGTGGGGAGAAAGGGCTGGATTTAGAGGAAATCAAGGCTGTCCCGTGCTTGCTAAGGAAACTAACATATGCGAGCTCATGGGGTCACAGTGGGAAAGAGCAGAAATTCACGGCTGGGAGACACTGCAGCGTGTCCTAAGAACAGCTAAGGGGCTGCCTCTAAAGGGCTTACTGAAAAAGAACCTCTTTAGTGTGGCCCTGCTGGAGCGCAGGGGATGGCTATACCAGTGAACATTTTAAAAATCTTTTCTGCTCCTAATCTCCCGATTCATCCGCCCTCCCCTTCCACCTACCGAGCCACCCTACTGGATCCACATGTCCTTTCTCTACATCTGTGTCTCATTCCTGCTCTGGAAATAGGCTCAACTCTATCTTTTTTCCAGATTCCACATATATGCGTTAATATATAATGTTTGTTTAATAGAAACTAACACAATATTGTAAAGCAATTATACTCCAATAAAAAAGTATTCTCCTTATATATAATTTTGTATGACAGAGCATTGAACCCTATTGACATTTTGGGTTTGAATGATTCTCTGTTTCAGGGGCGGGGGGCTGTCCTGGATATTGTAGAATGCTTATAGGATCTCTGGCTTCTACCCACTAGATGCCAGGATCCTCCCTCATCCCAGGTCAGGACAATTAAAAATGCCCCTAGAGATGGCCAAATATCCCTTGGTTGGATGGGGTGGGGGGAAGACAAAATCCCTCCCTTGCCTCCTCTGAGAGCCACCCACGTAACGAAGTGTCTGACATCTTCAGCGTTTCTAAGCAAAGCGCCTGGGGAGACAAAAATGCTTACAATGTGGTCTCAGTCCTCAGGCATCTTGGAACTCACGCTCTGGTTGGGGAGATGGACAAACAGACGTATAATCGCTATTAAGTCCAGCCAGCACATCAGCAGAGCAATAAACTGGAAATGCACTACACACGAGGCTCAAAGTGACAGCGGCCAGCCCTTTGGAGGGTGGAGAGTAAGCTTTTCTGAGAGTGGAGTCTCGCCCTGGAACCACTGACCCATTTCACCAAACTGGCCTCCTCCCACCTTTGCCATACTTTCTCTCAGTACTCCATGTGTTTCCTTCATCCCAATGAAGGAAATTTGTAACATCGCAATTTGTAACTGACATTTTTTTGTTTCTTTGTGATTTTGGTTTTTACCTCCTTTCCCAGACTATAAATTCCATGAAAATAAGGATCTTCTGTCTTGTCTACTCTAGATATCCTGGCCTCTGGTACAAGGTAGAGCCCAAAACAGGGACCCAGCAACTATTTACAGAGGAAGAGCAGTAGAAAGGAAGGGAAAGAAGGAGGAAGGAAGGAAAGAAAAGAAAAAAGGAGAGAAAAACGTGGGATTCCTTTGGGCACAGGACGTGGCACAAGCATTCCAGGCAAGGAGCAGAATATGCAAAGGCATGGAGAAATCACCAAGCTGGGCTGCATTATTTGTCGGGTTAAGGCTAGGGTTAGAGTTAGTGCAAAATGAAAGTGCAGGACTCCCTTTTCAAATGTTATTACGACTTTCACAGCAATAGTAACAGAGCCTCAGAACAAATGTGGGCCCCTCGGTGTGCAGGGCCCCATGTGACTGCCCAGGCCATCTGTCCATGGAGATAAATGTCCTGGATCACCATTGTCTGCGAGGTTCTACTCTCAGTCCACATACTGGCCCCACGGGGTGGTCAACGTGACCTCCAGCCACCACACCACACATGTTCTTTCTAGTGGCCAAAGTCACTTTCCCAGAAGAGAACATAGCCCTAAGTGTGGTCTTCCAGATTCGATGTTGATATTGAGTAATGCTGCAGGACTGCAGGAGCTAGAGACAGGTTCTACAAAGTGCTGCTGGGCGTAAAGCTCGAGAAACCCTCGGCAAGAACCAAACAAAGCTGCAGTGTGTGGAGCTCTGGATCCGAGCCTGGGAGCTGCAGGAAGAAAGTGGACTGAGTTTCTACTTAACCAGGCTCATTCAGAGTCTACTCAAGTCTTCCTGGACTCTGAGCCTGGAGAACACGACAATTGGTTATCAGCCCCCAGAGCGAGCTGTGGATAAACGCCTTCTGATCCTGTCTTTGGTAAAACTAAAATTTGCAGGCTATCTGAAGGGATAACTTTAATTAGGATGTACATGTTGTGTTTTCCTTCCAGCTGTGGTTACCTAAGCCATTTGCTCAAATCGGTCTAAATTTAGGGCTGAGTGGTAATGGGGCTGGTGACTACTTTGTGTGTGATGTGAGTGGGTGTTCATGAACACACATGCCCTCTCTCAAGATTTGCACATACAGGAATACGAAAAGGAATGATGACTACACTTACCTTTTCTCTTGTAACCTAGAAAAAGTTGGCAATTCAAGAACTCTTAGAAATGAGCTTTTCTCAGGTCATATAGAGTATAACCCGATTATTAAGATCTCCTTCTAGAATGGAGACTTCCCTGGTAAAGAATCCGTCTGCAGTGCAGGAGACTCTGGTTCAATTCCTGGGTCAGGAAGATCCCCTAGGGAAGGGATAGGCTACCTTATTCCATATTCTTGGGCTTCCCTGATGGCTCAGCTGGTAAAGAATCCACCTGCAATGTTGTAGACCTGGGTTTGATCCTTGGGTTGGGAAGGTCCTCTGGAGAAGGGAATGATTACTCACTCCAGTATTCTGTCCTGGAGAATTCCATGGACTATACGGCCCATGGAGTTGCAAATAGTCTGACACAACTGAGCAAATTTCACTTTCACTTTCTGGAATGGAAAGGGGAAGGAAAGAAAATCTCCTTTCCTGAGCATTTACCTGCCACTCAGGCTCTTTCCTGAACATTATTTCAGGAACTTTCACAAGAACCAATTTTACAGATGAGAAAAGAAAAACTCAGGGTTTTGGTGATATTCCCAGCTCCAGCATCACAGTAGGATTATCACTCAAGACTTTTAAAACTCATATTCTTGCCATGAAACCACATTGTCTCTCAAAGGGGGTGAAAAGGTGATAGAAGAGAAGAGGAGAGGTCATTTCTTTTGCTTGAGGATTAAACAAAAGCACACAACACGGCCCCATGACTTACGCGTTATTAGTCCAGACCCAATGCCCTATCTCACTGGTATCGAATGTCCTCTCTTGCTCTACTTGTTCAGCTCCAGAGAGGCAGTGGGCAATCAATTAGGCTGCTTATAATCCATGGTCATGGAAAAATCCAAAAGAATAGTAACCTAGTAGTGTATGATTTCAGAAGACATTTTTCACTGCTCTTCAATGTTGGAATTCTGGTCATTCCCAGCATTTTCAGTAATCCATTGATTCCACACTGTCTCTCATTCTTGAGACTCTAATAACTGTCTGCTCCTACTCTTTGACACTCAAGTCACAAGACAAAATGCCAAGTCCCTCCCTGCCCACTCTCAGAGGAGGGACAGGACACAAGGGTCTGGCTTGAGAAAGGGGAGATCATTTACTCTTGTGGGTAACCTGAATCCTGCCCAGACTTCTGCTAGAACAGAGGGAGTAATGAGACCCCAAGTCCTAAATGTGGGTTGGAGGACCAACTCTGCCCTGTACCAGCTGTGTAATTTAGGGGTAATCACTTACCTTCTCTGGCCCTCAATTTTCTGGTCTTTAAAATGAAGATATTAATATACAAGGGCCACATATTGTGGTGGTTTAGTTACTAGTTGTGTCTGACTCTTGCGACCCTGTGGGCCATAGTCTGCCAGTCACCGCTGTCCCTGGGATTCCCCAGGCAAGAATACTGGAGTGGGTGGCTGTTTCCTTCTCCAACATATTGTGGATGAAGGAATTTTAAATTGTATATATTTTGGCCCAACAATTCCACTTATAAAAAAGTATACAAAGGAAATATTCAGGCAAATACACAAAATGATACACGTACAGTGATGTTCTCTGGGACACTCTTTACAATACTGAAAGATTTTAGGCAATCTGATGCCTGTCCATACGGAATGTGTTAAGTAATTATGATATATCCATGTGTTGCAATACATGTGGGCATTTAAAATGATGTGGTAGTTCTCTATTGGCTGAATTAAGAATTTATAGGTGATACTTTTACATATGCGAAGAATACTTCTGGGGTTATATAGGGTGGGAGAGTGAGAAGTATGAACTAGTGGGTATAAGATAGGCTATAAAGATTTATTGTACAACATGGGGAAGATAGTCAATATTTTGTAATAAGTGTAAATGGTGTGTAATTTTTAAAAACTGTATAAAAAATAGCGAAAAAAATACCCCTGGCAGACTATTCAAAAGCCTGAATATATTGGCTGATTCAAAGGGTAGAACTGGGGATTTGTAAGAGAACATTCTTTCACTGGCTATCTTTTGATATTTTTTGAAGTCTATACCTTGTGCATGATCTTCCCGATAACTGCTTAATTAATTAAAGTATTTAAGAATTTTAATGTAGTTTGACTGTATATGAAAACTTATAGGGACATGTGTATTACCAGTAGTTGTCTTGCATTGTAGATCACATCAAATATTTTTCCCCTTAATTATGCTTTTCTGGATTTTCCAAATTGTTTGCAATAAGCAGTCATAATCTATAATAATGAAATAAAACAAAACAATGAAATACTTTCTGTTCTAGAAAAGCAAAAGCCACCTACTAGCTCTAAACCCTTTTACTTATGGAAAGCTTGAAGTAGTTATATTATTCTATTGGTTATATTGCTGTTTAACAGGTTACCCACAAACTTGGCAACTTAAAGCAATAAAAAAAAAACTCATGATCTCCAAAAGTGTTGTTGGAGAAATTTTAGGGGCAGCTTAGCTGAGCGTTTTGGGCTCAGGATATTTCTTTTAAAAAGAGAGAGCTCCTTCAGAAGCTCAGAGTTATATTAATATTACTCTGTACATAAAGGGCTTGGCACAGCACTGTCTCAGCAGCTGCTAAATAGTTGCTTGCAGATTTAAAGGAACATAAGGAATCCATAATCTGAAAGGTAAGTCTGCAAAATAGTAAACGCAACCAATGGCAAAATGATCATTTGACCTCATCAAATCTCATCTCCAATGTTCTGCCTGCTCTCATGCTCTCTGATCTTCCTTCCATCTTGCCTCTGTCTATTGTTCATCTGCCCTTAACTCCCCATCTTCATCTCCTTGGGTCTGATCCCTGGCTATTTGATTTTGTGCAAGTTTCTTAACGTCTCTGAGTCTCAATTCCCTGATCTGTAAAACACGGATAATGCTTCCTCAAAGAGTAATTTTTAAGCTGGAATTTAAAAAGTGCTTAGAGTGCCAGGAACTTGGGGGAAGTTAAATAAATATGATTTCCCTCTCGCTTTTTATGCTGTCATGAACTATGTGCACATTTCATTTTGTGGTTGACTTGTGTCACTTAATATGATTTTGCAATCATTTTTATAAGTTGTCACCTGATTTTCACAGTTATATTTTTTACTAACTATATAAGATTTTATCAATCATTTCCAGTTATGAGACATTTGAAGTCTTTCAAAATTTTTATTGTTACCCATGACACATCCTCTTGGAATCTTTTTTTTTTCCCCTAGGATAACTTCCCAGTTTTGATATTTTCTGTCTATAAGGCAGTCTGAGTTTGAATTTCTTAATGTATAAAGTTTAGGTGTCATTTCCCCAAGTAGGATTTATACCCCTCAATAGCAGGGGTTATATCTCATTTTCTTTAGTATTATTGTTCTCCAGTTTGTGGGTCACCCACCCGGCAGGTATGAAATTTGGTTTTATCATGATTGTGCCCCTCCTACCATCTCGCTGCAGCTTCTTCTTTGTCTTTGGACATAGAGTATCTTTATTTGGTGGGTTCCAGTGTCTTCCAGTCAATGGAAGTTGTGATTTTGGCGCTCTCAGAGGAGATGAGCTCACGTCCTTCTACTCCAGAAGGCCCCTTTTTTTCTCTGGTCCTGATACACATATTGAGGAGGGCATGGCAACCCACTCCAGTATTCTTGCCTGGAGAATCCCATGGACAGAGGAGCCTGGAGGGCTATAGCTCATAGGGTAGCAAAGAGTTGGACACGACTGAAGCAACTTTGCACACATGCAGTATATATATTTTATTTAAGTATAGATGACTTACACTGTTTCAGGTACACCATAAGATGAGTCAATTATACAAATACACATATATTATTTTTGAGATTATTTTCCATTATAAGTTATTACAAGGTACTGACTATAGTTCCCTGTGTTATACAGTAAATCTTTGTTGCTTGTTGCATATTTATCTTTTTTTAAGTAGAAATCTAGCATTCCATTCATGCTAAATCAAACAAGCGGAGTGAAAATGCCATAAACTTTTGAGTTAGGCAAAACTTAATAAATTTTCTAAGATATATGTTATACATACTATATATATACATGTATATGAAAGCTTTTATATTACACTTGGTAAGGGCTTGAGAAAAATCTATATCTCATTTCCAAAGGACATGTGTTGGGTAGGGCCACCGGATTCAGAACCAGACAGAATTTGGATTCTGGCTTTGCCAGTCGCCAAAACTCAGCATTCCCAGTTGTAAAATAAAGATACCTACACATTGGTATTAGTACCAGTTATGTATTGTTATGCAGTTATGCAGTTATGCATCATAAAACACCCAAAAGTCGAATGCCTTAAAGCAGCCTCTTTTACCTGGTTCCTGTATCTGCAATTGGGAAGCACCCAGCAGGGACATCTAATCTCTCCCCCATGCAGTGTAAGTTGAGGCAGCTTGAGGGATCCACTTTCAAGATGGCCCATGATTGCCAAGGAGATTGGTGCCATTCTATCAGCTAAGAACTCAATGGAGGCTGTGGTCTGGGGTTCTTGGTTCTCCTCCATAGGGATTTTATCATAGATCTCTTGTATTTTCTCTCAACATAGTGGCTCATTTCCAAGAGTGAGTCTTCCAGGAGCTTAAGTCATAAAAAGCGTTTTTATGACTATACTCCAGAAGTCATACCGTGTCACTTCCATTATAATCACAAGCCCATCTATATTCAAACAGAGATAATACTGACCACACCTCCTGATGGAAGGGAAGCCAAAATTGTACTGTAAGAAGAGATCTGATGGGATGGGACAGTTTACTGAGGTTATTTTTGGAAAATAAGTTCAGGGATTTAAAAATTAAATGAGAACTTTCCTGGTGGTCTAGTGACTAAGACTTTGCACTTCTAATGCAAGGGGTCTAGGTTGGATCCCTGATCATAGAACTAGGTCCTGCATGCCACAACTAAGACCTGATATAGCCAAATACATAATTTTTTAAATTAAATGACTAATATATGTTTAAATGCCTAGAAGAGTACCTGGTTCATAGTAGGCCCTCAATTCATGGTGGATAGTTGACATGCAAACAGGGAACCAAGGGTAGCAGAGACTCAGGGTAGGGCTCCAGTAGGCCTTCAGGGTTGTGGGATTTGTAGACGATCTACGTTTCCGTCATGAGGATCACCTTTCTTCACCTTACAAGAATAATGAAGAGTTCTCATGACTCACCGACCCTCATTCTCAAGCTGGTCATCACACCAAAGGGCAGCCACCGCACTGCTGCTGAGCACTGCAGAGGAGACCCTGCGTAGTAGAGATGCAGGTCTCTGTCCAATAATGACCCACCAGGCAAGAAATGAAACTTCTGTTTTTCTAAAATACACTTTGCGTTTTAAGCTTGCATTCCACTAAGATGGTCAGAGTTTCACTTTGAGCCATTTAGCATTGCCATTTTCTCTGGAAGTGGGTTGGGGTTGTATTTTAATAGTATGTTTACTATTAAAAATGTCAGTTTTGCACAGTACAACAGAAAGCACAAGACCATCTTTATTTGATTGGAATGAGGAAAGGGACTGGGGAGAGGGAAGAATGAGGTTGACCTGTTAATAGATGCCTACTAGAGATGGTTTTTCAAGATATATTGCTGTGCGTATATTTAGTGAAAATAGATAGGTTGCAGATCAGAGAGTAAAATAAGGGCATGTATTTTCTGGGTGTTTGTGTGTATGTGTGTATTTGTTTCTCTCCTTAATCTGACTACCTCTTATCATCTCCCCCTGCAGCCTCCCTGGTCCAAGCTAAGATGTCTGTGTTACTGCTTCCACCTTTGACTTCAGACAGCCATTCATTCATGTAGCAGGCAGAGGGACCCTTTTGAAAGCTAAGTCATAGTCACTCCTCATAACAATGAGATATTACCTCACACCAGTCAAAATGGTCACTGTGGAAAAAAAAAAGAAACTCACAAACAACAATCGCTGGAGACGATGTGGAGAGAACCACCCCTACTGTTGATGGGAATGTAAGTTGGTATAGCCACTAGGGAGAACAGGAGGGTGGTTCTTTAAAAAACTAAAAATAGAGCTACTGGATGAGGCTGCAATCCCACTCATGGGCATATATCCAGAAAAAAATATGGTCCGGAAGGATACATGCACCCCAATGTTCATTGCAGCACTGTTTACAATAGCCAAGACATGGAAACATCCTAAATGTCCATCAAGAGATGAATGGATAAAAAGATGTGGTAGATATATATATATATATATATATATATATATATATATATATATATATACAATGGACTACTATTTAGCCATTGAAAAGAATAAAATAAGGCCATTTGCAGCAATGTGGCTGCACCTAGAGATCGTCATACTGAGTGAAATAAGTCAGATAGAGAAAAAGAAGTATGATGCGGCTTATACACAGAACCTAACATGAAATTATACAAATGAACTTATTTACCAAAAAGAAACAGGCTCACAGACTTAGAGAATGAATCTATGGTTACCAGGGAGGGAGGGTGAGGAGGAGAAGGGATAGTTAAGGAGTTTGGGATTGACATGCACACGCTGCTATGTTTCAAATGGATACCCAACAGAGACATGATGTGTAACACAGAGAATGCCACTCATTATTATGTAATAACCTAAAAAAGGATTTGAAAAAGGCTACATGTATATGTATAATTGAATTACTTGGCTGTACACCTGAAACTATCGAAACATTGGTAATCAACTATACTTTATTATAAAATAAAAAGTTTAAAAAAGTATGTATTTGATGAATGAATACAAAGAAAGAAAGAAGAGTCAATTTCTCATCTCTCTCTTTACAGTTTTTGACACATTGCTGAGGCTCAGTGCTAAATAAAGCCAAATGCTCACAGGTTATTAAAGCTTTAAAGATCCCTAGTGATCATCCTGTATAGTTCTTCCACTTTACTGATGAGAATCTGAGACCCAGAGGTAGCAAATGTCTAATCCAATAACATTAATAGGAGCAGAATGTTCTCTTTCCTGGCCTTTTAACCGCAACCACTGTCTTTATTATATGTAATTTTCCCAGTAGCCAGGAAATTCCGTGATGACAATTTAAAAGCAATCAGCTTCTTTGTGTTTGACCAATGACAGATGGGCACACGGTTCTGTTTGCCCTAGATAAACTGAGGTGATCAAAACATCGAAGACAGCATACCTTACAGGCCGGTCCAACCAGTCTGTGATACTTGAGGATGATGTCAATCCATTACAAATGGTGATAAGACAACACCATTAATCTTGGCCATTTATAAGGAAACGCTTCTTTTTAAAAGAACCTGTGCTTCTGGTTTTGGACAAAGAATTGCTCAATCAAGGTCTCACGGTAGGGCAAAAACTCACAAGATCTTCTACCTGGCTTGTATTACCTGGGATGTTGGAGGAAAGGAAACATCAGTTTCAGAGGTGGAACACCTGGCATAATGCCTGGTACTAAGTAGGCCCTCCAAAGACATTAGCTGAATCTAAGTTAAAATACTTAGATAGCCACCCTGGTAAAGCATCTGACTACAATGCCGGAGACCCAGGTTCGTATCCCTGGGTTGGGAAGATCCCCTGGAGAAGGAAATGGCAACCCACTCCAGTACTTTTGCCTGGAAAATCCCATGGACGGAGGAGCATGTAGGCTACAGTCCATGGGGTCACAAAGAGTCGGACAGGACTGAGCGACTTCACTTCCCTTCACTTCGCTTCAGGTCAAAAAAAGAAAGCAAGCTAAAATGTTCTAAAATGTTTTTGCATCTTTCTTCAAAATCTAGTGATTATAATCATGGACTCTAGATGCAGCTGAATAATCTTGAACAAACCCACTGAAGTTCTGGGTGCCTTGGTTTCCTATTCTATAAGATAGGAATAATAATGTTGATAATTTTGACCTCATTGATTGTTGGGGCTTCCCTGGTAGCTCAGTTGGCAAAGAATCTGCTTGTAATCCAGGAGACCCCGGTTTGATCCCTGGGTTGGGAATATCCCTTGGAGAAGGAATAAGCTACTCATTCCAGTATTCATGGGTTTCCCTGGTGGCTCAGACAGTAAAGAATCTGTCTGCACTGTGGGAGACCTGGGTTCAGTCCCTGAGTTGGGAAGATCCCCTAGATGAGGGCATGGCTACCTACTCCAATATTCTTGCCTGGAGAATCACCATGAACAGAGGAGCCTGGCGGGCTGCGCTGGGGTTGCAAAGTGTCGGACAGGACCAAGCGACTAAGCACAGAACAGCACAGCATAAGTTGTTGTAAGACTTCAATGTGATAACCCACAAAAATCACTGAGAACAGTGTCCAGTACCTAGAAAGCTCTACATAAGTCTTCCTATAGCTTGTCCCTTGACTCACCCATACATTTATTCAACCATGTATTAACATGCATGAAACAGAGGTTTGGGTCCTAACCTCTGTTCTGGGCACTTAGGAAGCAGAAGTGCAAAAACATAATCCCTGTGCCCCTGCAGCCCACAGCCCATGGCAGATATTCTCTGAGAATCCACAGGCCCATGAAACTGAGGGCACAGGTATATGGTTCCGAGGTGGAGGACTCAGTCTTCATTATTGCTCAAAGAGATGCATGACAACCTCCAAAATAGAACTTTATTGGTTTTTTTAATCTTTTTTTTAATTTTTTTTTTATTTTTTAATTGTTTTTGCCATACATTGTCATGATATCACCATGGGTTTACATATGCTTCCCCTCCGGAACCCCCCTCCCTCTTCCCTCCCCCACCCAGGGAAATCTCCCTGCACCAGCCCCGAGCATCAATCCTGGGCTGGCGATTGATTAGACATATGAAAATTAACATGCTTCAATGTCATTCTCCCATATCATCCCACCCTTACCCACAAAGTCCACAAAGTCCACGAGTCTATGGACATCCACAAAGTCCACGAGTCTATTCTATACATCTGCGTTCCTTTTGCTGTCTCGTATGTTGGGTTGTCGTTACCGTCTTTCTAAATTCCATATATATGCGTTAATATACTGTATTGTTGTTTTTGCTTCTGGCTTACTTCACTCTGGATAATGGGCTCCAGTTTCGTCCATCTGAGTAGAATTGCTTCAAATGAATTTTTTTTAATGCTGAGTAATATTCCATTGTGTATATGTACCACAGCTTTCTTATCCATTCGTCAGTTGATGGGCATCTAGGTTGCTTCCATGTCCTGGCTATTGTAAACAATGCAGCGATGAATATTGGGGTACACGTGGCTCTTTCAATTCTGGTTTCCTCGGTGTATATGCCCAGCAGTGGGATTGCTGGGTCATATGGCAGGTCTATTTGCAGCTTTTTAAGGAACCTCCACACTGTTTTCCATAGTGGCTGTACTAGTTTGCATTCCCACCAACAGTGTAAGAGGGTTCCCTTTTCTCCACATCCTCTCCAGCATTTATTGCTTGTAGACTTTTGGATGGCAGCCATTCTGACTGGTGTAAAGTGGTACCTCATCAAAATAGAACTTTAAAAACTGGCTAAGAATCTTCACTGTTTATAAAAGAAAACAGAGAACTTAATGCACAATCCTAATGCAATGTGGGAACTGCTATCCTCATGACACAAAAAGGAGCCCAGAGGACCAAAGCCTCTCTTCAGGTACCTGGTCTGGCTTCATGTAGGAGGCCATCATCTTAAGCATATGATGGCATATTGGTGTCTTTGTTGAGGAATGGAGAACCTCAGACACACATGGGAAGGTAGGAGAAATAAGAGTGAGAATGTAACAATGCTCAAATGTATGTTTGCTCCAGTTTCTGGAAAAAGAAGCAAACTCACAACACGGTGAGTAAGTCTTTTTGTGATCTGACTCTGTTAAGAGGGGTAAGTTGGAAGCAGCTTCCCTGGTGGCTCAGATGGTAAAGAATCCACCTGCAATGCAGGAGACCAGGGACCCACCCCAGTATACTTCCCTGGAGAATTCCATGGACAGAGGAGCCTAGCGGGCTACAGTCCATGGGGTCGCAAAGAGTCAGACATGACTGAGCGATTAACTCTTTCATTTCACTTTCACCCTGCTCTTACACTCTGCTGTGAGAACAATTTGTCCCATACATGAGCTCGTCCATCAGCTCAGATCCAGGAACAAGCAGGCAACATTGAACCAAGTTGAACACAGAACTGCACATCAACAAGAATGTGAATTGTCAACCACTGAAACTTAGGGTATATTTGCTGCTAAGCAGAAGCTGGCTAGTATACTGACCGATAATTCCTGCTCAATAACTAGTCTCTCCCCCTTTTTGCTTACAAAAATCAAAGCAGAGAACTTGCAGTGAACCGCATAAGGATATTGAGGCTCTAACACGTGAGCTGTTTGAAGAAATAGGGGTTCGCTGGACTTGATTGGAGTGTGTTCCAGAGACTACCAGTTGTACAGCAAATCCATCTCCTCTTTTGGGGGGCACACAGTATGTCACTGAGTTCTGGTAAAAGGAGTGTGGATGGATGTGATGGGAACCACTTGTGGTCTGGCCCAGGGTCACTCCTGCCTCAGGAAAAATCAGAATGGTGACCCCTAGGACAACTTGGAAATTGCACATTAAAGATGCAGAGTTACTATCAGCCTAGAGCCCCAGTGCCAGCCTGGCAACGCTGCCCTCCACCCAGCCATCTGTTGTGGGCTCCTACTGTCAAGGGCTTCCCCAGTGGCTCAGTGGTAAGGAACCTGCCTGCCAATACAGGAGATGCAGGTTTGATCTCTGGGTCGGGAAGATCTCCTGGAGAAGGGAATGGCAACCCACTACAACACTGTTGCCGAGAAAACCCCATGGACAGAGGAGCCTGGCAGGCTACAGTCCATGGGGTCACAAAAGAGTTGGACACAACTTCGTGACCAAACATCAATTGCCATCAAAGAGAAACACAGGCAGACATTAGTTAGAGCAGTGGAAACAGGTATTATTCAGCAACTGCTGACCGGGGGAAGAACTGAGCTCCATTCTGACTGGTGCACAGGTGACTGAGTATTTTAAAGGGAGGAGAAAGCAGTAGAGAAGTGAGTGGGGACTCAGCAGAACCAGGAAAATGATAAATTACAAAAATCAAGAAGTGGAAGAGGTGATGGTCCCCGTGAAACCCATCTGGGTTTGCTAATTTGTGCTTACTGAAATTGGGGTCCTGCTCTCCCAACAGAGCCTGGGAAACAGGGATATAGCTTCAGGTATTGTCTGAAACAAGCAGTCCATTCTTTGGCAGCCTTGAGTTTTCTCAGACTGATGTTTTCGCCAGGTTAGGGTCTTTCTAGGGGTGCCATGTTGAGTTTGTAGAAACGGTGTTTGTGTTTCTTTAAGCCTTTACTGTCCAAGGTTAAGGTCTAGTAGAGAAGAGAGCTCAGTTGAGCCCGGCTAGAGTTTAGTCAAGGACAAAATCTTTGCTATTTTCTCTGCTGAGTTTGTTCCATTCATTTAAAGTGAAACCTAAGAGATACTGACGCAAATAGGTACGGGTCAAGGGTTTAAGTACTGATAATTCTTAACAATGTTTACTAAGAGTTTACTATGTGCCAAACACTGTACCACAACCTACTCCCACAAAGTCTCTTTTAGCCCCATCGTATGATCTGTAAAATACATGTTATTATTCAATATAGAGATATAAACACACATAATACACATACAGGTTGAATATCTGTGTGGTCAATGACATTTTTTATCATGTGTCTGGAAACTGGCATAAGCAGATTGGAATCAGGTCATTTTGGCTCCAAATCCAGTATCATGACCACACACAGCATTGATTGCTTGTATTCTACACTTTTGGGAAGACATGTAGATGCCAGGTAGCCCATTCTGACCTGAGACCCAAGTGCAGAGACCTAGGATGTTGAAAGGAAGATTCTACTTCTCCAGGGACCCTTGAACCCGAGAGACCACTGAGTCTGGGTATTGGATAAAGTGTAGAGAAGTTAAGAAGGACAGAAAGATGATGACTGAAGAATCAGGACTGAACCAGTACCCAAAGAAACATGGTGGGAAGGGATAACACATGCCTACAATGGACTGGTTAAATGGAGGGCAGGAGGAGAAGGGGTTTGACAGAGGATGAGATGGTTGGGTGGCATCATTGACTTAATGGACATGAGGTTGAGCAAGCTCCAGGAGATAGTGAAGGACAAGGAAGCCTGGCGTGCTGCCGTCCATGGGGTGGCAAAGAGTCAAACACAACTGAGTGACTGAACAACAACAAAATGTTTAATTATGAATCAAGCCATAAGTGTCACATGAGAACATTCATCTAACTTCCTTTAGCTAAGTACATTGGAGTATCCCTAATTTCTCCCCAAACACAGAAATGATACCTACGCATTCAAATGGTCTGGAGACTGTTCATTCATCTGACTTCCCTTCTGTGGATTGGAGTGGCCCTAATTCCTCTCAAAACAGAGAAATGATACTTATGCATTCAAATGGGTTAAAACCCAGTGGATAGATAAGAGGCAGAGGCACATCCAATGAAATAGTACCCCAGAGACGTATATACAGCAGTGGAAAGGGATGTTGAGAGAAACTTAGCTGTAATCCCATTTTGGCCTGTAACTAGCTCTGTGACTGGGCAGGACAGTTTCACCTCTCAGAGCTCAAGCACACACAGGAGATTGGGTTGGGAATTTCCCAAGGTCTCTTGAAGGCATGCCAGTTTGGCCATTGGCAGTTGTTCATCTAGGCCCGGTTCCATGGGAGCACAGATCTATGTTAGGAGTTCTCTCTCCTCTGGCAGGACAAGTAAGATAAAATGTGTGGTCTTTGTTTTATTTATTTATTTATGTTGGCTGTACAATGTGGCCTGAGGGATCTTAGTTCCCTGACCAGGGATTGAACCCGTGTCCCCTGCAATGAGAACGTGGAGTCTTAACCACTGGAGCACCAGGAAGATCCCTCCTTGTTTGTGCACTTATATATAGAGGCACAGCTCATTCAGAATCACAAAATTGTACCCTGAAGAAGAGCTAGAATTGATCGTCTCCTTGGGCCCTTTCATTATACTGGTAAAGAAATAGAACAGAAGCACAGAGAGGGGAAGTAATTTATTTAAGTCACGCAGGTCTACCCGAGTAAGCTTGTAAGTTGGACCCTGCTTTTTGATGTTTTGATGAAATAAATGAGCATGGCATTTATTTCAAAACAGCCTACTGCACTGGTATTGGAGAAAGAATAGAAGGGAATGACCATTTGCTAAGCACTTACTATGTGTGAGACTCCACCCTAGCGTCTATACACAGTCTACAAATACTGAGCTAGCTTTATTGAGTACTTGTTATACATTAGGCCCTGGGGACACAGAGATGAACAGACAGACAAAGTCTCTCCTTGAAGCTCACATTCCTGTAATGGGAGTGGGTGGGGGATGAAGAATACCAAAAAACCATAAAAACAAAATATCAAATAGTGCTAGCGGAAGTATACCCAGATGCAATATCTACAAAATAAAAGTGCTGTATACAGGCTAGGAAGCTATATTACAGGAGGGAACAGACCCCACTTCCCAGAGTTTATCTTATCTCCACAAACTTGCTAAAGAGAAGGTATTATTCTTTTCATTGTTCTGATAAGGAACTGAGATTCACACTTGCTCCAAGTTAGGTAGATAGCTGGTCAAAGTTCACGGCAGATCACATTGCAAATCCTCTCTGGTCCAAAGACCACACCTTGAGACTTCCCTGGTGGTCCAGTGGCTAGGACCCCACTCTCCCAAGGCAGGGGATCCAGGTTCAATCCCCGGTCAGGGAACTAGATCCCACCTGTATCAAGCAAGAGTTCACGTGCCAATCCCACATGCCACAATGAAGACTGAAGATCCCTAGTGCTGCAACTAAGGCCTGATGCAGTCAAATAAATAAAAATAAGTAAATATCATACCTTGCTTCACTGTATCTTGTATTGAGTTTTTTTAAAAAAATGAAAATATGTACGCCAATATACACATATTGGTACATATCATAGCTGATTGAGATTAGATGTTTGGTAAATGGTAGCTGATTTTTTCCCCTTGCACTTCTTGTCTACTGGAATCATTTTCAATGTCTCAAACCCAGTGTCTCTTTTAAAGACCTCACTCAATATGGAAGGCACCTGACACTCTGTGGGTAGATGCTACTGCAAAAAAAAAAAAAAGAAAGAAAGAAAAAGAAAAGAAAATTTCTCTGTGCTTGGAATTAACCAAATTGGAAGCTAGGGAATGGACTCTACAACTTATGTAAGACTCAGGAGCATTGACTGTAACCTAGGATGCTAAATTACCCAGTTCAGGATGAAATTCAACAACAGATCTCCCTGTTGCCCTGACCTTGCAGGTAAGATGGAAGACAAGGCTTTTTCACAGACCTCTGAACTTCGGCATTCAGACTATTTTGCAGGATTCTCTGTGACAATGTGTAATTTTATATTTCAAGTTACTAATGGGGTTCCTATTCTCTCCTGCAAGAAGTTTCAGAATTCTATACCCTAAGAAAGCTCAATTTAAGACAGATTTAAAAGATAAGAAGTTAAATAGAAAACTATTAAAGCAACTAGAAGGGGAAAAAAAAATTCAAGTCTTCTTACTTAATATTCTGTCCAAACAACAGAAATCTCAACTGAAACCAGTGAGGCAGACACCCCATCCTTTTTTTAAAATATTCATTTGTTTTTATTATTTCAATTTTTGGCTGTGGTGGGTCTTTGTTGCTGCAAGTGGCTGGTGGGGGCTACTCTCCCCTTGTGGTGTGAGGGCTTCTCATTGTGCTGGCTTCTCCTGTTTGGGAGCACAAACCCTGGGGTATGCGGGTTTCAGCTGCTGCAGCTCCCGGCTCCAGGGCGCAGCTTCATCAGTTGTTGGCACTTGGGCTCACTTGCTCACAGGCATGTGGGGTCTTCCCAGACTGGGGATTGTACCAGTGTCCCTTACATTGCAAGGTGGATTCTTAACCACTGGACCACCAGGGAAGCGCCACACCCTATTCTTAACCCCTTCCCACCTGGCTCGTTTTGCTGCAGAGCTTGGAAAAACAAGTACTTGCTATGTATCTTCACTTGCAACTAGCAGAGGCCATGTGACAGGTCCACCAATGAAACTGGAGGTCTACCAACAGCTGCTAGGAAGACTTGCTTTTCTTCTGGTAAAAGGGTCAGACTTGGCTGCCGTTGCTCATTTCATTTGTTCTCCTTTAACCACAAACGTGATGCCCAAGGCTGCTATAGCCACCTGATAGCTACAGACGAGCCACTGTACTAATACCAAGTAGGCGCCAGGCTACTGGTTAGTGGGAAACGCAAATCCTTATTTGTTTAAACTCCTTTCTGTTCCCTGCAGCCAACAGTACTCCTAAGGGTAACCATTGTCTTAAGCAACCAAGAAATGTATTTTTTTTTTCACTCTAAGAAGAGAAATGATACTTTCTTTCATCTCTTCCCTAAGCTTAAGTTTTCACAGCTTCTTTTCACATGCTGTTGTCCAGAATTGGATCAGCCAGTCCATGCTTGAACTGATCACTACCAAGGGAGACAGAATGACATTCTAGATTTACATTGATTGTTGAGTGGAGTGGACAGTTATTTAGGTATCGAGCCTAAACATGCCAAAACATGCTCGAAAGTGGATAAATGTGATCACGGGTTACGTAGGGACTTTCTGAACATAATACCAACAAGAACACAAGGCACATTCAAAGACTGGTAGACGTGAGCTTATAGAAATTACAGAGCCTTCATAAGTGACCCATTAAAAGCAAAAAGAAAAAGCAAATGAGAGACCAGGGAGAAATACTTGCAATTTATATGGCAAATGAAGTGTTAATACCTCATAAATCACTTATGAGAATTTACCCTAAGGAAATCATTAAGGACATATGCAAAGATTTAGTCACAAGGATGTTTGTAGCCGTACTGTGTTTAATAATGAAAATTTGCAAGTGACGTGAACTTCCAACAATAAGGTACTAGTTAAGTAAAATATGATACAAACTTACAATGGAATGCTTTAGGACTATTAAAAAGTAACATTGTAGAGATATATGAACAGCCATGGAAATACCATTGCAATGTATTATTAAGTGACAAAAATAGAGTACAAATTGTGTTTATCTGTGATTCTATTTTCCTGAGGAAAGAAGTAAGGGTGTCTCTGTGTACATAGTATCTAGGATATATACCCTAGAGCTAACATAGCTATTTCTAGTGGTGATACATTTGTTAATTTGTTTTTATAATGAGCTGTTTCTCTCTCTCTCTTTTTAAAGAATAAAAGGGGATAAAAAGGAATTTAATTTGGGGAACAAATACCAAGAAGTAAAAGAATACCTCCACAGAAAAATGGGCAGTGGGTCTGAGCAAAATCTGTTCATGAAAAAATTGCAATGAGCCAAAAAATACATATGGTAGTTTTCATTCTTGGTAATAATCCAACATGCAAGGAAAATGAAACTGACATGCAATTTTTTCTTTTCATCCCTTCCTTTTTTTTGGTCTTTCTTTCCTGCCATTTGAACTGGAGTGTTTCTCCCACAAGAAAAGAGAATGCTATGGCTGGGATGGAATGAAACATGCAAGCTCACAGGTAAAACTTTTCTGTGAACAATTTGTTACTAGACAGGGTTTCAAAAATCTTCATTCACAGGGACCCCACAAGTCCATTTCACAACACGGAGTCTATGGAAGGGATTAGAGGTTCCCAGTAAGGCTCGAGCCCAGAATTTCCATACCAGTTTTCTACATCATGAAGAATGACTGATTGGAAATAGTCTAATTTGTTCAGGGAGAGAGAAAGGGCTAAATCTCTTATTCTGGATGCATATGCTACATTATTAAGCAAGTGTTTGAAAGCATATTGAATTGCAGATGTTTAATGCTATAGAGAAATATTCAGGATATGAAGATGAGCTAAAGCAAAGCAGGTTATAAAGAAGCATATGTGATATACTAATTTTGAAGAAAAGACATAAAATTATATTCATGTACTCCTATTCAGTAAACCTTTAAGAAAGAGTGAAATAGCATGAGTCAAATGTGAATAATAGGTATCTCAAGTAGTGAGAATATAAACAATTCTGATGTTCTTCACATTTCTGTACTCTCAAATTTTGCATAAGAAACATTCCTCTATACATTACTAACCAGAAAAAAGGTCCAAAAAGACTATAAAGAAATCCAATGAGGCCTATGTGACAAGCCTTGTTGAAATTCATAAGCACTAATATCTTCTAGGTACCTATAAAATGCCAGGAACCATCCTATATGTGAATTGTTCCAGTTCATTCTCACAACCATTCTGTGATATAAGTACCGTTTGGGAACCGATTTTATAGATAAGGAACTTGAGGCACAAACAGCTGAAGAGATTTGCCCAAAGTCACTCAGCAAATGGATTCAAGCTCAGGTTTGCCTGACTCCAGAGCCCATATTCTGCTGTGTGTGTGTTTTTTTTCTTTTAATATTTATTTATTTATTTGGCTGTGCAATGTCTTAGTTGCAGCACACGGAATCTTCAACCTTTGTTGCAGCACATGGGATCTAGTTCCCTGACCAGGGATTGAACTCAGGCCCCCTGCACTGGGAGCACAGAATCTTAGCCACTGGACCACCAGGGAAGTCCCCAGTGCCCATATTCTGAACCATCTTAGAAAGACACTGCTTCTCTAGAAGGCAAGTAATAAGTATACATTTTTTGCTCCTTACCTTTGTTGATTACCGATTATCTCAAGACATATGTCGAGAATCTTCTGGGCTTTGAGCTATTTAGTTGTGATATAAACAAATCCTCTGTGAAAATTTAGTAAAGAGGAGGAGTTTTTTCTTTTTCCCAGAGTCACTTTTTAAAATTATTGAGATGCAATTGATACAGAATGTTTTCTAAGTTCAAGGTGCACAGTGCGCTGATTTGTTACATATTGTGATACGCTTACCCCCTAGTGTTGGCTAACACCTGTATCAGGTCACATATCATCATCTCTTTTTCGTGGTTAGAACATTTAAGATCTATCTCTTCGCAACTTTCAAACACACAATACAGTATTGTTAACTATAGTTACCATACTGTGCGTAGATCTCCAGAACTAATTCATCTTTTAAATGCTGAGTTTTTATCCCTTAACAAAATCTTCCCAATTCCCCTATCTCTCAGCCCCTGGTAAGTACCATTTGACCATCAGATTCTATAAGTTCATGTTTTTAGATTCTATGAATGTAACAACAGTTGCCTTTCTCTATCTGACTCACCCCACTTAGCATAATACCTCTAGGGTCCATGCATGGTGTTGCAAATAACAGAGTTGCCTTCTTTCTCATACTGAATAATATTCTCTTGGGTATATCTACATCTTTTGATGGACCCAGTGTTTCCATATTTTGGCTACTGTGAACAATGCTACTATGAACGTGGGAGTGCAGATATCTTTTCAACATCCTGTTTTCATTTCCTTTGGATGTATACTCAGAAGTGGGATTTTTAGATTATACAGAATATCCATTTTTAATTTTTTCAGAGGAAACCCTATACTATTTTTCATAATAGCAAACTAATTTTCATTTCCAATAACAGTGTGTTCAGTTCAGTTCAGTTGCTCAGTCATGTCCAGTTCTTTGCGACCCCATGGACTGCAGTGCGCCAGGCTTCCTTGTCCATCACCAACTCCCAGAGCTTGCTTAAGTCTTAGCATTACAGTGCATAAGGGTTCCGTTTTCTCCACATTCTTCCCAGCATTTGTTATCACTTATCTTTTTCTTCCTTATCTTTTTTATGATAGCTATTCTGACAGGTGTGAGGTGATGGCTCATTGTGATTTTGATTTGCATTTCCCTGTTAAGAAAGGTTTTAAACTACTGACTTCAGTTCAGTTCAGTCCCTCAGTCGTGTCTGACTCTGCGACCCCATGAATTGCAGCACACCAGGCCTCCCTGTTCATCAACAACTCCCAGAGTCTACCCAACCTATGTCCATTGAGTCGGGGCCATCCAGCCATCTCATCCTCTGTCGTCCTCTTCTCCTCTTGCCCCCAATCCTTCCCAGTATCAGGATCTTTTCCAATGAGTCAACTCTTCGCATGAGGTGGCCAAAGTATTAGAGTTTCAGCTTCAACATCAGTCCTTCCAATGAACACCCAGGACTGATCTGCTTTAGGATGGACTTGTTGGATCTCCTTGCAGTCCAAGGGACTCTCAAGAGTCTTCTCCAACACCACAGTTCAAAAGCATCAATTCTTCGGCACTCAGCTTTCTTCATCATCCAACTCTCACATCCATACATGACTACTGGAAAAACCATAGCCTTGACTATATGGACCTTGTTGACAAAGTAATGTCTCTGCTTTTAAATATGCTATCTAGGTTGGTCATAACTTTCTTTCCAAGGAATGTCTTTTAATTTCATGGCTGCAATCACCATCTGCAGTGATTTCAGAGCTCCCAAAATATAAAGCCAGTTTTCTTCCACTGTTTCCCCATCTATTTCCCATGAAGTGATGGGCCCAGATGCTATGATCTTAGTTTTCTGAATACTGAGCTTTAAGCCAACTTTTTCACTCGCCTCTTTCACTTTCATCAAGAGGCTCTTTAGTTCCTCTTCACATTCTGCCACAAGGGTGGTGTCGCCTGCATATCTGAGGTTATTGATATTTCTCCCGGCAATCTTGATTCCAGCTTGTGCTTCTTCCAGCCCAGTGTTTCTCATGATGTACTCTGCATATAAGTTAAATAAGCAGGGTGACAATATACAGCCTTGACGTACTCCTTTTCCTATTTGGAACCAGTCTGTTATTCTATGTCCAGTTCTAACTGTTGCTTCCTGACCTGCATACAGGTTTCTCAAGAGACAGGTCAAATGGTCTGGTATTTCCCATCTCTTTCAGAATTTTTCACAGTTTATTGTGATCCACACAGTCAAAGGCTTTGGCATAGTCAAAAGAGCAGAAATAGATGTTTTTCTGGAACTCTTTTGCTTTTTCAATAATCCAGCAGATGTTGGCAATTTGATCTCTGGTTCTTTTGCCTTTTCTAAAACTAGCTTGAACACCTGGAAATCCATGGTTCACATATTTCTGAAGCCTGGCTTGGAGAATTTTGAGCATTACTTTACTAGTGTGTGAGATAAGTGCAATTGTGCGGTAGTTTGAGCATTCTTTGGCATTGCCTATCTTTGGGATTCAGATGAAAACTGACCTTTTGCAGTCCTGTGGCCACGGCTGTGTTTTCCAAATTTGCTGGCATATTATGTGCAGCACTTTCATAGCATCATCTTTCAGGATTTGAAATAGCTCAACTGGAATTCCATCACCTCCACTAGCTTTGTTGGTAGTGATGCTTTCTAAGGCCCACTTGACTTCACATTCCAGGCTCTAGGTGAGTGATCACACCATCATGATTATCTGGGTCATGAAGATCTTTTTTGTACAGTTCTTCTGTGTATTCTTGCCACTTCTTCTTAATATCTTCTGTTTCTGTTAGATCCATACCATTTCTGTCCTTTATTGAGCCCATCTTTGCATGAAATGTTCCCTTGGTTATCTCTGATTTTCTTGAAGAGATCCCTAGTCTTTCCCATTCTGTTGTTTTCCTCTATTTCTTTGCATTGATCACTAAGGAGGGCTTTCTTATCTCTCCTTGCTATTCTTTGGAATTCTATATTCAGATGGGAATACCTTTCCTTTTCTCCTTTACTTTTCACTTCTCTTCTTTTCACAACTATTTGTAAGGCCTCCTCAGACAGCCATTTTGCTTTTTTACATTTCGTTTCCATGGAGATGGTCTTAATCCCTGTCTCCTGTACAATGTCACGAACCTCTGTCCATAGTTCATCAGGCATTCTGTCTATCAGATCTAGTCCCTTAAATCTATTTCTCACTTCCACTGTATAATCATAAGGGATTTGATTTCGGTCATACCTGAGTGGTCTAGTGGTTTCCCCTACTTTCTTCAATTTAAGTCTGAATTTGGCAATAAGGAGTTCATGATCTGAGCCACAGTCAGCTCCCAGTCTTGTTTTTGCTGACTGTATAGAGTTTCTACATCTTTGGCTG
Source organism: Antilocapra americana (assembly GCA_007570785.1). Lineage (NCBI taxonomy): Eukaryota > Metazoa > Chordata > Mammalia > Artiodactyla > Antilocapridae > Antilocapra > Antilocapra americana. The sequence goes on along the minus strand of ML661883.1, from coordinate 10,778,591 downwards.
CAAAGGATATAATCAATCTGATTTCGGTGTTGACCATCTGGTGATGTCCACGTGTAGAGTCATCTCTTGTGTTGTTGGAAGAGGATGTTTGCTATGACCAGTGCATTCTCTTGGCAATACTCTATTAGCCTTTGCCCTACTTCATTCTTTACTCCAAGGCCAAATTTACCTGTTACTCCAGGTGTTTCCTGGCTTCCTACTGTTGCATTCCAGTCCCCTATAATGAAAAGGACATCTTTTGAGGGTGTTAGTTCTAAAAGTTCTTGTAGGTCTTTGTAGAACTGTTCAACTTCAGCTTTTTCAGCATTACTGGTTGGGGCATAGGCTTGGATTACCGTGATATTGAATGGTTTGCCTTGGAAATGAACAGAGATCATTCTGTCATTTTTGAGATTGCATCCAAGTACTGCATTTTGGACTCTTTTGTTGACCATGACGGCTACTCTATTTCTTCTAAGGGATTCCTGCCCACAGTAGTAGATATAATGGTCATCTGAGTTCAATTCACCCATTCCAGTCCATCTCAGTTTGCTGATTCCTAGAATGTTGACATTCACTCTTGCCATCTCCTGTTTGTCCACTTCCAATTTGCCTTGATTCATGGACCTAACATTCCAGGTTCCTATGCAATATTGCTCTTTACAGCATCGGACCTTGCTTCTATCACCAGTCACATCCACAACTAGGTGTTGTTTTTGCTTTGGCTCCATCCCTTCATTCTTTCTGGAGTTATTTCCCCACTGATCTCCAGTAGCATATTGGGCACCTACCGACCTGGGGAGTTCATCTTTCTTCAGTGCCCTATCTTTTTGCCTTTTCATACTGTTCATGGGGTTCTCAAGGCAAGAATACTGAGTGGTTTGCCATTCCCTTCTCCATTGGACTACAATCTGTCAGACCTCTCCACCATGACCATTCCGTCTCCGGTGGCCCCACACGGCATGGCTTGGTTTCACTGAATTAGGCAAGGTAGTCTGTGTGATCAGATTGGCTAGTTTTAAATACAACTAAATGATCAGTTTTGATCAAAGTTCATAAGATTCTCAACAAGTAGCTGGACTTAGCATACCAGGCAATCTAGGAGTCAATGTTGGAGAGACATAATCTTAAACTACAATAGCTCATTTAATTATATATAACCTGTGAAATAGGTATGTCCCTTTTTTACCAATGAAAGTATTAATGCTAAGACTTAATCATTAGAAAAACATCAGACAAACTCCAAATGAAGGATATTTCATATAATGTTGTTGATGTTTAACCGATAAGCTGTATCTGCCTCTTTTGTGACCCCTTGGACTGCAGGCCCATCAGTCTCTTCTATCTGTGAGATTTCCCAGGCAGGAATACAATATCTGACCAATTATCAAAACTGGCAAGTTCATGAATAACAAGGAAAGTCTAAGAATCAGACCAGACAAGACTAAGGAGACATATTGACTAAATATTATGTTGTATTGTAGATGGGATCATTGAATGAGAAAAGGATATTTACGGAAAAACTGGTGAAACCCACATAAAGCCTGGCGTTTAGTTATTAGTAATGCACCAATGTTAGTTTCTTAGTTTTGACCAATGTATCATGGTAATGTAAGATGTTAATAATAATGGGGCTTGGGAACTCCCTCGCAGTCCAGTGGTTAGGACTCGGTGCTTTCACTGCCAAGGACAGGGAACTAAATGTGACCAAATAAAAATGAGACTTGGGTGACAGATATAAGAGAAAGTTCTATACAGTTTTTCAACTTTTCTGAAATCTAAAGTTATTCCAAAATAAAAGCTTATTTAAAACATCTGAGCTGGGAACTTCCCTGATTGTCCAGTGGCAAAGGCTCTGCACTCCCAATGCAGGGGGCCCAGGCTCAATCCCTCCTCAGGGTACTAGATCCCATATGCTGTAGCTAAGAGTTCTCATGCCACAACTAAAGATCCCACATGTGGCAATGAAGATCAAAAAGCCTGCGTGCCACAACTAAGACCCGGTGCAGCGAAAAAAGTAATTTAAAACAACAACAAAAACCAAAAACAAAAACCATCTGAACCATCTGGTGAGTCCTAAAACGTTTAAAACTATAGTTACAATATGACATAGCAATCCACTTCTGGATATATCCCCAAGATAATTGAAGGCAGGATCTTGAAGAACTATTTATACACTCATGTTCATAGCAGCATTATTCACAATCATCAAATGGTGGAAGCAAGTCAAGTGTCCGTAGACTGATGAATGGTTTGACAAAAGGTGGCATATACAGAGAATGGAATATAATTCAGTCTAAGAAAGGAAGGACATTCTGAAACATGCTGCAACATAGATGAACTTTAGGGACATTGTGCTAAGATGAAATAAACCAGTCGTAAAGGAATAAATACTGCATAAGTGAAAGTCACTCAGTCCGACTCTTTGCAACCCAATGGACTATACAGTTCATGGAATTCTCCAGGTCAGAATACTGGAGTGAGTAGCCTTTCCCTTCTCCAGGGAATCTTCCCAACCCAGGGATTGAACCTAGGTCTCCTGCATTTCAGGCAGATTCTTTACCAGCTGAGCCACAAGGGAAGTCCGAGAATACTGGAGTGGGTAGCCTATCCTTTCTCCAGGGGATCTTTCCAACCCAGTAAGTGAACTAAGGTCTCCTGCATTGCAGGCAGAGTCTTGACCAATTGAGCTATCAGAGAAGGCCAAAATAGTGCATGCTTCCACTTATTTGAGATGCTCAGTACAGTCAAATTTTTAGAGGCAAAAAGTAGAATGTTGGTGCCAGGGGATAGAACTGGGGATGAGGGGACCAGGAAATCATTGTTTAATGGCTACAGAATTCCAGTTTCTCAAGAGGAAAGGAATTGTAGAGTTGGTTAGGGTGTCACAATAATGTAAATTGTACATTTTTAAAATGGTTAAAATGATACTTTAATGTCATGTTTGGTGGTGATTCAGTCATGAAGTTGTGTCCGACTCTTGAGACCCCACAGACTGTAACCTGCCAGGCTCCTCTGTCCATAGCATTTCCCAGGAAAGAATACTCAGTAGGTTCCCTTTTCCTTCTACAGGGGATCTTTCCAACCCAGGGATCAAACCCTGAACTACTGCATTGCAGGCATGTTATGTTTACTTCACCACAATTAAAATAATCAATCTTTTTGAATCTGAGACTTTGATGAAGTAAACTCCTAAGAGTCATCTCATAACTTTTGGATTCAAATTCAGATCTTCTTGACATCAATGTTTTTTCAGTGCCCCTGGTGGGATGCTGACAGGCTGGAGATGATCCACGAGGTTCAGAAGTGTCCATGCATTGAGAGTCCACTTTCTCTTTTCTTTGTGCCTGAAATACAACCTGACTTGGTTTCATTTCACCTGGAGGCAGATGAGCCATTGGCCACCTAGGCCAGTTGACTTGGTGTCCGGTCCTGGCTCAGCCACAAGCTCGTTATCTGACCTTGGTCAAGACCAGTGAGCTCTCTGGGTCTCAGCTTGCCTGACTGGCTCAATGATTGAATGAGAGTTGCGGCAAAGTCTCCACCAAGGGCTATTCCGAGGCTGAAGAGGGAGGCGAGTCTCCTAGAGACTGCCAAGCAGGGCTGGTGCGAAAGTGACCACGAGTCCAACCAGGAGAAGAAGGTGTAGCTAGGGTATTCTCTGAATTGATCATGGAAGAAGAAATGCTGGGACCAAGCAGGAAAAAGCACAGGCGACCCCTAACGAAAGATATTCTAGGAGAAAGAAAAAGCAAGGCGATGAGACAGAGAACAGGTGACTGGTAGGGGGTAGCAAGCTGGGGACAGAAGAGGAAGAGGGGAGAAAGTTGCTTCTTCTTAAGGTAAACCTGCAGAAACTACTTTTTTTTTTTTGTTTGGCTGCACCTCAAGGCTTGCAGGATCTTAGTTCTTCGACCAAGGATTGAACCCAGGCTCTTGGCAATAAGAACATGAGTCCTGATCACTGGAATGCCAGGGTATTCCCTAGAAAGACAACTTAGAGGCTATCAGAGCAGAGTGATTAGAAGGCAGAAGGACCAGCTAGGTTGCAGACTCCAGGAGGGAGAGATAGAAGCCTCTTCCATATCCACAACTGTGAGCATCAGGAAAGATGGGTGGGTGAACCTATAAGCTGTAATCACCTGATAAACGTTGAGAAGAGGAGATGATGGAGGTTCCGTACCCCAGTAAGTGATGGGGCCTATTCTCATTGCTATTCAGGTCTGTGAGTTCAGGCAGAAAGCAGAGGACCATAGGTTTACAGAGAACATTCTGAATACAAGCAGCTTCCTTCTCTGTCTGGGGTTTCCTAGGTGGCTCAACGGTAAAGAATCTGCCTGCTAAGGCAGAAGGTTCAGGAAACTGAGATTCAAACCCTGGTTTGGGAAGATCCCCTGGAGAAGGAAATGGCAACCCTCTCCCATATTCTTGCCTGGAAAATCCTATGGACAGAGGAGCCTGGAGGGCTATAGTCAATAGCAAAGAGTCAGACACGACAAAGCAACTGAGCACCAGCACCTCCTCTTTCTGCCCTATAAACGTTCGTTCCTCGGAGTTTGACCCCTGGCCTCTCTCTTAATATACAATTCCTGCCTGGGCTCAGTCCTGCTCTGGTCAACCACCACCCACGAATATGGGGCACTGGAAGCCACCTGCCTCCTGGGTTTCACCTGGAAGGACCAAAGTTTTGTGAAACCCTCGCAGTCCACAATGGAGGCATCCCTTCCCCTACCCAGGCCTGCATCTTCCAGTGAGTTCCCATCCGAATGGTGACAACCCCCCCCAATTTCTGAAATCCCAAATCTGGCACTTACCCTTGAGTCTTCCCCTGCTCTACCCCAGATTTACTTGGTGAATGTGTTTTCCTAAGCATTTACCTCTTTCTCCTCCTTTCCGAGGCAGCCTTACTCTGGTCCAAGCTCTCACTATTTCTCAGCCAGGTCCTAAGTGGCATCTTTCTTTCTTTAAGCCAAAGGCAAGATTACTTGGAGCTCAAGATCTCTCAGAAGCTGATCTACCTTCCTCTGACCCGATTACCCTTTCTTCACTTTTCCAACAGTGATTTCACACTCTAGTGATACCAGACCACTCAGAGTTTTTCAGACTCCACAAGGATGCAAGTTCCTTTTGCTCAGACACCACTACTCTCCTCTCTGTCCAAGCTATTTTTCAAGTTGCAGTCTCCACTTCCCCTAGGGATTCTTCTCGGCCTGTGCCAAAGAGATGCCTCTCTTTGTGTTTCTCCTGCACCTGGTACTTTTCCACCCTCATTCTGCTGCCACAGGATCCAGGGTGTCCGTTCAATCATTCACTCATTGGTTCTACATGTATTCACTGAATTGGTGCTGGGGGTGAATTGGGGAGCTGAAGACACGTGATTCCTGCTTCAATAGAAAATGATGTCTGCAAGGGTTTGCCTGTCTGGCTCCATATGCATTTGTGGAATGATTGATGAGCTTGTTTTCAGGTTCCTCTGGGCGTGATCCTTGTGGTTCCCTTGGCCTGGAACACCCTACCATCTGTCTGCACGACTGGCTTCTTCTTGCTGAGACTGTCTGGAGTCAGTTCCTTGCCTGCCCCCAACCTCTCTAACTCTTCACCCAGATTTACTCATCTTGGTAGCATTTATTGCTGTTGAAATTCCCTTTACTGTTGGCTTATTTGTCTGGCCTTTCTCACTAGAATGAAAGGTGCTCAAGAACAGGGTCCTTGTCTGTCTTATTGCCAGAGTCTAGGGGACTAGTTTGTGCCTGGTACTCAACTGGGGCTCGAAATGTGTGATTTTGTAGATAAGGAAGCAGATGTGGTAAAGGGAAGGATTGGGACTTTCCTGGCAGTCCAGTGGTTAAGATTGCATCCCTCTAATGCCGGGGGCTTGGGTTCAGTCCCTGGTTGGGAAACTTAAGATTCCATATGCCAAGAAATGTGGCCAAAAAAACAATCAGCAAATAAATAATTTTTTAAAGAAGGGAAAGGGAAGGACTGATCATGAGCATGAAACTATGTAATTATAGACCCAATATTAAATGACCATGGGAATTTCAGTTATGGAATGGAGGGTGGCAATTTAAAAACATTAAGAAAATTAATAGATAAAAGAGGTGAAGGGCAGGTGGGAGCAAGGAATTGTCTGCTCTCTAAGAGAAATTTATAATCAACATCTTTTAATATGTCTGCTGGCTGTTTGTATGTCATCTTTGGAGAAATACCTACTCAAAGATAATTAGACAGAGAGACCTACAAAGAAAACACCATGACTTCACTCTCCTTTTGTTCATCTGACCACTTGCCAAATTATTTAGGAAGTGATATCTCTTACATGGTAAGGAAAGATTTAAAGTTTAATGATTTCTTCAGTTTCATGTTGGCTTCCTTGTCTTCTATTCAAAGAAAATGAAATGCCTTAAATTTAAAAATAGCAACTACACAGTATTAAGATTTCAAAATCAATATATTTTCCCTGTCTGTCAATCCTGAATTTATCTATCCATCTACCTGGATATATAAATAAGCATGCCTAAAAAGATGTCTTGGATTTATAGAATATTTATGGAAGCTATTTCTGGCTGATAAAATTTTTATTTCCTTTTATTTTCTATACTTTCTTGTGCCGTTTCAATTTTTTTACAATATACTTGTACTGTATCCCTTATGTAAGAAAACATTTTTTAAAAAACAATTGGAAGCAGGTATAACAAAATGTCATTTGAGTTAATTTTGGATGGTAGGAATAGCAAGATATTTTCTTTGCAATTCTTCTGAAAAAATTATTTATTTTAAAGAACGGAAAAATGTTAATTTAAGATAAACGTTTCAGGGATCCAAAGAGAGCAAGCAAAGTCAAGGTCAATGTTTAGTGAGTCCTGGGTCAAGGTGTCTTTTCAGCCTAGAGGCCCCAGGGCAGACAGCCAACAGGAAGGATACAGTAGCCACCTAGGGTCTCAGAGAATGGAATTGTCATTGGAAGCCTGGCCTCACCTGGCCTGCAGATATCCAGCCGGAGCACCCTAGCTTCCTCCGGAATGACAGAGGTCGGTTCCAGGGAGAACTTTTAAGCAGCGAGCCTGCTGTTCTCACAGTTCCTACAGTGCCTCATGCAGATGCTGAGGTTTGACCATCAGAACTCGGAGACCTGTCCAGCCCATCACAGGAAGCCAGGCACAAAACAAGCGTTCAGTGATTGTAAACGAATCTGTGTTTCAGATGGTACAAGGAGCATCACCTGAAGTTTTGCTTTTTTTCGAGAGGGGAACCAGTCAAGTCAGGAAGAAGCCCTTGGAATAGGAGAAACTGAATAGAACAGAGCGGGAAGGATGGGCCGAAAGCTGCTGGGTGGGCTGGAATGAGAGGAAGGGTAGCACGCTGGCTGGGTCGGGGAGAGAGGGACAGTCTTCGCTTCCGTAATTCTGAAATCACCCACATGCGTGTCCATCTTTTCACCGGACAGTGACCTCCTTCTGTGGTTTGTATCCATCTCGTCTTTCAGTCGCTCTTCCCAATCGCCTAGCAGGGCGTCTGGTTCCCGTAAGGGCTCCTGAGATGATGGAGTGAACGGAGGCAGCTCCTTGCTTCGGTCCAGTCCAGGGCTTTTGTAGAGAAAGCAAAATAAATGCTTTCCCTGCAGGAGGCCAGCGTTCTCCCGTTCCTTCGGGCGGAGAGGGGGCGGGGACGTTAGGACATTCACTGGGGGTGGTAGTTTAATACATCCGAGGGGAGGCAGATGTGAAGACAGCAGCCCTCTGCACGGATTTGCCAACCTCAGTCCTCGGCGGCAGCTGGAGACCTCGAAGGAGGTGAGAAGGTGTGTGCGCCCCTGTCACCAGGCCCGCGGATGCTGGTGGTACCCAAGAAGGCGCTCGGATCTCTAGAGATAGAGCTAAGCCAGGGTCTGCTGCGCAGAGAGCTCCCATCTGAGAGCATCTCTGTCCATATGATTTCCCTAAACTCGCCTTCCACATCTGGCAAGTGGGAAGACTTCAGGAAGCCGGCGGTGGTGGTGGTGTGTGGAGGTGGGGGGAGGAGGGCAGCTGAAAGCACCGGGCACGAGTGAATGGGCACCATCACCGAGTTCGAACTGACTCTCCCCCGGCCGCGGTGCGAATGCAGCCAGGACCCCCCAGCCCGGTGCGGAGCGCGCCCTCCCCCGCGCCATCGGGTCCCCGGGCAGCCCAGGCCCTCCCCGCCTCCGCGCGCAGCCCTCCGCGGCTGGATGCCCGGGGCTGCTCCGGCCGCGGGCGGAGGGGCTCGCGGGGCGGCGTGCAGGGCGGCGGGGAGCCGGGGGCGCAGGCCGAGCCGGGGCAGAGGACGCACGCGGCGGGCCGGGCGGCGCGCGCTTTCCCCTCCCCCGCGGCCTGGAGCGCGAGCCGCCGTGACGTCAGGGGACGCCCGCCAGCCCCGCGCTCCAGCGGGCAGAGCGCGTGCGGCCGCCGAGCACATGGGCCCGCGGGCCCGGCGGACTCGGGGCGGCGGGGCCCGGGGCAAGGGCGAGGGGCCGCCAGCGAGGATGAGCCCCGGCACGCCCCCCGCCGCGGACCCCCTCGAGTGGATTTCCACGCGGAAAGGATGTTGGCGGTCCCGGAGACCTGCGGAGACACGGTTGGAGCCACCTTTCAGTAAGTTACAATTTTGTCTTCCGCCTTTCTGGAGCATCGGAAGCCTTGGCCTTGCCTGGAGGGATGCGCGGTGGGCAGCTGGACCGACGGAAAGAGCTTTCAGATCGCAACGTGTTTGTTAACCGTGCACTTTCCTCATCTGCAGACTCCATACTGGCAGCGAGTTTAGGGCGTTTTGGGGCGGGGGGGGGGAGGGGAAGAGGGTGACATCAAATAGCCCTTGCAGAGAGATAATTCCGGATTTGTGGTCTTGATGGAAAGTATTTATATCTAACCTCCAAATATAGACCCCCTCCGATCAGTACTGATTGGGATTCGCAGACAAGGTCGGGAGGCCCCCTTTGCTAACTGAGAAGCCTGTAAACCATATGATACACCCTCCATCCTTTGCCCATCTCCCCCCCGCCCCATCCCACCCCCAACTCCGTAACAAGGTGATTTCCGAAAACTCAGCAACTCTGGTTTTGGAAACTTTCTCCTCTTGTGCATTGCATTTACTGATTTTCCGGGTGCCCACACACCCTCATCCTGGTAATTCTATTTGGATGGATTGTTGGTTTATTTAGGTTTACCCTCCCGAGGCTAATGTGCTTTTATTTATGCCAGCGTTTGTGGTCCAAGCAAGCGTAGACTTTCGGGAAGGGAAACCATGAGGGTGCATATGTTCGGTGTGCAGATATTTTCACGAGAGTTGGCAGGCATGGAATATTCTTCTGTTCACTTGAGCCCCTGACTTGAGGCCCGTCTGTAAGATGAGAGAAGAGAGGAAATCCCTAAGTGAGGGGTTTTGGGGAGAAGAGGGTGAGGTTTGGGTGTTTCTTTTCCGTCTTCTGTTTTCCAAAGAGAGGCTGGCAGCCCCTCTCGCATCCCAGCCTCCCCCACCACTTTGCGACCTGGCTCCTGGAGCTGCTTAGTTGTTGGAGCGAAGAGGGAAGAAATGTGTGTTTGAGTGTGGTGGGTGGGCGGAGGCTCTGAGGAGGTAGGGACTGTCTGCTGCACTGTTTGTTATAGGATGTTGCAGCCCTCTTTTGCATACTGGCAGTGACAAGTTCAGGCTTGTTCATCTGACACAGTCCTGTGGTCACAACGAATCTGTCTGAAGCTTTAACCAATGGAGGAGAGTATTGGATGGGTCCTCTGAACACTCAGTGGGACTTCCTGAAAGATTTATTAGGAGAAAAACCTTCCTGGAAGCAGCAGCAGAACAAGCCCAGAGTAGCTGGGCTGGGCAAGAGCCTCCTGGCCTGATTGCCACTATTTGGGAGCAATTACATCCTGGAGGTGAGGAGAGGAGTACCTCGTGGTCTGAGGCCTTGGTATGGCCGACCGGAATTGCATGGGTGGGTCTGGTGATGGCAAGGCTGAGAGGGTCCATGGCGGATCATAATGCTGTCCCCAGCAAATTCCCGAGGTGGGGGGGGATTTGTTCTGTGGTCATTTTTGTTTTGCCTGTGAAGGGTGAATTTTTATTGTTGTTGTTGCTTTACTGACTCTGAGTGCAGAATTTTGCATCATCCAGGCTTCTCTTGAAAAGGAGAAGAAATCAGTTTCTTTTTCTGATTGATTCCCTCCCACCCCGGCACATGCTGTCTGGGCTTGCCCTTTCTGTCCAGCCTAGAGCTTTTCTGGGTTGGAAAGTCAGAGTTCTTCTCGATTCTGAAATATCAGACAGACCCTAATCCCCGGAAACTGATGTGTGTGTTTGTTGACCTAAAAACTGGGTAAATTCTCACCGGCTACATTCAGCGGATCTCTTGTGCTTTAGCTTTTTCTTTTCCTCCTTAATGGCAGGCACGCAGGCAGGCTGGGTTTCAGAGCCTGTGTCCCAGGGCTTTCTGCCTGCCTGGAAGGGACATTTTTCTCAGCTCGACTAAAGAACCTCCTGGATGATATTTATTCCTCTTTGTGTGAGTTTCCCTGAAAGTGGTGATACTGGTGGCAGGTGGTTGAGCCTCCCCTGTGGGAGCATGGACCTTGGATGGTTGCTGGTCTCTGTTCCTCGGCGAGGTAGCCTTGAGCCTGCTAATGGCTGCCCTTCTCTGTGTGCTTTAGATGTCAGATGGCCTCTGGATGCTCAAGCTTTTTCTTTTGTATTTCCTGTCCTCAATGGCTGTGGACATGGCGTTCTCCCTACCTGCCCCCTTAAAAAACAAACAAACAAACAAACAACTCTGGATGCAGGTTTGTCTCTTTAAGAAACCAGGATTGTTCCTGTAGATACCCTGTGTCAGTGGAGGGAATCCTCATCCAAAATGGAATAATTTTGACTGTGGATGAGCCCATTAATGGTCATTTCTACCCTTTCCCCAGAAAACATCAGGAGTTTGAGGCCTTACAGGAGACACTGCCAAGTTGGGTCCTTTGATAGACTCTGCCTCTGTCTCTTCTATTTTTCTGGTCCCAACTAATCTAAGGCTCTAATAACAATAATAGTAAATGATCCTAATGATAGTGTAGTAGTTTCTTTCTCATCCCGCTTTTTTTTTTGGCCACGGAATTCCCAATAATAGTAGTAGTTTCTGTGATAACACTGAAGTCTTCTATCAGGCCAAGCTTGTTCTTCACATTTTATGCTTCTTATAGCCTCACCAAAGCAGTTACAATAAAGTGTCCAAGAGTGATGGAGTTATTATTGTGGGCCAGCCTCAAAATGCCTTGTATTTGTTATTGCATATACTCTCCCAGCTATTGTGTTTTTGTTTAATTGCCGAGTTGTGTCTGACTCCTTGCGACCCCGTGGACTCTAGCCCATCAGGCTCCTCTGTCTATGGGATTTCAAAGACAAGAATACTTGAGTGGGTGGCCATTTCCTTCTCCAGGGGATCTTCCCGACCCAGGGATTGAACCCGTGTCTGCGGCGTTGGCCACCTGGCAAGCTACTTGGGAAGATCGAATTATTGTTATTGTTACTGTTTTGCAGATGGGGAGCCCACAGGTCTGATTAGGGAGCCCTCCACCCCCCAGCCTTAGGTCGCACAGCCACGGAGTGGTAGAGGCACCTGTATTTGGGCTGGCCGTCTGCCTCCCCAGGCCCACTCGTACAAGTCAGAGGACAGTGAAGCTAAAGACCGAGACTGCTGCTCCGCCTGGAGCAGGAGGGTCAAGCTCCTTCTCCAGTCACCTCTTCTTGCCCAGGCACAAAGAGAAACCCCATACCTTGTGTGAAGACCGATGGCCTGGGCGGGGTCAAGACGCCGTGAGAGTGGGGCTTCAGTGGTCAGAGAGTCTGGGTACCTCCAGGGCCAGGGGCCAGCCTCTGTCTTGGTGCAGAATCTGTGGGCTTTTGCAGAAAGCCGTATCCAGGCGTCCCGCCTGGCTCTGTGACCAGCATTTATTACTAACAACATTCACAGCAGATGGGAGATAGAGCTCCTTCTGCAAATGATCACAGACCCTCCACCTCCACGACCTGCCCCCCCCCGCAACGATCCCGAGTACCTTCCTCTCTCCTGGGTGTGTTTTGATCCTGTAGCCACCCTTACAATACAAAGATTGTATTGTCCCAACCTCGTCCTCAAAAACAAAAACAATGCCAGTCCATAAACAAGATTTACAGTCACGAGGCCCAAATGGTCTCAAGTTATCTTTTTTTTAATTTCAGAGTTCTGAATTGTTTTTCTTTTATTTTCTCTTCCTCTTTTTTTCCCTTTTTTTGAAGGTGGGAGGCAAGGGGTAAGGGTGTTGTTTAGCTGGTGCCCAGTGGGTAATCAGAGGCCCTGTTATATCTGTTTCTTTTCCCTCTTGGACCACGAAATTCTTGGGAGCAGCAAAGGAGTGGGGTTGGAGTGAAGGGGTTGTCGCTGTTTCATCCGGTGGCTCACACAGCCCTGAGACTGGCTTGCAGGTGGCTATCGAAGAACCACTTTATTTTTAAAGAAACAAGCTGTGTCCATCTTCCAAGTCATTGTCTTCTTTATATGTGGAGCAGCCCATCAGGATGGAGGCGGAGGGTTTGCTCCCGGAGGGAGGAGTCTCTGAAGAAAGGAAGGAAGCCAGAAAGCAGTGGAAGGCAGCTGGGATGGCTGAAGGGTGATGCAGACCTGGGTTACTGTGGGGTGGGTTACGTCACCTCTGTGAGCCAGTTTCCTCACCTGTAAGATGGGGACGGTAAAGCACCACCTTCTGCCCTGTGAGAGGCGGAAATAGAGGATGCCCAGCAGGCAGGCATTCAGCAGAGCAGCAAAAGGTAGCTGATATTATTGTGACAATTACTGGGTTTTATTACTTCCTGTGGCTGCTTGGAGTTGGTGGTTTCTGAATACATTTTAATGTGTAAAAGTGACATTCTGGTTGCATAGATCATGAAGTGGCAGTGACTTTACTAGTGTTTTTTGCAAGCCTCTGAACGAAACACTGGCTAACAGAAAAAAGATAAGAAATCAGGAGAGGTCTCAGAAAGGACAGAAATCAGAACGCTACCCCTCAGCTGGCAGCCTACTTTTGCAGGTTATTTCAGCTCTCAGCTGCTACATGGGGAGGAGAATAGTGTCTCCCTCTCAGGTATGATGCAAAAAAAAAAAAAAAAAAAAAAAATTCACTTAGCCCAGAGGAAGTAAGCTCTTGAGGAAGACAGAAAAACAATTGTTTTTATTGGTTATTCTTTAGGGCTGTCTTTCCCTGGCTGTTGTTGTTTAGTTGCTAAGTCATCTCTGACTCTTTGCCACCCTGTGTACCATATTGCTTGCCAGTAGCCTGCCGGGCTCTTATGTTCATGGGATTTGCCCGGCAAGAATATTGGAATGGGTTTGCCTTTTCCTTCCCCAGGGCATCTTCCCAATTCAGGGATCAAGCCTCTGTCTCCTGCATTTGCAGGAGGATTCTTTTACCACTGAGCACCAGGGAAGTCCTCCTTTCATTGATACATTGGCCCTTAACATTTGCTCCTCTGTTTAAGATGGACTGACTGAGCTGTTCACTTACTGGGCTGTTGCTGTGTAGCAGGCATTGTTCTAGCTCCTGGAGGTCCAGCAGAGAAGCAAAGAGACAAAAACCCTTGCTCTCCTGGTGTTTTCATTCTATCCAAGTCACACAGTAGGGACAGGGCGGTCCCCATAAGGAGGCAGAGAACGGATGGATGCAATATAGGCAAATACCGCAGCGCCTCCTGACACCACTGTATTAATAGGTGTGAGGTGCTTAGCACAGAACTGCATGTGGTAGAGACTATGTAAGTGGTGGTTGCTGTATTTGTTACTGTTTTTCTTTGGTGGCTGCCTCATAAAATAGCAATCTCCCCTCCTCCCATTTCCATGCCTGAGTCTTCCTATTGTCTATGGTACTTGTGGACTGAATGTCTTTCTTCAAAATACATATGTTGAAATACTAACTCCCAGCCTGATGGTATTTGGAGGTGGAGGCTTTGGGAGGTAATTATGGATCAGTTCAGTTCAGTCACTCAGTCGTGTCTGACTCTTTGCAACTCCATGGACTGCAGCACTCCAGGCTTCCCTGTCCAAAACTAATTCCCGGAGCTTGGTCAAACTCATGTCCATCAAGACAGTGACCCCATCCAACCATCTCATACTCTGTCGTCCCCTTCTCTTTTTATGGATTGTGGATAAATGAGGTCATTAGGGTGGGGTCTTCTTTATGTGGTGATTAGTGCCGTTATCAGAAGAATACCAGAGAGCTTGCTTACTCTCTCTGGCTCTGTGAAGACCCATCAAGAAAGTAGCTGTTTACAACCCAGAAAGAGAGCTCTCATCAAAATCAATTGGCCACAACCTTGGTCTTGAACTTCTTAGCCTCCAGAACTGTGAGAAATGCATTTCAATCATTTAAGCTACCTGGTCTGTAGTATTTTGTTATGGTAGCCTGAGCAAACTGGGACAGTGCTGATCATTACCTGATATACTGTGTATCTGTCTTCTCTCCAGAAATTGTCAACTCAGTAGGGCTCATGGCTTTATTTATTCATTTCTTTAAAAATTCCTCTGTACTATGCAGCATGTGGGGTCTTAGTTCCCCAAACAGTGATAGAACTTGTGACCCCTGCATTGAAAACTCAGAGTCTTAACCGTTGGATCAGGGAAGGTTGAAGCCAGGGAAGTCTCTGTTAATTTTCATTAATTCAACACATTGCATATCTACTCTGTGCCAAGCAGAGTTCTCAGTGTTGGGAATGCAGGGAAGGAGCAAAAAGATGTTGCATGAATGGTGCTTGCATTATAGCTAGAATAGACGTCGGAGCAGCAGACACAATAAACTGAGGATATTAACGATATATTCGAGGGGAATGTGTCCTGTGGAAACAAGTAGAGCAGGGTCAGGGTCTGGAGTGTTAAGGTCAGCGTTAAGGTGGCTTCAGGGCAGGCTCCATTGAGAAGCTGATATTGGAGCAGCCTGGAAGGAAGTGAAGGGGTTCGTCTTAAAGGATAGTGTTTGAGCCCAGGGAAGAGCCAGGTGAGAGGCTGAGGGCAGGGCTGGACTGTGAGATGGGGGAGCGAGATGAAGAATGAATTGGAGTGGTGTGAGCAAAGTGGACAGAGGTAAAGGGGGAAATCTCTCTTTGGCAGTGCTGCTTGTAATGTCTCCAGACCTTTCTAAAAGATGCTATCTTGTACACAGTAAAATGGGGAACCACGGAAGGGTTTTAAACAGAAAGCTGATTGGGCTGATTTAGCTTTTCCTTAAAAAAAAAGAAAATTAATTTTGGCTGTGGCAGATCTTCATTGCATGGGCTTCTCAGTGCTTGTGGGAAGCAGCTTTAATGGCCAGGCAGAAGTGATCTGAATGGGTCCTACCAACCCCGGGATTGTAGCTGAGGACTAACTCCCCAAATTTACATTTAGAAAGATAACAAACTCTATAGAGAGTGGATCTAGGCTTTTCTGTCCATGGAATTCTCCAGGCAAGAATACCGGAGTGAGTTGCCATTCCCTTCTCCAGGGCCAGTCTCTTGCATTGCAGCAGGTTCTTCACCATCTGAGCCACCAGGGAAGCACATTGCACTGTAGCATCTCAGTATTTTAAAAGTTTGAGGTAGATATTGCAACTCATGAGATTTGTACTGAAGCCAAACTTGCTGTTACCTGTTGAGACCCGTGGTGTCTGTTGCTGTCCATGAGCAGTTATGTGTAGTGTGCATTGTGTGTATATGTCCATGTATGTCATATGCATCTGTATTAGCTTTTTCTTAACTTCCATTTATTTAGCATCTGTAGGATGCCTGTTGTGTACCAGACACTGCTCAAGGTTTTGGATCTTCGGCAGTGATCATAACAGATACAATATCAGCTCTAAAGGAGCTTGTTACTTAGAGGGGAGACAAGGAAATGTACACCAAAGTGTAAGGAACATGAAAGAATATGAAATAGAATAATATGGAAGAGAGTTTGTAGGAGGTGAAGGGATTCACACTGAAATGCTACATTTGAGTGAAGTATGAAAATTTTGGGGAAGTTAACCAAAGAAGGAGAAAAGCACAAAGGAAAAGGAAAAGGTTGATCAAGATGAAAGTAGTAAAGAAAAAAGGAATATCTAAGTTTAAAAAAAAAAAGCTTTAATAATACAGAAGAGTTCCCCAAAGTCAATAACAAACCAAACAGCCTCAAAGCAAAGAAAAAAGCAGAATGGACCATACATGTGAAAAGGTTCTGAATCTCCCTAATACAGCTCTCTGTGTTGAGGTCTGATCTGTTGATAGTAGAATCTACTTTTTTTTTAGTAGGTAGTGGTAGGCAGTTCAGTAAATGCACACAGCTCTGTAACATAGTCTTGGAATCATCACCATCAACACTGATGATCAGCCCCCAAACATCCCTCCTGTTTCTTTGTAGTCAGTCTCCTCCCTGGTCCCCAGCTTCTAACAGCCACAAATTTGTGTCCTGACCTCACAGTTTTGTCTTTTTCTTATAAGTGGGATCATCCAGAACGTAGCTCTTTGAGTCTGGATTCTGTCATGCACAGGAGATCTTCCATGTTGTTTGTATCGGTTGTTTGGTGGATTCAATTGCAGACTAGTGTCCTATTCTCTGGGTATGCCACTGTTTCTTTACCCATCTTCTACCAGGAGGACACTTGAGTTGTTTCTGGGGCACATTTTTTCCCATATTTCAAAATGTGCCTAAAATAGGAGGTCTGACTCAAGTCTTGGGAAGGCTGTGTGTGGCCTGGGGTCCCCTGACTCAGCTAGTGAATGTGAGGTCACTTGAAAGACCAACTGGCAGCCTGCAATGAAATAGAAAACACATGTGCAGCCCCACGCCTCGATACATTTGAGAATTCACAGCTCATGTTCTGTGTTATTGAAGGATACTTAGAGGTGGGTGTGAATGTCTAAAAAAAAAAAAAAATCGAAGGATCTAGATCAAGCTCACTCTCATCCTTCTGGGAGGGAGGAGAGGATGAGGCAGGTGGTGTGCTTTGTAGAGGAAGGCTATAGACATATGTATCACTTAGGCATTTTGAAACTATATAGTAAGGAAGGCAGCCTAGGTGCATCCATGACCACGTGTTCATGGTTGTAAACTCAACCTTCTTTGTTGTTGTTTAGTTACTAAGTCATGTCTGACTCTAGAGACCCCATGGACTGTAGCCTGTCAGGCTCCTCTATCCATGGAATTCTCCAGGCAAGAATACTGGAGTGGGCTGCCATTTCCTCCTCCAGGGGATCCTTCTCATCCAGGGTTCGAACCCCTGTCTCCTGTGCGCCCTGCATTGCAGGCTCTTCTTTACTGCTGAGCCACCAGGGCTAGATATTACCCCATAGTCCACTTAAGTCATAATTCATTCAGTGGGGGCCAGGGCAGCCTTGGGATCATTCAGCCAATCATCTCACTTAGAGATTTCGAGGAGAGATCACTCCTGTCCTTGTAGTGCATCACTTCTTACAAAACAGACAATTGATTGCGTTTGGTCCAAGAAACAAACCTGTGAGGTGAAGGCCAGAGGGACCCAGCTGGGTTGACACTCAGAGGACACCTCCGGCAGAGATGGCATCCTGCTCATCCTTCCTCTCAGAGCACAGCGGGTGGTGGGGGTGGGGGAACATGGGGGGTCAGTAGAGAGAGATGGCCTCCCAGAAAGGGCTCTCGAAGTAGGAGGGCTGCCCCCTGGCTTTTGCTAGAGCCTCTGCTGTCTTCTCCCCCTGCCTCAAGGATGGCCCCCAGGCAGTATCTCTTCCCCTGTCATTTGCCTGGACAATCCATACATGCTTTCTCAATTGCAGACATTCTCCACATACTTAGGGATGCCGAAGGACGTGGGGGTGGGGGGGGCGTGATCACTGTATCAGTCCTAGTAACGTGTGGCTGTGGTCTCGGCAGCCATGCCTTAGACAGCACCCTGCCATCTTTGTGTTTTATACCTGAGCAGTTGCTGACACCTTTGACCTGTGACTATGCACTCTCTCCACTTTGGTCCAGCAGTTTGACCGGACATCACTGGCTCCAGAACGCTGCCCTCCCCCCCCCCCCCCCCCCCCCCCCCCCAGTAAAGCATCCTCCACCGGCCCCCAGCTGTCTCCCTGCTTCCCCGCCTGCCTTCTTCTTAGCTTTCAAAAGGGCAGACTAGACCCAGAGACCCAACGGCTTAAAAGCTTTTAAAGGTTTTCCATTATGAGTTCGAGTACCTACTGTATAGTAGACCCTCTATGGATTGAATTGCTGAGGGATGTGGACCTGTGGATCTGGGCTAAGGACCCCGCCCTCGCCAACCCTCCAGGCTGAGTGCTTCCTGCCAGATGGTTGCCTCTACTTGGAGCAGAAGGAAGGCTTGTCTGATCAGAGGCAGCTGGGGAATGTGGGGTCTGCCTGAGGAAGGTTTGGGATAATGTGAGTCTTTCAGAGGACGGGTGTCTGCAGATTCACTTCTGACATCCGTGTCTCATGCAGCTGGGGAAATGGGACAGGTTTCAGTTTCTATCCCCACTTCGTCTCCAGACTAACTCCTACTGATGCTTTCGGACTCAGCTTAGGGGTCACCTCCTCCAGGAAGCATGCCTTCATCCCCTCCAGGAAGCCTTCCTTCATCCCCTCCCCGCATCCTGAGTTATGACAGCTCATATCCCATTGTTTTGGGTTGCAGCCATTGGTTCCCATCAGGGCTTGCAGACTCAGCTGCTTAGGAAGATGAGCAGATGATATAAGTGCACCATGTGGACTTGAAGGAGCACAGTAGGATGTGTGGGGACTAGCCCACAACGGGTCCCCTCTCCAAATCCAGCAGCTGCTTTTTGAGTCCAGCTCCTTCTTCCCACCTCCCTGTTTCCCCCAGGCCACAGAGGAGATTCAATGTTGCCAGACCTTCTACTTGTGAAAGAGAAGCCAGGGAATTTCTTTTTTTAAAGCAAAGTTCTAATTTTCAAATGTTTCAATTTAGAGGTTTGAAGACCCCTTACAGGTCAAACAAAACACGGGCCAGCTGTGGCCCCCGGGCCAGCAGTTGGCAACCTCTGCTTATGGCTCTCCCGTCCCGTTGCACAGGTTCAGCCAGACCCGACAGGCTCTTTACTGTGCGCCCAGCGCCTTACAGGCTGCAGGCTCGGCTTGGCCTGGTGGGCTTAAACCCTTTATTGACTTAAGTACTGCAGCAGAACACCTCCCGCATACACATGATTCACTTTCTTCCCCTTAGAGCTCTTTGCTCATGATGATATTCTGGATTGCTTCTTCAGTCCCTTGATTGCTTTTGTGATAGGCTTTTGTGTCCTGGAAAAGTAATAATTTCCTAGATGTTGACTGCTCTTTTCCTTTTCCTTTCCATCTCCTCCCCCTCAACACATGTTAGCCTTTTTTTTTTTTTTTTTTTGTGGAGGAAGCCAGACCTTTTGTATCCCGCTGGGTTCCAAAGTGTTGGGTTCCAAAGTGTTGGTCGCTGTTATTAGGCAGTGGTGGTTTCCGACTAGCTCACTGATGTTTGCCCTCGAAGTTGGTGAGCCTCTGCTGATTTCCATCAGGGGAAAATGCGTGCTCTTCGTTTTGGGGAAAATCCAGATTTCTCTTCTTTTAGGTGAGCCATCATAGCCAAGTTACTTAAAGAAACAAACCAATCCAGGAGGAAGCAAAGCCCCCCCAACCCCATCTTGTGCAGTTTCCCTCTTGTCATCTTTCTTCATATTATGGAGGCAAAATTCATTAAGGATATGAATGGGAGCTCTAAGCTTCCCTATTGGTTCAGCAGTAAAGAATCTATCTGCCAGTACAGGAGATGCAAGAGACGCAGGTTCGATCCCTGAGTCAGGGAGATCCCCTGGAGGAGGAAATGACAACCCATACCAGTATTCTTGCCTGAAATATCTCATGGACAGAGGAGCCTGGTGGGCTACAATTCAAAGAGTCACAAAGAGTCAGACATGTCTGAGTGACTGAGCACACACATCTGGAAACTCTAGAAGCTGAATATGTGCCTGGAACTGGTCAAGGCTCTTGGGGAATAAAAAAGAATGGGTTTGATACTTTGGTTGATGCATCTTTGCCTTTAGAGATGCAGAGGGCGAGAGCAAAGCCCCCGACAGTGATGATTCAGCGTTAGTGCGGTTACCATGCAGCATCAGCATCACAGTCCTGATTCAGAGTTGTTAGGAGCGACAGTAAAATGACTTCATAAAGTTATTAAGCCCTGACTGTGCTGTTGTTAAGAACTTGTCCATGTTAATCCATGTAATAACTCTGAACTAATTGCACAGAAAAATCACAGTGGAACAGTGCCATCCAGTCACCTGGCATTTACTGCCTTCCACTCGCTGGCACTGTGCTGGACTTGTAGCTACACTTGGGGATCCCTCTAAGACCCCCCAGCTCCCAGTCCAGTGCAGGTTCTCAGAGGTGGACCGAGTGATGCTGGTGCTTGGGAGTTGAAATAGTTGAGGGCCAGGTTTGGCTTCAGACAGGAGATGCCTTAGATGGGCCCAGGAGGACAGGATGACTGAGGACTAGCTGGTCTAGGAGGGCTCTTCTAGAGGAGGTGAGCCCAGCAATGGGATTGGTGAATGGCAGAAGGAGATGGGTATATCTGTTGTAGAAGGGCTGTAGTTTCTGTTTCTTATTTCTGAATGGGAACACTATCTCCTGCCTCTGGTGGGTTGTGAGTATTTGTAGTAAAAATAATAGTATGGTTGATAACAACAGCTGGCATCCTGAGAACCTATTGTGTGATGGGTACAGTGCCGAGGGCTTCCCTTCCATTATTCCATGCATGCTCAGCAACTCCTTATGGAATAGGTACTATCATCAACCCCATTTTTCAGATGGGACACACTGAGGCTCAGAGGCATCAATTGACTTGCCCAGGTTCACACAGCTGTTAAAAGTTAGGTTGGAACCCAGGTCAGCATGCAAAGACTGGATTTAGAACCAATTCATTAATCAATCTCTTATCTATTAACTCTATACCCAGGAAGTATAAATATGAATTCTTTTCCCTAGAGGAAATTGTCTTTATTTCCAGCCCCACTTTCCTATTCCCTGTTTCATCATACCTCAAAAAGGTAGGCAGTTTTGACTGCAAATTTTAGTTATGTTAACTCCACATCTCTGGTGCTAAATTAGACAATCTCTGGATAGAAATTCAGAGCTAAAAGGGGAAAGTGAAACTAGCAGTTGTCCTAGGTGATGTGAGTTACAGTAAGAGGGCTTCCAGGTTTTATTTTTTCTGTGCCGTATACCCATTTTAATTATACCTAGAAATTGATGGTGTTGAGCAAGAGTGGGGTGGGGAGGATGGTGAATAGAGTGACAAAGAAGCTCCAATGGGGAGGAAAACTTTTAGGTACCCAGACCAGCACTCTCTTCTTTTGCTCTGGTCATTATCATAATGTAAGCTTCAGACAGCAGGGGTGATTCTGTCTCCTCAAACTCTGACCACAGACTGTCTGGTTGGAACCACAGCTCAGTCACTAGATGGCTGCGTAGCCTTCAACTCTCTGTGCCTCAGTTTCTTCATCTGTTAAATGGGAATGGTTAGGAGGATTAAATGAGTGAATACACAGAAAGCCCCTGACTTTGCCCAGTTTTTTTTTTTTTAACCTTTTTACTGTTAATCTGTGCTTTCTTAAGGAGATCATGTCATTATAAATGATCATTGGTGTGGCTCTCTGTGGTTCCTTAAGTTCTTCCAGCAGCAGATCGTCTTGGTAAAACCTAGGTCAGATCATGGAAGTCCTGTTCAGAACCCTCCCCAAAGCCTTGGACTCCTTTGGGGTCAGCCCATGCCTGCACTGTGACCTGGTCCAGCTATGGGACCTACAACAGTCTGCCACCCCCACCCCCCACCCTCCACTGTCGCTTTCCCTGTGGCTTCTCCATCTTCTGTGTCACTCATCCATCCAACATGTCATGGTCCTCTGAGCTGTTTTGTTTCCCTGTTTACTACCTGCCACGGTGTAAAGTCCAGTCTGAGTTATCTGTCTTGCCTGCTTTCTGTAGCCCCCAATAGAATATAAGCCTCAAGGGACTTTTGTTCACTTTATTGTCTTCCATTTTCCCCAGTGTCCAGCCCAAGGATCATTGACTGAGTGAATGAATACAAATAATCTTTGCATTTTAGTTTCTAACAACAGACTTGTGAATTGGGGATTATGAGCTATGTTAGATAGATAGGAAACTGAATACTGTTTCTATAGTAGCTGCATCCTTTTATATCCCCACCAGCCATGAACATGGGTTCCCAAATCTCCACATCCTTGCTAAGACTTGTTATGTTGTTTTTTTGTTTTTTTTTTTAAATTTATAATAACCATCCTAAAAGTATGTAAGTAGTATCTCATAGTGGTGGTGATTTGCATTTCCTTAGTGACTGGTGATGTTGAGCATCTTTTTATATGCTTATTGGCCTATTGTTTATCTTCTTTGGAGAAATGTATTTTTTTGGTTATTGTTGAGCTCTTCCTATTTTCTGGATGTGAATCTGTTTTTAGATGATTTGCAAATATTTCTCCTGTTCTATGGGTTGTCTTTTCAGAAGATGTCCTTTGATGCAGGTGGGTTTTACATTTTGGTGAACTCTGATTTATTTTTTGGTGTGAGGTGCAGACAATTGCTTTCGGATTTTTCTGGGATCATAGACTTTCAAAATTGGAAAAGATGTCTTTGGCCATGGACTGTTGACCCTCATCATGATCTAAAAAGATCTAAATGATCTAAAAAGAAATGCTCTTGGTGTGATGGTGAGGAACGTGGTTCTTGGGATGGAATGGCCTCAGGTTCACGCTCGCCTTGGTCTCATCCTGTTACTTAGGTCATCCTGCAGTGAACTTAACTTCCCTCTGCCTGATTTCTGAGCTGAGAACTGAGTTGAAAAGATCCACATTAGTTTAAAGTTTAAATGAGATGGTACACACAGCGGGATGAACTCATCCGGGCTGGAGTGATAACAAACACTGAATAAGCGCCCCCTGCTGTTAGCATTGCTCCTTGTGGGTGGTTCAGGATCTCTTATACCTGCCCCAGGCTGATGCTGGGGTAGAAACTGATGCCCAGAAGGGTCCTGAAACAACCCTTGGTCCAGATGAGTTCCCATGCAGGTGGACCCAGGACTCCAGGCAAATTCCAGGTCCAGCTGGGTCCCTGCTCTCCCTCAGGTGATCTTGACCTCCCCAGGTGGGATGTCCCCCTCTTTCCATCATCAATACTTCCCAAGCTCTTCTGCCTGGAATATAGGAATGTCAGGCACCTCCCCCAGTGTTTACAATAGCCCTCAGCTTAGATACCCCCAGCCAGGATAAGCCTTTCCGAAACAGATAAACTGACAGATAAACGCCAGCAGCAGAAGAGAATAGGCTCCCCAGAGAGGCCTCTCCTGGCTTGGAAGCCTCCAGGAGGAAAACACAACCACATCATCCCTCCCTGGCTGCCTGCCTTGCCCAGCCTAAATCATGGGAGCAGGGTAGGCCTGTCCCTCTTCCCGGAGAGGGACCCGCTTCATCAGCAAGATTTATTCATTCATTTATGCCTGAGACCCGGAGCCTGAGGTTTTTTTTTACCACTGGGGTCCTCTGCCTGGCATTTTGAATCATTCTGATACTCCATAGCAGAGGCCACCCAAAGCCACAAATAATCGCTCACCTGCCTAAGAAGCATAGAAAAACAGCTTAATGGATAAGAGCACAGTATTCTCTTTTGCAGAGCATCGGCCTGAGATATATCTACTTTCAAAAGTCTCAGATCTCCCCATCTTGAGTCTTAGGTTCCTCATCTGTAAAATGAAGCAGTCAGTACTACCAACTAGATACTTTATTGTGAGCATTAAGTAAGATTTTGTACATTAGCGGCTTCCTCCAGTACCGTGTGTATTAGGTGCTTGGTGAGATCTGATTGTTGACAAAGTAATGTCTCTGCTTTTTTTCTTTTCTTTTCTTTTAGACAGCATATTAAAAAGCGGAGGCATTACTTTGTCAACAAAGGTCCATCTAGTCAAAGCTATGGTTTTTCCAGTAGTCATGTGTGGATGTGAGAGTTGGACTAGAAAGAAGGCTGAGAGCTGAAGAATTGATGCTTTTGAACTGTGATGTTGGAGAAGACTCTTGAGAGTCCCTTGGACTGCAAGGAGATCCAACAAGTCCATCCTAAAGCAGATCAGTCCTGGGTGTGTGTTGGAAGGGCTGATGTTGAAGCTGAAGCTCCAATACTTTGGCCACCTCATGTGAAGAGCTGACTCATTTGAAAAGACCCTGATGCTGGGAAGGATTGGGGGCAGGAGGAGAAGGGGACGACAGAGGATGAGACGGTTGGATGGCATCACCGACTCAATGGCCATGGGTTTGGGTGGACTCTGGGAGCTGGTGATGGACAGGGAGGCCTGGCGTGCTGCAGTTCATGGGGTCGCAAAGAGCTGGACATGACTGGGCGACTGCACTGAACTGAACTCAAGATCAGATTCTCAGTACCCGGTTGGCCTGTTAGCCCCAAATGGGCGCAGGAGTGCTGGGTCTCTGGCCTCCAGGGGCTGGTTCACGAAATGTGGGCCAAGGGATCAAAGGTGTTGTGTACGTTCCAGTTTGAAAAGCCCACTGATGCGTGTCGCTCTGCCTCTTCAATTCCTGGCCTTGGAGTCCAGTCCAGGACATCCATCCCTTCTGTCCTTCATCCCCTCATCTGCACACTCTTGTCGGCTCCCAAGGAGATGCCTATGGGCCCGCCTCAGAGAACACTCTGCCTCTATATCTGATCTATATATTTAATCCTTGCAATAGTGTATGCTGTCAGCATTAATCTCCCCCTTTTACAGATGGGGAAACTGAGGCAGAAAGGGAAGTGGCCCTCCAAGGGGACAGCCACTAAGTTGCAGGACCAGAACCAGGATTTGAAGCCAGGCAACCTGCTTTCAGGATCTGAGGGGTCTAACTGGTTTGCTCTCCTGCCTGTTGAGTTCATCTCTCCCTCAGGGCTCTAGGATATTGATTGTAAAATGAGGAAGAGCTTGGGGGCAATGAGAGAGGTTTACTAATGGGCCCTCAGGATCACCCAGCGGTGGAGGGAAGCCCCCCAAGGTAAGCTGAAGTGGCAGAGATGGGAGCAGGTGACAGATGGCCCTTAGGTCACCTTCCATCTTTGCTCTGTGCTTGGGACTTAATCAGCACGAGAGGATTACTGGCAGGCTCATTCCATTTACTGTAGTAGGTCAGGCGACCCAGGCAAATGCTCTGCCTGGCAGCCAAGAAGCTGAGAGCTGTCAAGTCACACCCCACCCAGCAGATAGTCTGGTTTGCATTGCTAGGGTGATGAATTATGCTTCTCAAGGAGGAGTATGTCTTCCAGTTGTAACGTGTTTTAGATTTTTAGATGTTCCTCTGTTGAGGAAGCAAAGAAGTGTGCATGATGGGGTCTCTTTAAAAGCTGTCACGCAGAGACATCGATGGATCTAGAAACTGTCATAAACAGTGAAGCAGATCAGAAAGAGAAAATCAAATATCGTGTAGTATCACTTATATGTGAAATCTAGAAACATGATACAGATGAATGTATTTGCAAAGCAGAAATAAAGACACAGATGTAGAGAACAGATGTATTGATAACGAGGGTGGGATGGGGAAGGGGTTGTTGTTAAGTTGCTGAGTTGGGTTTGGCCTCATGGACTGTAGTACACCGGGCTCCTCTGCCCTCCGCTATCTCCTGGAGTTTGCTCAAATTTATTCCGTTGAGTCAGTGATGCTATCTAACCATCCTATCCTCTACTGCCCACTTCTCCTCCTGCCCTCAATCTTGCCCAGCATCAGGGTCTTTTCTAATGAGTTGGCTCTTTGCATCAGGTAACCAGCATGTTGGAGCTTTAGCTTTAGCAACAGACCTTTCAATGAATAATCAGAGTTAAATTCCTTTAGGATTGACTGGTTTAATTTCCTTGCAGGAAGTTGGGAGAAGAGAGGTGATGAACTGGGAGATTGGGGTTGACATATGTACACTATTGATACTATGTATAAAATAGATAACTGATGAAAACCTACTGTATAGCACAGGGAACTCAGTGCTCTGTGGTCACCTAAATGGGCAGGAAATACAACAAAGAGGGGACAGATGTATATGCACAGCTGATTCACTTGGCTCAACACTGGAAATTAACACAGCATTGTAAAGCAACTATGCTCTGATAAAAAGTAATAAAATGCTGCTGCACAGAATGGCTCATTAAATTTCAATGACTTGTCTGTGATTCCCCAGGGGAGGGAAGGAAGAAGGGACCCATTTGCTAGTGTGGTAATAGTAAGTGAAGATAAAGTGAACTGAATTTGTAGGCTGGAGGCCTGAGTTCTGGGTCATGCTGACTGTAACTTTTAGCTGAGCAGACAACCACTCTGAGCATCTGGTTTCCAAAGCACATTTTAGGAACTAAAGGAGACACTGTTGTCTGGTACCATCTGAAAGGGGCTATGTATATGTTAACTCTTACAGTCAATGAAAGGTTGTTGAATTGCATTTGGCGGTGAAAGAAAACAGATTAACTCTATCCTTTTTTTTTTTTTTTTTTAGCATATAGTGGCCAGAGAAGTTGGGCTTGTTCAGGTTATGGCTAGACCTGTGCTAGCCAGTATGATAGCCAGTATGTGGTTACCGAGCACTTGAGAAGTGAAGTCTGCATTGAAATGTATGGTGAGGGTCAAATGTGCACCAGATTTCAAAGTCTT
Source organism: Antilocapra americana (assembly GCA_007570785.1). NCBI lineage: Eukaryota > Metazoa > Chordata > Mammalia > Artiodactyla > Antilocapridae > Antilocapra > Antilocapra americana. Next base: position 10,751,942 of record ML661883.1, on the reverse strand, counting down.
AGTACAACACAGAGAATGTACAATATCTTTAATAAGTGTTCCTTTTGATGACATGTTGAAGTGGTAAGATTTAGATATATTGTGTGTGAAAGTCGCTTAGTCGTATCCGACTCTTTCTGACCCCATGGAATAGTCCATGGAATTCTCCAGGCCAGAATACTGGAGTGGTTTGCTGTTCCCTTCTCCAGGGGATCTTCCCAACCCAGGGATTGAACCCAGGTCTCCTGCATTGCAGGTGGATTCTTGACTAGCTGAGGCACCAGGGAAGCCCAAGAATTCTGGAGTGGGCAGCCAGCCTATCCCTTCTTCAGTGGATTTTCCTGACCCAGGAATCAAACCGGGGTCTCCTGCATTGCAGGTAGATTCCTTACCAGTGAGGTTAAGTAAAAATACCTGATTAAAAGTAATTTCACCTCTTTCTTTTTGTGATTTATTCATTTATTATTCATGGCTACTGTAAAATTTTAGATTACCTACGTGTCTTGCATTGTTTCTATTGGACCACACTGGACTAAACTATGCCATGGACGGCAGGCTGCCGTATATACACCCAGAATTCAGACTTCTGTGCTTTATCTGCAGGATTCATTCTAAAAGTTGCAATGCTGGTAAACACTGTGCGATCACACCTCTAAATGCCTTCCTGGTACATCCAAGTGGTGGGTGATCATGAATTCTGTCTAGACCACTGTCTTTTTTGGGATTTCATATTGCTTCTCCTTCTTGAACCACTTGGCTTTATCCTGAGAGTAGCTGCATTTTGAACTCTCAGTGGGCTTCCTCACACCCCACCCCAGTTTCTCAGGCCGCTCCCTTGGGCCCTTCCCAGCCCCCTGCACCCCAGGGTTCTGGTTACTGTGGACCTGCCTTGAGGTAGACAGGTCCTGGGCTATTCTTCTCTGTTCTCCACAGTTCTTCTGAGCTTGAGACATGTTTTACTGGGTTCTCCGGTCAGTCTCTCTTATTTTGCAGGATCTTGTCTTTCGTTAGGCACATACTCTGAAAAAGAAAGCAAGTTCTTTTCTCTGTCTTAAATTACACCTGTTTCTCATTGTATCCAGGAGCGTGGGCCATCGCTTTTTTTCAAATAATGCTTATTTTTCTTTTCTCAAATAATGCTTATTTTTATAGAGATGCTGTATCTTCAAGAAAACTTGGGAAATGTTAAGAGCATAAAGAAGAAAACAACATTAACACGTTCAGCTGCACCTCCTTTCTTTTTTCTCTGTGTTTTTCTTTTAAATGTGAGATCTCTTTGTGTTGACACTTTCATTGGATTTTTCTCTTAAATGTAACAGAAGTATTTCCACATGGTGTTAAAAGCAGGCTTTTAAGTATCACTTTGCAGGCAACATGGCGTTGTAACATCCCCGTTGCAAGGATATTTTGTCATTTTCCCAATTTTACCTGTAATTTCGAGGATTAAGAATATTTCCTGTAATTTTCCCTCACAGCTAGTGCTGAGATGCGTGTTCGTGTATGTGTATGTAGGCCTGCACCTGTGCGAATGAAGCTATTTCCATCTTTCGGATTTCTTTAGGATAGATTTCAGGAAGTAGAATGGTGAAGTCAAAGCTTCTAGGCTTTTTTAAGGCTCTTGATGCTAATCTAAGTCGCTTGCCCATTTGGTTTTGCCAAACTGGTTTTGCTACGCAGTGATGTCAAACTGCAGCTTCGAAACGATGTCAGACGGTTGCCCCTTGAAGGAGCTGCTTTCTCATTTCGTTGGGTCTCTGAGCCAGATGTGGGTCTTGTTGGGGCTGGGGTGGGGATGGCTCTTTAGTGCTTGTCATTGCTTCTCATTCCGATTTTGGATTTTCCATAAATACTACCCTTTGTTGCTTGAGAGATGGGAGCAGCTTTCGGAGGCCTGCCATGAAGGTTATATGCCCTGAGGTTTGCTGTGGCTGAGTGAAAGACTTCTGGCCTGAGCCTGATGACCAATCGTTGTCAGTCCTACCTAGAGAACTTAGGAAGAAGGTCCCTCAGCTTCCATCAGCCTTGATTTCTCATCAGTTAAGGATAGATTATGACATCTACATTGAAGGGTTGCTGAGGGTAAAACTAGCTAATGTAAATCTGACTGCTGAGAAGGGCCCTGCCTTTTCAGGCTGCTTTTAAAGCAGTTTTCTGGGTGCTTTAGCGATACTCAGAAGCATGGGGCTTGGATGCAAAGCCATAGGGTTTAGGTCCTGCCTTTCATACATTTGGCTGGTGGTGTGTTCCTTGCAGTCAGCCAGCCTTGCTGAAGATAAATAAATGTCACGTGGCCTGCAGCTCTCCTTCTCCCCACAGTGTGTGTGTCCCCCCAGATGATGAAAAGGAGAGAAGGGCCTTTGCATCCTAGTTACCTACCATTTGGGCTTCCCTGGTGGCTCAGTGGTAAAGAATCTGCCTGCTGATTCAGGAGACACAGGAGACGGGGTCAGAAAGATCCCTTGGAGAAGGAAATGGCAACCCACTCCAGTATTAAAGGAGCCTGGTGGGCTACCCTCCTTAGGGTTGCAAAAGAGTCAGACACGACTTAATGACTAAACAACAACTTCCTACCATTCACCAGCTATGTGACCTTGGACAAATAGCTTTGCTTCTTGGACCTTAGGTTGTTGTTTTTTTTTTTTTTTTAAACCATATAAGATGGGGATACTAATGCCAGTCCTTACCTTCTGAGGTGTTTGTGAAGGTTGGATGAGATGGTGCCTGTGACCTGCATGGCCTAGCACCTGGCCCTCGGGAATGTTCAGTAAAGGTTAGTTTACTAGTTAATTAGTTAGTTACTAGTGTACTCCAGCAGACCTGAAAGTTCCTAAGAATTGAGTCAAACCAACCTGCTGGTTAGATTCTCCAGGTGGTTGCCCATGACTTGTGGCATAGTTTGGACTCTTCCAAGTCAGGGGGGAAGCATCCACATTTGTCATTTGATGGGTGACAGAGTCAGGCTCTAGATGGTGAGTTGTTCTTGGAATTTCCTTCCTGTTACCATTTATGTGTAAGAGGGAGATCTCTCCTTCTCTCTCTCACACACAAGGACTGGGTCAGGAAGGATGCACCTGGAAATGGTACTAGTGGCTGCTTCTAAGGAGGCTTACGGGGGCAGGAGGGAAGCTTAGCATTGATCCTGTGATTCTTTTCATCTTGTTGGAAGCTTTTACCAGGTGCATGTGTTAGTTCTTCAGTCAATAAAAAACAAGTTCTAAAAAGTCCACCGGGTAGTAAAAGATCTTTGAATGCCATCCTGCTTGCTAATGCATTAATAAGAAGCCCTGTGTGTGTGTGTGCGTACTCAGTCCCTCAGTCATGGCCAACTCTTTGTGATCCCGTGGACTGTACCCCACCAGGCTCCTCTGTCCATGGGATTTTCCAGGCAGAAATACTGAAGTCCATTGCCATTTCCTCCAACAGGGGATTTTCCCAACCTAGGGATGGAACTCAAATCCCCTGCATCTCCTGCATTGGCAGGTGGGTTCTTTTACCATCGAGCCACTTAAGAAAAAAAAAAAATCTGTTTTTGAAAATCTGTCTGTTTTATAGCTGTCTGTCTAAACCCACATTCCCTGAATCCCAGACCAGGGGGCTTTTCTCTAGTCACACAGACTGTCTCCCACCCCCTTGCTGGCCTCTCTTTCTGCCTCCTAGGATCTGCCAACCTGAGTCCTAGATACCCTTGGCCCCCAAGCAGCTGACCACCTCTCTGTCCCACCCTCTGGGGTGGCCTGTGTGGGCAGTCCCAGGCCTGACCGAGCTGGCCTGAGGTTGGAGGCCTTGGCTTCCCTCTCCCAGCCCCATCCTGGCCCCTGGGCCTCCCAGCACGGAAGAAGGAGTCTGTGCAGCCTGTTCCCTATCCTCCTTTGCCTCCTTTGAACCGAGCCTTGTTCCAAGAATTTGGGGCCGTTCTGGCTGTACGGCAGGGTTGAGCTGCTCCCTCAGGCCCCGTGCATGGAGCTGGCAGCTCCCTGGGAAAGTTTCCTTTCCCTTTTCTTTCTGGCACACAGAGTGGATTCCCCGCCCTGCCCTGGACCGTGCATCCTAGGGGTTATTTGAGTTGAATCCGAAAGGAGCATCTTGTTCTGCCGCATCAGTGGGACAGGGGAAGAAAGCTGAAAATCCCTATCTTCCTTCCTCCCCAAAGCCTTTGAACACCAACCCCGCACCCCCCCGCCCCCGCCCCACCCGGCCCTGGCCCAAAGCCCCCTTCCTCATTCCCCCAGCCTAGTTTTCACATCTGTTGAACCAAGGCACTAGCCTCCTTACTGTCTTTGGAGGTCATCTGGTTTAATGGTGAGCCAGTTTTTCCTACCCGATGACCAATTCAGGAAACATGAAGGCATTTATGGGCTCCCTTTTTGTTTTTCCATCTATGTTGAAAATTAGTCTGTTAGATCCAGGATCCGGCCAGTGGTGTATCTTCTCACTACTTGGATTATCCACTTCCTAGGAGGAAAGACCCTGATTAAGAAGGGCCAGTGCTCTTTGGTCATTCACACCTGGACACATTTCAGCAGCGTGGGGTGGAGTCAGCCTTTCCTTCTCCTCCTTCTCAGAGTAGATTTCAGGCTACAGGCTTCTTGCTGTTGGTCTAATTCCTTGCTGGACAGACGAGGGACACTGAGGTCCAGGGTAGATGTGGCATTCCCGAGGGAGAGACTCTTGTAAGAGTGCTGATACAACTTTATTATTATTGATAACAACAGGATGTGTGCTCAGTCGCTCAGTCGTGTCTGACTCTGTGTCCCCGTGGACTGCAGCCCGCCAGGCTCCTCTGTCCTCGGGATTCTCCAGGAAAGAATACTGGAGTGGGTTGCCATGCCCTTCTCCAGGGGATCTTCCCGACTCAGGGATCGAACTCAGGCCTCCTGCATTGGCAGGAGGATTCTTTACCGTCTGAGCCACCAGGGAAGCCTGGTAACAACAACAATAATAACACTAGGGAGTCGCAGTAGCCTCTGCAAAGCGCAAGGCTTGTACTTTTCGGCTGGGACAGTGAAGGCTCCGGCTTCTCCTCCCTTGTGTGTGGCAGCCCAAGCCTTGTGGTGTTTGGGTTACTCCTCAGCCAGGGATGTACTTTGCAATTTAAATGATAAAGCAAACAAGCCCTGTTTTCATAGAAGCTTTAGAAAACTCACATGAAGCCTCTCACCGTGGTTTTGGGAGCCCAGATAGGCCAATAGGCCAAGTTTCCCTTGAAACGTGGGGCGAGAGGGACATTGAGGACAGTCGGTCCGTGGAGCGTGAATGACTGCATTCATCTGGATGAAGCTCCGAGCATTAACACAGGGATGATGCGTGTGCGGCCCACCCAGCCCACCCTTTCATGTATGTGCTTGTGGCCAGTTTGTCTCCACTCAAAATGGAAGGCTGACAGGATGGGCTATTTTTTTTCCAGTTAAAAATAATTACACGCTAGATGCAGTTCCAAGTTCTGCGCCTCAACCAGTTAAAGATTTTTGGATCTTTTGCCCAGCAGGCCTGTTCAGAAGGTAAGCTTGTTAGCATCTGAGCCAAGTAAAATAATAATGATTCAGGTTAGGGGCTACAGAGGACTCAGGGACACAGAAAAATAATTATTGTGTATTGCATATTATGAAGCCTTTTAAATATTTGTGTATACATACATACACATATCATATATATATACAAGATGGGATGGCCCCAGTGACAAATGTATGTTACAACATCAGAATTAAGCCTCTATCTGCCTTTGTGTGTTTTAATTTTTGTTATTATTTTGTTTATGTTTGGTTGTAGTGGATCTTCGTTGCTGTGCGGGCTTTTCTCTAGTTGCGGTGCTTGGGCTTATCATTGCAGTGACGTTTTTGTTGCAGAGCATGGACTGCTCTCAGCTTCTAGAGCACAGGCTCAGTAGCTGTGGTGCATGGGCTTAGCTGTCCTGGTACAGCTTTATGTGGGATCTTCCTGAGCCAGGGATCGAATCCCTGTCTCCTATATTAGCAGGTGGATTCTTTACCACTGAGCCACCAGGAAGCCCCCTTTGTTCTCAGAAGCAGTTCCTCGCTCCCTGGTACCCTGAGCTTCCCAGAAACCCTTTCTGACAGAAGAGCTGCTCAAGGCCTTTAAGGAAGCAGGACGTTCCTTCAGGTGTTGCTTCACAGGCCTCCTTTTTTTTTTGCCCCCATTCTCTAAAAAGAGGGTGCCTCCTCTGCCCAGTGTCAAGCACTGGTTTTCTGGAGTCAGACTTGGGTTGGATCTCAGCTCTGCCGCTCACTGGCTGTGTGAACTTGAACCAAAGGTCCTCTGCTTCCCATCTGGAGACTGAGATCCTTGCCTGTGCAGGGTTGGGGCAGGGACTGCAGAGAGTATTTATAAGGTGCTCCATTGGTTTCCCAGGGCTTCCTTAATGCTGGACCACAAACTAGGTGGTTTACATCAACAGATATTTATTCTCTGTCAGTTTTGGAGGCCAGAGGCCCCAAATCAAGGGCTGTGCTCTCTCCGATGGCTCTAGGGGAGAATCTTCCCTGTCTCTTGTAGCTTCCAGTGATTGCTGGCGATGCTTGGAGTTCCTTGGTTTGTAACTGCATCACTCCAACCGCCACCCTCATCTTCTTAGCATCTCCTCCCAGTGTGTGCCTCTGTGTCCTTTGCTCTTCTTATAAGGACACCATTCAATGGATTTAGTGCCCAACCTAATCCAACATGGGCTTCCCAGATGGCGCTAGTGGTAAAGAACCCACCTGTCAATTCAGGAGACATGGGTTCACTCCCTGGGTCAGGAAGATCCCCTGGAGGAGGGTATGGCAACCCACTCCAGTATTCTTGCCAGGACAATCCCATGGACAGAGAAGCCTGGCGGTTTGCAGACCGTAAGTGTTGCAAAGAGTCGGACACTACTGAGTGACTTAGCAAGCATGCAAGCACTAATTCGATATGACCTCACTTTAACAAATTACTCTGCAAAGACCCTTTCCAAATAAGGTCACCTTCTGAGGTTCTGGGGACACATGCATTCTGAGGGGGACGTTATTCAGCCTGGTAGAGATGGCTTGCTCGTTATGGCAGATAACTTGCCACATGACAACACTGGGTATTCTTAGGGTTATTCCTTATCAGAGGTCTGGTTATGTGTGTGCTAAGTTGCTTCAGTCATATCTGACTGTTTGCAACCCTATGGACTGTAGCCTGCCAGGTTTTTCTGTCCATGGGCTTTTCTAGGCAAGAATGCTGGAGTGGGTTGCCATTTCCTCCTCCAGGGCATCTTCCCAACCCAGGTATTGAACTCATGCCTTCTGTGGCTCTGCATTGCAGATTCTTTACTGCTGACTCACTGGGGAAGCCCACAGGTTTGGATGGATATTTCTCAAATAAGATGGGAGCCAGCCTGGCTATCTCGGGAACAGAAGGACTGCCAGATGGCCAGGCTGATGAAGGGAGGGAGGTTGGATTGGTGGCTGGACAGGAGACAGGACGGCATGAAGCAGCTGGCCCGTTCCCTGGATGGGTAGCCCTGGAGCTGGGGAAACCATATTTGCTTCATTCCAGGTGGGAGCGATGGTGGCCTGGTCGGGGTGGTGGCCACGCAAGTGGAGAGAGAAGACAGTGCATTCTGGATTCTGTGATGCCCCCATTCGTCCTCTCGGCCACTCTGGGCCCTGGAATCTGCCTTGCTGTGTCATCTTGGATGATGAGCATGGAATGCTTTAGAGTCTATGAGAGCAAGTCTGACCCCAAGGGCCCTCGAAGGGAATTGCTTTTTATGGCCTCTGTGCCTGCGTCCTGGCTCTGTCACCTGCTAGCTGCTCATCATCCCCTGGGCCCTGCCGAGCCCTAGGGAGTAGGTGGTCAAGGGGAGTAAGTGGGCAAGGGCTACAAGGGCTGCTGAGGGATTCGGCCAGGTTCCATACGCCACTTCTGGTCAACCAGCAGGCATCCTGTCGTCCTTTGTGCTCAGGACGGTGCTCCCCAGGACTCTGAGACATCATCCGCATTCTTCTCAGGGTACTGGAATGTGGCTACCTTGACGGCGGCTCCAGGGCAGTTGGAACCTTTCCTGGTCCACCTGCCCTCTGCTCCGCTGCTGCTGATCGGGTCATGCCGGTTCTGCTTGCTTGGCCCAGTCCCTCCCACTTCCTCCAGCTGGCCCCAGCTGGGGCAGGTAGACATCGACCCCATGGACAGTTATTTTCCAGAAACTAACCTCGAGGATCTCGGTATCTCAGTGTTGGGGCTTGGAGTTTGTCTGGTCCTGAGGGCAAAGAATTGCTCTCCTGGGGACACGCCTGCACATTTGTTAATGTCATCAGCCTTCCTGTCCAGTGCTTCTCAAGCACTTGAGTGGACATCAGAACCGCCTGGAGGGCTTGTTACAACCCAGGGGGCGGGACCCCATACCCAGGGCTCCAGGGTGAGGACCGAACATCAGAATTATTACAGGCTCACAGGTGGTGCCAGAGTTAAGGCTCTCATCTCCCATTTTGAGTAGCAGAGTCCAGACCGTGCTCCCTGCTCAGACTCCTAGGTCTCATAGGCCCCTTCCCCAAACCTCTGTTATTCTGAATCGCCAGGTGCTCTTGTTGTTCCTTATGACACCAATCACTGTCTCCCAACAGTCTTCACTGATTCATTTTGCTTCTTGTTTTTGACACATCTCCTCCACGAGAGGGTAGAAGCCGTGACTGTGTCCTTTCTGTTCTCTGTGTTCAGTGCTTAGTGAGAGGTTAATGAATATTCTTGAATGAATGAATGAAAAATGAATATACGCAGACTGTAGAGAATCAGGTGGAGGCTAAACCATGCTGTTTGACTTTCAAGGGACTTCAGTGAAAGCCCTTCATTGTGGAAGGAAATGGGATGTCCCCATTGGAGATGACCAGAGCTATACAGTTCCAGAGGCTAGGCGTGGCAGGAAAGTGCTAATTGCTAATCATAAAGTAAGAATTTGGTGCTTGAGGGCTTCCCTGGTGGCTCAGTGGGAAGGAATTCGCCGGCAATGCAAGATCCCTGGGTCAGGAAGATCCCCTGGGGAAGAAAATGACAACCCACTCCAGTATTCTTGCTTGGGAAATCCCATGGACAGAGGAGCCTGGTGGGCTGCAATCTCTGGGGTCGCAAAAGAGTTGGACACGACTGAGCAACTAAACAGCAGCAACTGAGTACTTGCACTGTGTCAGGCACTGCTTTTTGTATATTAAGTTTCCATTAAGAAACTTGTTTCCCAGACAGTAAGCAGGGAAGCTTGGCTTCAGATCCGAGTACCACGGCTGCAGGGTTGACATACCACATTTAAGGAGGCTGTGATAAAGAAGGGGAAGGAGAGGAGATGGTCATCTCACTTGCGCTCTTTTTACAAAACTTCCATGACAGGTGATGCAGTGAAGTCCTCTAGGTGGAGGGTAGGTGGACACGGCTGGTCTGGTTCCATTTAGCTTTCACTAGCCTGTGTCTCGCTGGAGAATATGGACTCACGTTCATGGGGCCAGAAGCCAGGGCTCCCAAGGCTGAGTGCCAGAGCTCTTGAGAGTCTTGTTCCATTTCATGACCGACAAATGTCCCCTTCCCCAGGGCAGCTGGAATTACTACCTGGTGCCCACAGGCAAGCCGTGGGTGATCTGACTAAGGAGATGGTGTCTGGCTGGGGCCACCAGGTAGGGGAGAAGAGGCTGTGGACTCACCTTCTATGTGGTCAAGGGCTTGCTGGAGAAGGACTGTGGGCTCCCAGCAATACTTTTAACCTGGAAAGAATCAAAAAAGGTTGAGGGTGGACCCCTCAGCAGCTACCACTGACATCTTATCACTTACGTACATATTTTTCTGAATACCAGAAATTAAGGGGAAATTTAGAAACTCCATTCTGAAGTTCATGAACCGTTGCTCTTGGAAGATGTACTTCTGAAAAATTCCCTTGGTTGCTTTTAGGAAGCTGTGGATAACTTTATATTATTCCAGAAAAATTTCCTGAGTTTTCTATGTCAAATAATTTAGTTTTATTACAGAGAGATAGAGAACTAAGATTGATTGAGCCCATCTCGTGTGCTGGACACAACAGTCCTTTCTTTCACTTTGGTTTTTGTCTTTTGCAGAGTTATCCTGGGAGGCATGGAGATGAATATCCGTGCTTTACAGATGACGGTGGCCCCCCTGGGGAGGGGCTTGCTCATAGCCAGGATTCACACTAGGTCCCAGCTTTTGTAAGTGTGGGGCTGCCAGCGGTGATAAGTTCATGTATTGCTCTCTTGACTTTGTTTTGGGTGGGATTGTGGATATCAGATAAAATCATATATGTATATGTATCATATCTGTCTCTATGTGATATATTAACAAGACTGGATTTTGAAGCTGAAGCCCCAATACTCTGACCACCAATGCAAAGAGCCAACTCATTGGAAAAGATCCTGATGCTAGGAAAGATTGAGGGCAGGAGAAGGGGGTGACAGAGGATGAGATGGTTGGATGAGATGGTTGGATGGCATCACCTACTCAATGGACATGAATTTGAGCAAACTCCACAAGATGGTGAAGGACAGGGGAGCCTGGCATGCTGCAGTCCATGGGGGTTGCAAAGAGTCGGACATGACTGAGTGAACAACAAAATGCACGTATCATGTGTATACAATTATATACTGCATCACAGTTTGCACAGAAACTGAAAGGGGTCCTTTTCAAAGCAGTTGTCTTGAGGGGCTGTAGGCAGATCTCAACAGTGGGCCTATACTCAGAAAGTAATGGGAACATGTAGTTTGAAGGTTTGTCATTTGGAGGACTGTTGAGAAATTAAAGCAAGTGACTCAGTCCAAAGCATATGGGATCAAAACAAAATCTGACTCCAATGACAATAGTACTAATAATAGCTTTTATTTATAGCATGTTTACCATGTGTCAGGTGCAAACTCCTTTTGTTAAAAAGATTTTTTTTTTTGATGTGGACCATTTGTAAAGTCTGTATTTAATTTGTTACAATATTGCTTCTGTTTTACGTTTTGGTGTTTTGGCTGCCAGGCATGTGGGATCTTAGTGCCCTGACCAGGGATCAAACCCACACCCCCTGCACTGGAAGGCAAAGTCTTAACCACTGGACTGCCATGGAAGTTCTATCAGGTGCAATTCTAAGTGCTTTCTGTCAGGTTTCACCCTCGTAACAATCCTGTGCTCTAAGTACCAGTATCACCACCCCCATCTCACATCTGAAGAAGCTGAGGCACAGAGAGGTTGAATAAGTGGGTCCAAGGTCACCCAGATAATAAAAGGCGGAACTGGGATTTGAACCCAGGCACTGTAGGCTGGGAGGCCCCAGAGACTGAGAGGTTAACTGCTGGGTTAATATCCAGCGATGGGCCTGCCTTTCTTATGGGTCTCATGAACAGGCTCTGAAGGTGAAGCACAAAGAAGCTTTTGTTCATTTGTTGAAGGGACATTTCTGAGTGGCTTGACAGGTTGTGAGCCAGGTGAGAAAGAGACATAAGCAAAGATTCCTGTCTTAGACGGTATCCGGTTCAGGGTCACTGTATCACTGCTCCCCTTTCGATGGATGGGGATACATCCCTCCTCCTAGAAGTGAGGCTCGGTCATGTGACATGCTCTGGCCAATCAGATGTGTGCAGAAAGGTGTGCCTTCCTGATGGAGGCTTTGAGAGTCCTGTAATGCTTTTTCTCTCTGCTGCAGCAGGTGGAGGGCTTCCAGATGCCAGTTGTAGAGGGCACAGATCCCCAGACCAGGCACAGAGAGCTTGGATGAGTCAGGGTCCCAGTGGGCTCAGCTGAGGAGGGTTTAATGGAGGGTGGTGGACAGAGGCAGAGCAGGGTTAGGAATCAACTTGGGGTACCATGCAGGCCCAGACCTGGTGAGAGGGGCAGAGGAGGGACCACTCAGCAGGGCTGTAGAGTGGGCGGACCCAGGCTCTGCTGTGTTGAGCAGCGCCTGGGATTTCTACCCTGAGCGCTTCCTCCTTCCGCCCTCGAGCCTCCTGCTATTGCTTCCCAGTGGCTGAACTCAGCTGACAGCTGGTACATCCAGGGTGGTGGATGAAGCCCTGGGCTCGCCAGGTGCAGAGTGGGGTAGAGAAGAGTAAGCCCTGGGTTGGCGTTGAGGGGCGGGGACACCAGGAAAATAACCCAGAGAGTGAGAAAGGTTCATGTGGGGGAGAGGCATGAGCTGGTGAGGGAGGGATTAGGGTGAATCAGGGAGGATGGGGGTCCATGCCATTGGCAGCCTTCGGGCTTTCTTAGGAAGGATGTGCGAAGCCAGTGGATTGGAATAGATGTGCTTAAATATCAACATGACTCCCAGGGTAATGTCTCTGTGGTGGGCATGGACAGAAGCCCCCTAGCATGAGGGCTGGGACCCCAGGGCCAAACTCCCGAGAAATAGGTCCTCCTGCAAACCCCCCCACGCAAGGCATTTGCCTGGCCTACGTGCTGTGTGCCTGCCAGCCCATAAAGGACAGGAAAGAGAAAGGAGCAGAGCGGCTCGAGAGAGGATATTCTGGAACTCTTGATAATCAGGTCCCATTGTGAAGTCATGCTTTGAGTTACAGCTCTGAATATCTTTGTGCCAGTGGAAAACTTTTACAGACTGTCCCCGGCGAGCTCAGAATCCTGTTTGGATCTCAGAAGGTCTTAAAATAGTACCAGATGCTGGTAGACAGACTCCGAAGGGGCAGAGGTCATGGACCCACTGTGCCGGCCACACCTGGGTGGGATAGCCCTGGCCACTCCCGCTCCCAGAGCTGGGCACACGGAGCCTTTCTCGCCTGGTCGAGTTCCCCGAAGTGGCCCTGCCCATGTGGGTGGTGGGTCCGGCCCGGCCAGGCACAGAGCGTTGCCTGGCATCTTCTCAGGCCAAACAACAGCTCTTGGTCAGCTAGTTCTGGCAGGATGCTGGGGGCGGGGGGCACTCTTGTGGGTTTCGGGTCCATCTCAAGTGGGATTCCAAGTGAGGAGGGAGGGCTGGGGCTCAAACAGCTTCCAGTTCTGCTGCTGTGGCCAGGAAGACCAGAAACGTTTTGCTGACCGGAATCTTTCTTTATCCCCTAGAGCTTGCCCTGGGGACAGACGTTTTGGGGCCAAGTGCTTCAAGGTCCTTGAGTCTTTGTCTATACCCCTGTAAATGGGGGATGATATACCTTTAGGGATGTTGGGAGGGAGGCAGGATGTCTGGCACAAACTCGCGCTCAGTGAATCTCCTTTCAACTCAGAATCAGATCTTTCTGTGTCTCTCAAAGGCCAGGAGGAAGGGGCGGCAGGTACTGCTGGCCCCATTTGATAGCAGTCAGATGAGAAAGCAAGAGGCTGGGTACCCTGCCTAGAGTGAGATCCATGGAGAGTCCAGGTTTGACCCGAGAGGCTGTGTGCTCCTCATCACAGCAGTATTTTTGTAATCCGGTTATCTGACCAAGGAGATGTATACCTGCACTTTTATTTGCGAAGGCAATTTACTGCATTTTTGTCTTGTCTGAAAATAATTTATTTTAGTATCTCTTATTATTTATTCATTAATTTTTTAAATTATTTTTTAAGTGGTGTGGTTTGTTTACATCATTGGAATTTTATGTCTCTCCTATATTACCATTTATCCATTTTGGATTTTTAAGATAAAAACTGGAGAACTGTTTTGCCTTTTGATGGACTTCACGCTGGACTTGTTGATACCCAAGTTCCGGGCAGTAATTCCGGATTCTTCTTTCTTGAAAAGGCCATGTCTCTGTGTCACATTGTTCTGCTCCCAGACCCAGCTCCTTGAAAGGTCATCTGTCTCTTCCTTCCTGAGAGGGCTCAATGGGGCCCCTCGTAACTGGTGTGCATGAGCCCTCCCTCTTGCTTCATAAAAGACCTGGTTCATTCCCCAAATAATTAATCAACCTTGGAGCATCAGCATCTTGACCCAGCTCAGTCATCAGTCCTTTAATGGGTACCAAGGGGAGTTGGACTAAGTGGCTTTCCAGGGATCTGCCCAGCTCCAGATGCCCTAGGATTCACCAGTGGGCAGTAAGTAGGGCTCAAGGGCCAGGTCAGAATCCTGTCTCCGGAACCTTCCTTCATATCATCTAGAGACTCCTCAGATGAGAGCGCCAGCTTCCTGGTCTGCAGAGGCCAGAGGCAGGACCCTGCTACCGCTCAGGTGGCTGTGAGGGTGAAAACAGGGGATGTGGTTGGAAGAGGCTTGTAATGGGCCAGGAGTCCATCAGTCACACACTTCATGAAGGGTGCTCACTTTTGTGTACTAGGTTGGAATCATCTTCTTGAGCAGACTTAGAGGTCCTCAGGAGGAACTCAGGATGAATTCCTTGAGAGAAGCTCTTTCTTTTCAGAGTGCAGCCTCCAGGGCCATGCTTTCTGAAGCTGCTAAATCCCAGGTTGGGGATTCTTGATATTCCTCATGGTTCCTTTGGGGAATCCTCCGGGCTTCTGAATTATTGATGCATATCTACATTATTAAAAGGCTCTATTTGCATTTGTTAGCTGAATTTGAAGCCCCTGTGAATAAGAAAGCTGCAGTCTTGATTGCAGCCTCACAACTGGTCTGAATAAGTGTGGACCAGTCTGGGCTCTTTGGTGTTTCCATTCCAGCTGTACACACAGCTTGTTTCTGTCTTCTCCCTTACTCACTGGGCTTTTGGAACTCCACTCTTCTCCCATGCTTCTGTAAGCTACACAACTCTCCTGCAGTCTGCAGCCCTCTTTGCTTCTTTTTTTTTAAAAAAAATTATTTATTTGGCTATGCTGGGTCTTAGTTGTGGCATGTGGGATCTAGTTCCCTGACAGGAGATCAAACCCAGGCCCCCTGCATTGGTAGCACAGAGTCTTGGCCAGTGGACCACCAGGGAAGTTCCCTCCTCTTTGCTTCTTAAAGGTACAACTCAGATGCCACCTCCCCCAGGAAGTTCTTCCTGACTTCTAGACTTAGGATAGACTTAAGCTAGCCACCTGCATAAACCATGAACAGAAACTATCTCATCCCCCTGCATCAGAACATCTGTTTCGTATATTAGACTGAACTTCTTGGGGATGAGCCTGTGTTTTATGTGCATTTCATTGCCTGGGAGCAGTACCTTACACCTAGCAGGCGCTCTTCATGGGGTGTTGATTGCAGTGGTGGGGAAAGATTCCTTCAAGAAGGTAGGATTGGATTTGAGCCCTTCCTATAATCTTAAGCTGAATTGAGACATGAACTTTATTTGACTGTGTGTTATTCACTTTTCATGTCCGATTCTTTGCAACCCCATGGAATACTGGAGTGGGTAGCCATTCCTTTCTCCAGGGGATCTTCCTGAACCAGGGATCAAACCTGGGTCTTCTATGTTGCAGGCAGATTATTCCTGCAACAGCTGGTAGCTCAGCTGGTAAAGAATCTGCCTGCAATGCAGGAGACCCCAGTTTGATTTCTGGGTTGGGAAGGTCTGCCAGAGAAGGGGTAGTTTACCCACTCCAGTATTCTTGGGTTTCCCTAGTGGCTCAGCTGGTATAGAATCTGCCTGCAATACGAGAGACCTGGGTTCGATTCCAGGGTTGAAAAGATCCCCTGGAGAAGGGAACGGCTACCCGATTCCAGTATTCTGGCCTGGAAAATTCCATGGACTGTATAGTGCATGGGGTCGCAGAGAGTCACACACAACTGAGCGACTTTCACTCTAGTCTTAAGCATTGATTGGTCCCCAACCTTTTTGGCACCAGGGACCAGTTTTGTAGAACACATTTTTTTCACGGACTGGGAGGGAGGGATGGTTTTGGGATGATTCAAGTGCATTACATTTACTGTGCACTTTATTTCCAGTCTAATGCTGCCACTGTTCTGACACAGGCACCGTCCACACCCAGGGGTTGAGGACCCCAGTCTAAAGAGTGCAGGGAGGGGCTGTGGGCAGGGGGAGTGACGCTGGAGGACAGAAGCAGAGGCTCATTTGTGGGTGCTGAGATGACTCCTCTCTCTGGAGCTTGTGGTCTGAGTAGGGCTGGTGGAGATGAGCTTGGAGAGAGTAAAAGGCTGGCTTACTAATGCATTAACAGCCTGAGTGAAGAGTGTGGTCTTGAGTCTAGCCGAGAGGAGGAGAGGGCGAAGATAAAGCGGGAGAAGCAGTCTAGATGTATTTTGACAACCCAGTATCCCGGGAGGGAGAAGGAATAAGGGGACAGAGATATTATTTGAGTTTGGAAATTGAGGCGTGCTCACCCTTGACCCTGAGCACACATCTAGCTGACTCAACCCTGCCATTCCTCTGTCTGCAGGAGGAGGTTATGAGAATGACACGGCCCTGCGCACGCTGGGAGCTGGCAGGCGCGTAAATGATACATCCGACATGCACATGAACAGCCCAGGGTGTCTCTGGTCTGGGGAGACTCCTTAGTAGACCTGGGATATTTGTGAAACTGAATGTCCTGTTTCCCGTTCACAGCCTCAAGGCATAGCTCTTATTCTTGCGTGTGAGAGAGATTTCCAACATGGACATCTCCTCCATACCAGTGACTATCTCTCCTGAGCAGAACTTGAGGAAAGGTGATACTGTTTGTCAGACCTTCACCCTCCGATGTACCTCGTGCTTCTGAAAAAGCCTGTTGTCCCTGGGGACCCGTGTCGGCCTTGTCAGCCTTGGGACCAGAGGTGGTCCTTTATCAGAGGTGTCCACCCACCTGGGAGCCTTTGCCAAGTATGCACCCAGACCCCACTGAGGGCTGGAAGATGTGCTTTTAAAGGCCTTTGGGTGATTGAAGCTTGAAAGCCACTGAATTAACCAGTCATAAAAACGAATACAATCACTAGGCCCTCAAAATGGCAATAGAATGTGAAGACAGGATGTTTGTGTTCCTCTACCCTTGTACCATGAGGCCCAATCCTGTGGCTTGATTGGGGTAACTTCGAGGCCTTGGCCGGCATCTGTGCTGCCTTTGGCCTTTCTCTCTCTAAACAGACCCCAGAAACGTAATACGACATTGTAAAGCAACTATCATTATTCAGTAGCTGAGTTGTGTCCGACTTTTTGCGACCCCATGGACTGCAGCATGCCAGGCCTCCCTGTCCTTCACCATCTCCTTGAGTTTGCTCAGACTCATGTCCATTGAGTCGGTGATGCCATCCAACCATCTTATCCTCTGTTGATTTGTTGTCTCCTTTTCCTCCTGCCTTCAGTCTTTCCCAGCATCAGAGTCTTTTCCAATGAGTCCAATAAAATTTAATTTTAAACAATGGAGATTCAGATATAGAGGACATATATATAGATACCAAGGGGGTGAGATGAATCGGGAGATTGGGATTGACTTGTATACACTGTTGATACTGTGTATAAAGTAGGTAACTGATGGAGAACCTACTGCATAGCACAGAGAACTCAGTGCTCTGTGGTCACCTAAATGAGAAGGAAATCCAATAAAGACGGGATATATGTATATATATAGCTGGTTCACTTTGCTTTATAGCAAAAACTAACACAACCTTGTAAAGCAACTAGATTCCAATAAAAATAATTTTAAAAACAATAGAATAAACAGACCCCAGAGTCTGCTGTGTCTTAGGATAAAGGTCTTCCTGGCACCTTTATCCTAGCAAGGTCCTTTCCTGTCTGCCTGTCTCTCCCAGGAACAGAAGATACTTAGATGTGGTGGCCACGTACCACCTTCTAGATGTGACGCCTTCCCTCGAGACTCTGGCCACAGCTGAGCGTTTCCTTTCCGGAATGGTCCTGGTTCTTAGCCTTGCAGTCTCGCTGCAGGCTTCCTCAGACTGTGTGCCATAGCTGAGGCCATGTGACATATAACACCACAGAGCCTGGCCTGTGGCCATGGGGCCGCCCTGGATCTGAAGACAGTTCATAGAAGGGCATCACCATTGGCACCTAAACATAAGATCGTCTCCCCAGTCATAAAGAGGGAAATGGCAATGAAAAATGCCACCTTTTCCTGTGGAGACAGCAGAGTGCCTGAGGTGGTTGTGTCCTGGATAGTTGGCAGAGCTGCTGAGAAGCAGCTCTGAGAGCATCCATCGCTGAGGGGGTGTGTGTGGGGAATTGCACTGGTCCAGCCCCGGGGCGGGCACTGTGGCACTTCCTAACCAGACTGTGTGTGCGGGTGACTTTTGACCCAGCAACCTCACATGGGGAAGTTTTCCCAAGAGATGTACCTGTAGACGTTTGTGCAAAATGAACAATGCACATGATTATTCATAGTATGTGATAGGAGTGAGGTCCCCAGGTGGCTGAGTGGTAAAGAACCTACCTGCCAACGCAGGACACAGAAAGAGACCTGGGTTCAATCCCTGGGTCCGCAAGATCTGCTGGAGAAGGGCATGACAACCCACTCCAGTATTCTTGCCTAGAGAATCCCATGGACAGAGGATACTGGTGGGCTGCAGTCCATGGGATCGCAAAAGATCGGACACGACTGAGCGATGAACACTCACTCACAGTAATAGTAAGATGATTGCAGGGATGGAGATATATGATAATATAATTTGCTGTGGAGTGTATGAGCTCTCTGTACTATATTCAGATTTTCAGATTTTTCTATAAAATCTAGAACCGTTCTAAAATAATTATTTAAAAAGAAGCTTGGGGGCAAGTGGTTATTGAGTATCCACCGTGGGCAAGAGCCTGTGTTGCCAGAGCCTGGAAGCACACAATAGGAGGAGAGCGGGTCTTGGGGGGAACCTGGGCTCCAGGAGAGGAGGGCAGATAGAATCTCCTAAAGAACTAGCACCGTGGAAATGCAGAGCATGAGTGAGAGTGAGTAGGTGAGTCGTCCCAGTGGGAGGTCAAGAAAGGAAAGGGAAGGGCTGGCTTTGAGGATCTCTGGCAGGCTGCCTGGAAGAGGTGACCAGGGGTTGACCTGGGATTTTGAGTTGGGTGGGTAATGGAGAGTGGGGACTTCTGCTGGTAGAGGCTCAGGTTTACAAAGAGGCTGCAGGGGATGATGCCCCAGGGTGAGAGGTGCGGGGGCGGGGGGGAGAACACCAGGAGAGGCAGGGGGTGAAAGAGAGGGATCCAGGGAGGGAAGGAGCAAGGGGCAGGATGCTAGTTAGGCCTCTGAATCATGTACAGAGTAGTTCACATTGCTGGTGGCCACTGTCCCCTGGGGCGTGCTCCGTCCCCTCCCTCCTCTGTCCTGTAAGCCTGTCCTTTCTTTCCCTGGCTCCTCATTCCTGGGCCCCAGAAGCCAGTGAGCGGGCATCCTGGCCATTTCCAGCCCCATGGGCCGCCTACCCTTCTCTGATCCTGGTCGCCCTATGCAGGCGTGACCTCACCCCGTGGCCTGTTTACCCTGGCGTAGCGACAGGGCAATCGCGTCACATGGGGGCCCCTGGCATGCCAGCCGTGTGAGTCGCCGGCTGTGGGCACAGGCAGGCAGGTGGGGAGGAGGGGCATGGTGAACGAGGGGGCATTCCTCGGTGCTGACTCTCCCGGCCCGCCTGGCAGGGGACCCCCCCCGCTTCTGGAGGCAGCTCTAGGGCTCTGGGCCGGCCCAGCTCTGCACCGGAGTGCTGAGTCACGGCCTGCAGTGCGGCCTCTGAGTCACCCTGCAGCCCTGTCCTCCAAAGACTTGGTGAGAGTCCTTTGTGGGAGTCTCCCGGGCCTGAGGGGGACCCTCTGTGTTGCTGGCCACCCTCCCGAGGTCTCTTGCCCACCCTCTCACCTGCCCCATCACCTTACAGGCCCAGCCCACGTCTGCCTCATTGGATCAGTTATGTCCTTTTGAGATCCAAAGCCCAGGAGTTTGACTCCAGCTGGCAGCTGAATTACGGGAAAGAAGCGTGGGCAAGTTAGCAAGTCAGGGCGGGAGCCAACCAGGCAGGATCTGGAGGTGGGGAGGGCTGGGTCGTCTGTCTCACAAACTGCCTGTGTCTTGCGCATTTTGTGAGTATCTTGAAATGGCCTTGAAAACCTACCCTGGGAGGGAGCAGTGCATAAATAACATCAGTAACATCAGAACCCAAAGGGCTGTGTGCAGTTAAGTCCTGTCCAAAGATATCAGGCCTTGTCCTTATACCCATTTCCTGGTGACACTTGCTTGGGGTCTGTGAGCGAGAAAGTGGTGTGTCTGGAGTTTGAGCCCTCCCTGAGTCAAGTTCATTTGTCATGCTCATTTCATCCTCTCCTTTTCCTTTTTCTTCTTCTGTCCTTTGCCACTGGGCTGCTGGAGTCCTTCCCATGGAAGGCAGCTGTCAGCAGTGTTAAAGAGAAGCCGCTGTTAAGAAGACACCAAAATGGTGTTTGGAGTCTTGTCATCAGTGTGGGTTAAGCCTGGAGGCTGAGCCCTGGGGGCAAACTGGGCACTAACTCCATCCACTGGGATGGAGAGAGAAGCGGGAGGCCTTGTCAGTGAGGACCCCCAGGGGTCTGTCTGGGAGGTGGGGAGGGGGCACGGCCCAGTGCAAGGAGATGGGGATAGCTCCTTGACTCTGAAGGGAAACCTGTGTTGAGGCTGGGGAAGGACCCTGGGGTTCAGGTACTCGATGTACCCCCTGTTTGTCAGGAGGTTGGAGGGTCCTTTTCTTTCTGCTGTTCTCAGTTGTCTTTTTCACAGAGGAAGCTGAGCTAGATGAGGGAGTCTAAAGCATAGCTCCCCGCCCCACTTTTACCCCCTGAGGCGGGGGCGCGGGGGAGGAGAGTGGGGCATCTGCAAGAGGGTGAGAGGATTGGAATCTGCATTTGTAACAAGCTCCTAGGTGGGAAAACCTTCTTCAGGTCAGCCCCTGAGATGCAGGTAGGGCCTCCCTGTCTTCCCACCCTTGGTGGTCTCAGCCAGCAAGGATGCTCGGGGCTGGCTGGCTGCACGGAGAGGGTGTTGTCGAGTCTGTTTGAAATCTCTCACTACAACAATCCATCTATTTCATATGAAAACTGGGATTTCTGGCTTCACTTGGGGTGGATGGGTGAGGTCCTACGTTTCCCCTGCCGGAAGGCCGCGCCTGCTGGAGCTGCCTGTAAAGGCCCGGAGATTCTGAATTCAGGTGTTGTCAAAGTATAAAACACCAGGAGATTCAGGCCAGCAAGGTGGCTCTGAGGTCTCTGTGAACCTGAGGTCCTCACCTGGAGCAGAAGTAAGTGAGATGGGGAGCTTGAAGTAGATGTTGCTGAAAGACAGATGTATTGGCAGAAAGGCCAGATGTTGACATGGGGTTTCTGATCCGGATTGAAAGTGCCAGGGCAGTCTTTTTTTTTTTTAAGCATTTGTTGTTTTGCCTGGCCTGGTTCTCAGTTGCAGCACATGGATCTTCTATCTTGTGACATGTGAAATCTTTAGTTGCGTCATGTGGGATCTAGTTCCCTGGTCAGGGCTCGAATCGAGTCCCCTGCATTGGTTAGCCACAGGACTACCAGGGGAGTACCCCAGGGCCATCTTCTGTAAGAGAGTGGTGGTGATAATGAGCTTCTAGAACTGTGGCTGGCCCATACATGGTGGCCAATGTCGTATGAATTTGAGTGAAATCTGATGTGGAGCATTTCTGTGACATTGGACCATCATGCTTTTCCCCAACCCACTCCTACCTCTTTCTCCTCTTGCTACACCTGAAGACTCGTTTTTAATGGCACTTTTAAATGAGAGGAAAACTGAGTATTTATTTCCTCCCAGTGTTATTATGCTTATTGGCAGTTGACTGTCTTACTTTGGACAGTTTCAGGTGATGGCTTGGCTGTCCAACTACTTGACTGTATTCTTGCCTTCTTAGCAAATACAAAACAACTAAGTGTGGGCTCTTTCCTTATTAGGAAGTGGAAGGAGAAATAAAAAACCAACATTTCCTGGATGGCCAACCCATGCGCGCATGGTGATACAGGTCATATACTGAGGACTGACTTGTAGGCTGAACAGTTTGGTCACTGTCAGGTGGAGTCAGAGTCAAAATCTGAGCATCTCTGTCCCTTGAGCTTGCCTTCTTCCCACTATCCTGGACTAGTTCTTCTCCTGAGTAACTACGTGGCTGTTCTAGTACAGGCCCTGGTACATAAGAAGCCCTGAGACTGGGACAGAAATGTCCAGAGCTCACCTGTGGACGGTTCTGATTCCTCACTGCATCTGGTTTGGTGTCTTTGTCCTTTCTCTCCGGGTGGGGTGGACACATGATGCTGAACTTGGAGGTGCTGGTGCAAAGTCAGATCCAGGCTGGAGTGTCATCCCAGGTTGATCTTGGGTCTTTTTTTTTTTTAAATATTTATTCATTTGGCTGTGCCAAGTCTTAGTTGCAGGTCTTTAGGTCCATGTGGGATCTAGTTCCCTGACCAGAGATTGAACCTTGATCGCCCCTTGTATTGGGAGCTTAGAGTCTTAGCCACTGGACCACCAGGGAAGTCCCTTTGGGTCTCGTGTTTATTGAACCTGCCTTAGCCTCAGTTTCCTTATCTGTGCAGTGGATGTGGTAGCACCTAGGTCAAGGTGGTTAGGATGAGCCTCTCCAGGATGAAGTAACTGGTACATGGGAGGCTCTCAGCCATCATTTCTTCGTCCCTGCAAGTAATGCGGCTGAGTCACAGGTCCCTGAGGGGAGATGGCTTTCTCTCCCCTCCTTCAATGTGTCATCTCCCTCTCCTTAAGCTTGTATTATCTGGGTGTGGTGAGCCCTGGGACTAAAGCTGCTCTGCCAGCCGATCAGTGACCTAAAACCCGTGAGCACCTCCTTTCACGTGGGGGCCCGTGACTGGCTGTCAGCTGCCAGCGGTGATGGGAACTAGTAGGGCCCCAGGGGCTGCGGGGATCAGTGTGTGGGAATCTGGGCAGGGCTGCTGGATGGAGAGAGGAGGCTTGGGGTTTGGCACTGGAGGTGGTATTGCAGGACGCAGGCTTCTCCTGGCAACAGGTTCCCAGTTGTAGGCGCTGGGGTGCGGTATCAGACTGGGAACCGGCTGCTCCCCAAAGATACCTTTGGGAGGCACAGAGAGGGCTGGGCATCCCTGATGGAGGTGTTTAGGGAATAGACTTCTGGGAGCTTAGGAGTGGGAAAGGATGTACCCGGGAAGGCTCACTGGGTTGGTTCCCTTCTGTGTGGTCTTAGAAAGAAGAGCCTTGATAACCTCCCTGTACCAGCGCGTGAGTTCTTACTCTCCTGCCGAATTCATCACTTGGCTGTATGGTGGTTTCTCTCTCTTCTGCTATGTGACCTTCCCAAGAGCAAGCAAGCTCCTTGCAGAGCGCCCTTCCACTGAAACATTCAATGGCTGGTGACGATCACAGGCAGGACGTGAACTTCAGAATGTCCCTGGAGATCTGTGTCCTCAGTGTCTCTGTCTGCTGGCATCTTGGGAACATCTTCATCTTTTTCTGATGGTTTTACTTCCCTTTCTCTTTTCTTCTTGCTTCCTTCTGACCTTCCATCCTTTTTTTTCCTTCCAACCCTCCTTGGTGGCTCAGATGGTTAAGAATCTACTGGTAATGCAAGAGACCCAGGTTTGATCCCTGAATTGGGAAGATTCCCTGGAGAAGGAAATAGCAACCCACTCCAATATTCATGCCTGGGAAATCCAATGGATAAAGGAGCCTGGCAGGCTACAGTAATATGGGGTCTCAAGAGTTGGACATGACCTGGCTTGAAGGCATGGATGGATTGAGTCCAGAGGCCCACCTGTAAGTGCTGGTTAGATCTTTGTTGCCCAACACATAGTATGGTCTTGGTAGCCATTAGACACTTCCTTTGCTAAGAACCTCCCTATGGTCCTTTCCAGAAGTGAGTTCCTTTTTCATCCATGCTCTTGTCCAGTCTCTGGCCTGGTGAGTTAGCAGCTGCTGTGAGAAGCACATGCCCTAGTGGGCTGAGGTGGGCTGTGTCCTGGTGAAAGAGCCCTGAATCTCCCCCTTTAAGCCCACTCTCACTTAAGCCCCACTCACAGAATTGGGGGTGGGGTGGGGGGATGAACAGGCAAGCAAACCTTTTTTTCTTTTTCTTTTGCCCCCACCAAACTTGCTTAGTGGCCAATCCTTTGGCTACCTGATGTAAAGAACTGACTCATTGGAAAAGACCCTGATGCTGGGGAAGATTGACGGCGGGAGGAGAAGGGGACAACAGAGGGTGAGATGGTTGGATGGCATCACTGACTCAATGGACATGAGTTTGAGCAAGCTCCGAGAGTTGGTGATGGACAGGGAGGCCTGGCGTGCTGCAGTCCATGGGGTCATAAAGAGTCGGACACGACTGAATGACTGAACTGAACTGAAGCTTGCTTTTTTGTAGAAATGTTGGAAAGTGCAGACGTCTTATAATCCTGACCCTCTGGAATAACTACACTTCCCTTCCGGCCCTCTTGTCCTGCTTACGATAGGTTTGTATCTCTACTCTGCTCACTTAACATTAATTGTGTCCTGACCATTCGCCAGTGTCATTCAGCTTTAAAAGCTTGTTTTAAGCACCTTTCCCATGTTTCCCTGAGTGAGGAAGGTGCTCTGTCCCTTGTTCTTCCTGCTTTAAAAACGAGGAGAATCACAGCCCTCGCTCCATGGGGCTGGCTGGTGTGAGAGAGAGGTGAGGAAGATTCATCGGGTGTCCTGCCTCTGCTGGCATGGAGCACGTGCTGCCAACATCGCCATCCAGGTCAGCTCAGCCAAGTTAGGATGTCCAGGCATTCAGCTCTTCTTCTGCTTTGCCAGCTATAATGCATAGACCTTTCCACATATCTCTGGTGGTTTTCCTGGCAGAGCCCCCCAAAAGGTCTAAGGAGTGTTATAGCCTCTGGATAGAATCTGTCCTAATTCTGCAGGTATAGTTCACCAGGCACCCCTCCGCACTTGGCGCTAGTGGTTACTGGGGCACCTCCTGCTGTGTGAGCATCTCAATTCAGGCAGCAAGCCCCTTAGCGGGCATGGAGGGAGCTCTGTGATCCCCAAAATGAAACCACATTCCTGTTGCTTTTCTTTGACAACTGCTGTCATTGACCAGCTTTCTGTGTGTCTCACCTGCCTGCCTTTTCGCAACCGGCCATTTCCTTTGGCATGTTTAGAAGATTTTCTCCCCCCTGCCCCCCACCGCCCATGAATAGGTAAGGTCTGTCTGGACTAACTTGTGGATTTTACAGATGGGGGACCTAGGGGAGTCCCACTGGACTCTTTGTTAGGCATAAGGTTCCAGGAAATGACACCTCCTCCCATTTCCGTGGGGTATGGAATCTGCATCTGATTGTGGGAGCAAAATCATGCTTTACAAATGAATGCAGGGGTGCCTGTCTCCTTAACCTGGGCTGTTGCCAGTTTTAAATATTCCTCCCTAAGTGGTATTTGGGGTGAGCTTCTCCCTTTTGTTCTTCCTTCCTTTCCTCATAAGCAAATTAAAAAATCCTGCTAACTCTCAGGTGTCATTGTGAATGTCAGCTCTTCGAAGGCCTCCACCTGGTGGTGGGGGGTTGGGCTGGCAACTCCTTCACAACTTTGGTTTGTAGGAGCATTTGTTGAGTGTCTGCTTCTCCTGTAGACTCCAGGCACGGACCTTGTCTCTTACTGCATTGTATGTGTTCCCTCAGCCCCTCTTGCGGGGCTTGAAGTGGATGCCCAGAGTGGTAAAATGCCTTGCATGGATGCAGCTGACCCAGAACTTGACTGGGCATGTGAGCCCACCTTTGAGCTGCGTGCCCTGAGACCCCTTGCCTCTGAGGCCAGCCAGAGCTTGGCTTTGGTGTCTCGGTGAGCCGAGCAAAGGTCTGCTGGCGTGGCAGGGCTTTCTCCCTGTGCCCCGCTGGTATCGGTCACTCCTGGTTACTTTGGCTCAGTGAGGCCAGAGCAAGATCCAGGGGAAAGGCTGGGACTGGCCTCCCGGAGAGTACCCAGTGACAGCCAGCTGTGTCCTCTGCTTGACCGCACCCAAGCCTTACACCTGGCAAGGCTCCCACAGGCCTGCTATGGAAGGAGAAGGAAGCTTCTCTGTCACAAGCCGAGACTTGAAACCAACTGAGAACTCCGGTTCCACTACTCCGGGACCTGTCCTGCTGGTGGGAGGAGCCTGGGGTGGGGTGTGGATTGGCACTGGGGGAGGGGGAGAAGGAGGGAGAGGAAATCTTTGGGGTGGTCTGGTAACTTCCCCATGGGCTGGAATGCTGGGTTCTCCAGTGGGCAGACTGGGGGAGGCCTGATGGAGGGCAGAAAGCGCCTGCCCAACTGGAATCCTGGTGCTGCCAACCCCCTGTGGGCATGGTACCCACCCCTGGCAGCCCCAGCCTCCCCTCGGGAGAGTGGAACTAACTAGGCTTGTGGGCAGATGCAGTGACCAGGTGCCCCTTCCTGGCACTTCGCAAGCACCCAGTGGATGCTGCCTTTACACTTGCTCTGCTCACCCACCTCCTGTCACCCTAATGGATACACGTTGACTTTGGCAGAAAATTGCTCACCTTGGGAAATTGTCAGCGGAGTCAGTGAGAACTCACATTGCAGGTCCTCGGGCCATCAGAGCACCCAACCAGGAGGCTGAACTCACAAGACTGGCACCAGTCTGAGTCCTTGGGGTTGGCACAGGGTCTTAGAGAGTGGGCAGGCTGGAACCCCATGTTCCAATCCCAGGCCTGCTACTTGAAGCTGAGTGACCCTGGGTGGGTGTCTCATTACTCTTCGCTCATCATGAAGTAGGCAGAGGAGGGTCCCTGCACTACTTATTGGAGGGAGACCCTCGGGATGGGGAGGGGGGTTGAAACCATCTGGGAGATGCTGGGATCAGGGCTGGCCAGGCTTTTTCATGGAGGGGGTGGTAGGCAGCAAACTGGGGGGCTTCTTCCTGAGCGGCTTCTTTTCTAGAGGCCTTGCAGACACACAGCAGGTTGAGGCCTGGCATAGATACAGATGTAGTTGGCAGGATAATCCAATAATTACCTCTGCTCCTGCAATATGTTCACACCCTGGTCCCTGGAACCCATGAATATTCCATGTGATGTGGCCAGTGGGGTGTTAAGATTGCAGGTGGAAGGAAGGATGACCTTAACAAAGGGAGATTATCTGGGATTTTCCTGCGGGTCTGGTATCATCACAAGGGTCCTTAGAAATGGAGGAGGGAGGGAGAAGAGGAGGTCGGAGTGATGTGAAGTGAGAAGTTACATCACTGCTTTGAAGATGCTGGACGGGCTATCAAGCAGGGAATCCCTCCTTGGAGCCTCCAGAAAGGAATGTCACCCCCCGCTGATGACCCTTTAGACAACCTATTTTGGACTTTTCATCCCCAGAACTGTTTTTAGTTAATTTGTGTGCTTTTAAGGCCCAGAGCTTGTGGTCTTTTGCTCTGACAGCCCTAGGAGTCTAATGTGAGGGAGGAAGCATTTGGTGACCACACTTTGTTTCCTGCACTGTGAGGGGTGGGAGCTGGAGACCTGCAAAGGGGAATGTCCTTTGGGGACTGGCACTGGTGACAGAAGATGAGACGGTTGGATGGCATCACCAACTCAATGGCCCTGAGTTTGAGCAGACTCCGGGAGGCAGTTAAGGACAGGGAAGCCTGGCATGCTGCAGTTCATGGGGGTTGCAAAGAGTTGGACATGACTGAGCAACTGAACAACAACAGCTGGCCAGCAGCCATGTATTTTGGTGTGAACCTCGGTGACTGGGTCCACAGAGGCCTGCCTGGTGACCTGGCGGGAGTGGCTCGGGTAAGCAGGTGTGCTGAGATCCTGCGATGAAGGCTTTGTGTAAATGCCACATGCTCATCACCTCTCTGACAGCCCAGCCTTCAGCTCTGGCAGCTTGGGAAGAACAGTATAATGGTGCATTAGGAGCTAAGAGGCACCGCTTCCCGTCTTGCCCTACTGTTTTAATTGTCTGTCTGTTGGAGGTGTTTCTTCAAACATCTTGGGAGTGCTTGGCAGGTGCACACAAGCCTCAAGCGATGTCTTGTCCGTCCTGCATACTGGCTGCTCCTGGCCTCAGGGCCCGGCACATTCTCAGTCTTTACTGACAGGCCTCCCTGAGCTGCTATGCAGAATGGGAGGCCAGCACCCACCCCCTCCTCCTGCTGCCATCCCCTGTCCACTTTACTGCAGGAATGGGTTGTCCAGCAGCAGTGGGGGCTGGATGGAGGTGATCTCGATCTTGCTGTCGCACTCTTGGAATGCAGGCCCTGGTCTTTGTCTCATTGTGGCCATTTCAGAAGAAGGCATGCCGTATCTGCAAGGGTTTTTGCATGAATACTGTGTGTGTATATGTGACGTTGGGCTCCATGTATAGGATGACATGGGCTTCCCTGGTGGCTCTGACAGTAAAGAATCTACCTGCCAACGCAGGAGACACAGGTTCGATCCCTGGATTGGGAAGATGCCGTGAAGTAGGGAATAGCAACCCACTCCAGTATCCTTACCTGGAAAATCCCATGGACAAGGAGCCTGGCAGGCTGCAGCCGTTAGGGTTGCAGAGTCAAACACCACTTAGCCACTGACCAACACAGGATGACATTTAAATGCCTCCTTAAAGCCAAACCGGACAGCGCCCTGTCATCATCACCTGAACCTGACAGGTACCAGGGCAGAGCGTGGGCTGCTCACCTGGACCACGAGACGCTCCCCAGTGAGTGACTTTCACCCAGGGCTGGCTCGGCTGCTCTCAGGTACCTCGTCCTGAGAGCTACCTGCAGCCTCCTGGGGCTCAGTCACCCAGAGCAGGAGGAAAGGCTGGGGATGCTACCAGGCTTGGATTTGGCCCCCGCCAAAGTCAAGTTGAGAGTCCTTTGGGCTTCACAGAGATCCAGCCAGTCCATCCTAGAGGAAATCAGTCCTGAATATTCATTGGAAGGACTGATGCTGAAGCCAAAACTGCAATACTTTGGCCACCTGATGTGAGGAATGACTCATTGGAAAAGACCCTGATCCTGGGCAAGACTGAAGGCAGGAGAAGGGGACGACAGAGGATGAGATGGTTGGATGGCATCACTGACTCAATGGGCGTGAGTTTGGGTAAACTCCGGGAGTTAGTGATGGACAGGGAGGCCTGGCGTGCTGCAGTCCATGGGGTTGCAAAGAGTTGGACATGACTGAGCGACTGAACTGAACTGAACTGAAAGTCAGGTTGTCAGGGAAGATGAAGCAGGAGAAGCTCCCTTGCAGAGAGGGAGGAGGGGCCAAGACTGCCAGCTGGCAGCTCTTTTATATGCAAACTGATCCATCAGCTCCTCTGCCCGGATGGCTCCCATCCTCTCCTCCCCCAATTAGAGGGGTGGGAGGTGAGGAATTTCATGGGGGGAATTATCTCTGATCTTGGCGCTACCTGCCCCTGCTGCATCCTGCATCCTGGGGTTGGCGGATGATGACGGGCAGACACCTGGCTGGAATGACAATGAGCTGTGCTGGAGGATGCTCCTTGAGGAGGGCTCCCTGAGCCAGCATTCACTTCTCTGCCTCTCCAGCCCGAGCTCCTCTCCTTCTCTGACAAAGGCCAGGCCTTGGGGACAGCGATGCCCCCTGGGCTGGTCTTGGCTCCAGGTGGGAGATGAACCTGGAGATCTGTCCTTGAGGCTGTCCAGTCTCATTTTCTATGCAGATGTGTTGGGGTGGGAGGAGGCTTGGGGCACATGGGGAGAGTGGAGACAGACGGGGCCTGGGAGGTCCTGAGATGGTCTGAGCTGTCACCCCTCGTGGGGCATCTCCTTTGATGTCAATGTCCCAGGTCACCTACCCTCTGCCTTCTGAGAAAATGACCTTGTGCTGCTTTGCGGTGGATCTGAACTGTGCCTTCACCAAGGGTGGGAAGTCCACTGGAAACACTCATGAAAAGAAAATATAAGCAAAGAGCAACAACAGAGTCCAAGCGGCATTATATTTGGGCTTCTGTGATGCTGTCTTCACCCACCGATGGTTTTTTCCCTGACTTTTAAAATAATAGTGTGTTTGCCTTATTATAAAATAATTCTTTGTTTTTTTGACAAAGAATTCTGTAGCATTTCTTATGAACTAGCCAACCTTTCTAACCCCTTGGCAAATATCAATATGAACTCACTTAACTTAACCCCACGGCAGCCCTAGGAGGTGGTGCTGGGCAAGAAACGGAGGTTAGGTGATGCTGCTGAGGGCACATGGCCACTGCTGGGGGAAGACCAAGAGTACTGCCCCAGGGTCTGCGGCCTTCTCTCTGAAATGCAGAAAATTAAAAATGTTAGTTCTGCCACTCAGAAATAAATGCTCTGAGTATTCCAGAATTAGGGGCATAGTATAGCTGTATCCTAGTTTGTTTAACCATATTGCATGTCCAACTCTTTGCAACCCCACGGACTGCAGCCCACCAGGCTCCTCTGTCCATGGGATTTCCCAGGCAAAAATATTGGAGCGGGTTGCCTTTTGCTTCTCCAAGGGATCTTCCCCACCTGGGAATCATCTCTTGTGTCTCCTGCATTGGCGAGTGGATTCTTTAACAGTTAAGCCACTGGGGAGGATTCATTTCCTATAATTGAATTGGTCACCTAAAAAAAAAATAATTCTTGCATGTATACTCATGCATACTGGTCTTACTTCTTCACTGTATTTTTTAGTGCCATCTCTTTACTTTTGAAAAGTTTACTAGACTTTAAGAATAGCTTAAAATTCCCCCAAACACACCCGCAGGCACTCCTTGATGCAGCGTCTTCAGCACATACTCCACTGTTAGGGAGTTGCCTCTGGTGGATAGAGGTTGGCAGCTTAAGGCAGTGGTGAGAGTGACCAGAGGTCTAGGGCCAGGAAGTCCAGTGATTGAGCTAACAAACTTGCAGATTGCACATTACATCTTGCCATTAATTATTTAAGCAGTCATTAGTAAATCATGAAGCTGACATTATTATTCTTTATTATTAAATAACAGGATGTTGCTAACGCTATCAAGTATTAATTATTTAAGTCTCATTACTGAATATTACGCTTTGTAGTGTTTGACTAACACCGAAAGTCCAAGGAACAAAGCCAGTGTGAGGCAATGGCCACTGTTTTCCATTAGAGGATTTTCTCCTTCTTGGTTTCCTGAGAGCTTGAGGGCCTGGTTTTATTTTACCGTACCTTGTAACTCCATTACCCTAAACTTCGAGTTTCTAATAGAAGGTCAGAGTAGATAGCCATACTGGGGTTGAGTAACGTTCTCCCCAGGTTATGTCTTTTGGGACCTCAGAATGGTGTCGTTGCAGTGTAGGGTCTTTGCAGAGGTCATTAGCTCAGATGAGATCGTACAGAATTAGATGGGTCCTAAATCCAATGATTGGTGTCCTTGGAAGAGGGGAGAGGACTGAGATGGAGCAACATGAAACAGAACACTCTGGAGAGACATGGGGAAAGGCCTTGTGACAGCTGAGGCAGAGATGGGAGAGGGGCAGCTACAGGCCATGGGAGACCCGACATTACATGGAGCCTCTGGAAGCAACAAAGAGGCAAGGGAGGATTTCTAAGATGCCACCAGGACAAGGTGGCTGGGAGGACTAACAGCTCTCCCTCTCTTAGGTAAGCATGTGGCGTGCTCAGTCGCTCAGTCGTGTCTGACTCTGTAAAATCCCATGAACTGTAATCCACCAAGCTCCTCTGTCCATGGGGTTTCCCAGGCAGGAATACTAGAGTGGGTTGCCATTTCCTCCTCCTACAGGGGCTCTTCCTGACCCAAGGATCGCCTGTGTATCCTACTTGGCAGGTGGGTTCGTTACCCTTGGGCCACTTGGGAAGCCCCTCTTAGGTGTAGCCCACTCAGTGAATGTCTGCCAAGTGAAAGAAGGACAGAGAATTCGGTGAAGCTGATGGTTTCATTCTTCATGCTCTGGGGGCTCTTGAACCTTCCAGACAAATACCCTCTTTTTGGATAGCTAAAGAACCTCGTCCTCATACTTAGTAGCTGTGGGATCTTGAAACAGTGGCTTAGTATCCTCAGATCTTGGTGACCTTACTAGTAGAAAGGACGAAAGTATCCTGGGTCATGGTGATGATTATACGTGATGATGCTTATAGAGCCTGGGGACATGGTTATTACCCCGAGAGCATTAGCATTTATTACCGTTGTTGGCAGAGAAATGAGCAATATTGCTGTGTACGCCCCATTCCCTGGTAAGCCTGAAACCACCAGAGTCACATCTCCTTCCTGGCTTTTTCCTCCTGTTCTTCTACCTCTTCCCCTTCCTCCTTTGTCCTGGGACCTGGGAAGACAGGAAGCCCCCAGGGTGACAGTTTCTCTCTTCTTAAATTGTCTTCCACATCACCTTGTTACTGGGCTGAGCAGCATGTCCTGTCTATATCCTTCACAAGGAAAAACATGATAGAGCAGAGCAGAAGTAAGCAGTGAAGAGGAATGGTTATTACTAGTTGGTGGGGGAAGCTCCTTCAGGCCCACCCCGAGGGAAGTGGGGGGTTGGGAACGGACAGTGCATAGCAGATGCGCCCATGTGCACTGTGACCCGTGTTACCTCAGATAGCCGTCTTGCAGCTGCTTGGATCCCGGGAGTTGCTCCCAGGGGGTGGTGACCTTGCGCTAAATTGAAGGTGGGGCAGTGGATGTGAAAATGTTCATAATCAAATAAACGTTGAGGAGCAGAGGGAAATTCTCCCACCCAGTGTCTCGTCACACCTCCTTGGGGTGGAATAGTTTTAGGGACGTACTAAAATTTTAGCTCCTGCCATTCCCTGCAACAATCCTGTCGTATAAGTTAGGAAGTGTGGTCTCAGGTTATTTTGGTTTCGTGGCCTTTTCCCAGAGCTTCGGAGGAGCCGGCACACTCCCTCATCCCTTGTTCCTCCCAGTCCTGGCTCGTGAGGTGGGGGGCTGATGGCCTGGCCCTGCAGGTTCGGATGAGCCCTGCTCTGGCTGCCTGCTGCTTCACACTGTAGGTTTGTGTGATGTCTGCCAAGCTGATTGCAGACTCTGATTTCAGCTTTGCTGCTGGGAAGGGGGTAGGATGTGCTAGACTCCTGGTGCCTGGGACCCCAGGCTTCCCCGCACCCCCAGGAGGAGTCCCTCAGATCAGGTGAGGGGGTGTGACTGCCTCTCATCGTGGGTGGGACATCTGTCATGCAAAGAAACGGATGCACTTCTTTGATGCCTTGGGACCTACACAGCCAGGAACTGTTTTGGCTCCCAAAGAATATCTGCAGATTCTAATGCCAGATACGGATTCGAAACAAAACCAACAAAGCGTATTTTTTTAAACTGCTTGTGTCAATATATGCTTATTGAAAAATAACCCCCACAGACTACAGAGATGTAACAAGGAAGTGACCTTTCCGTGTAATGTCACCCCTGTCCTTTGGCAGAGGACATTTACAGAAGGAGTCAGAAAATCTTGGCTTGGAATCCTGCCTTGACCATTTCAGCTTTTAAAGGTCTCACATGAGGGAAAAGTCCTACAGGAGATGTTGGATGCAGTTCTGTCCAAGGCTGTCATTTGTCCTTTGTGGGTTCAATGTGTGTTCTTTGTCCCCATCCCTGCTCCTTGCTTTTGATCTTTTAGGAACCCAGGCACCTGAGAGCATCCATTCTCTGGTCTCCTCCCCTCTCCAGCCCTGCCCACTTCCTTGCTGGGTTGGCCAGTTCTGGCTTCCCCACTCCAGTTAGGCAGGACATCTGGCCTGGATTGGCTACACTGTCATAAGACCTGGCCTTGCTTCCAGCTCCAGGCATGTCCTCCTGAGGGTTTAAGAGGCGATCCGGGCAGATTCAGATCAAATGCACACTCCTCTCGAAGGGTCCCATGATCTGTGTGTGCTTGGTACACCTTGAGTTACCCGAAGGACAGCACTTTCTCATCCTTAGCTAATTTGGAAAATGAATGGAAGGGAAATCCCTTTGAATTTCTGAAAGTGTGAGCGACATGTCCGTTGTTCAGGTGTGTTCTTGGCTGCTGAGAAATCATTGTGGTTAACTTTCAGTGAGATGCTGGGGGTGGTAGTAATTGCTAATATTTATTGGATGTTTTCTGTGTGTGAGGGACTTTCCATGGGCTTTGCTTGGATCATCACACTTTATCCTTCCAGCAGCCTTATTAAGTAAGTGAAGAAAGAAAGTGTTAGTTGCTCAGTCATGTCCTACTCTTTGCGACCCCATGGACTGTAGCCCACCAAGCTCCTCTGTCTATGGAATTCTCCAGGCAGTAATATTGGAGTGGGTTGCCTTTCTCTCCTTCAGGGGATTTTCTGACCCAGGGATTGAACCTGGGTCTTTTGCACTGCAGGCAGATTCTTTACTAACTTAGCCACCAGGGCTGTGTTAAGTAAGGGCAGGTGTTAATTTCTGAAGGGGAGACTTCAAATTGCTAAAGGAGCTGCCTGCTGTACACAGTGAGCAAAGAGGCATGATATGGGAGGGCTGGTGTGATTCTAGAGCCTGGGACTCCAAGGGGAATTTCCCTTCCAGGATCTCTGTGCGTCTCTCTACTCCACTCCTTCTGTGAATCAGTGATTTAGCGTCATTCACTTTTACTTTGGAGTCTTTCAGCCTTCTCTCCACTAGAAGCGGTTTCCATCATTCAGGCCGAGCACAGTGACTAACACAATAGGTTTGCAGTTAATGTCCAGTGGATGAGAAGCCAGTGTGGATGTTAATTGAGCACCTACTAGCTGCCAGGCAGCAATGGGGATGGGTTCTGGAAAACCAGGAATTCAGGGATAACATAGTCGCTCTCCTCAAGCTGCTCACTCACAGCTTTGTTGTGGAGAAAGCCCAGGTGCAAATGACGGATGCTCCAGGCGGGACTCGGGCCTTGGTGAGAATAAGGCTTATGTGCTTTTAGAGCATCCCAAATCTCATGTTGCGTCACTGTGCCAAGAGTGAGCGGGCCACGGATGATAGGCTTGGGATTTGAATCAGAAATGGTGTCTGTGTTTATAGTGTGAGAGCACTGGGGAGGGGGCAGCAGTAGATTTAGTTGTGAGTCACAGAGGATGATAAGATTGGAGAAGGCTGCACAGTGCCAGAAAAGGCTTTGCAGGATGAATAGAAGTTCATCAAGAAGACTGAGCAGTTGGAGAGACGGCAGGAGCAGAGGCCCAAGAGAGAGTCTGTGAGTGACATGTCCAACGTGCCCAGATGCAGGGTGGCTGTCGCTGACGCTGCAGATTTAAGAGCTTGGACCCTGGGACGTCAATCCCAGTTCAGCTTATTATTACCTGTGTTACGGATTTTGTGGTTTTGTCAATACACCAATCTGAGGTGTGTGCTGCCTCTGACCTGGAAGACAGTCCATATATATTAGCCACGGGCATTCCCTTCAGGCTGACTGTGAAGCCGTGAACTGTAATCCTGCGGATTTGAGACTGAGAAGTGATGAAATGTATCACGTGACCCTGTTCATCCTCCAAAGGAAGGTCCTCGCCCTCCTGAAAGCTTATGTCACCGTGCCATCGTGCTCTCACCGTGCAGGTTCTTTGGATGTGAAACGTTGGAGGCCTGTGTGTACGAGGAAGCAGGAGGTGATGAGATGTGTTGTGAACTGTGTCGAATGTGACTCCCCTAGATGACTAGGGCAGAAATCAGGGTGTTTTAGTCACCTCCTCCCTGTGACTGTGGAAGTAGCACCCCCCCTGCACTGTCTGAGACCCGTTTCTCCTCCCGTTGGGAGCTGGGGGCCCCACAAACCACATGCTCCCTGGAGCCCGTCTGAAGGCTTAGCAGGGCTGTCCAGGCAGGCAAGGAAAAAGTGCTCAGGCTCCTGTTCTCCTTTTCCTTTTTCCTCTTCCAGTTCCTTTCTCTCCTGTAAACCACTTCAGGATTTAGAGTGTACTTTTCCTTTTTATCTTTTCCCTCTGAGACAAGAGAAAGTTTCCAGTTCTGCTAATTTCTAGTTAGGTGACTGTGGGCAAGCCACCCTGGTGAGCTTTAGCTTCTCATCTGTAAGAGGCATCAGTAACTGCTTCCGAGGGGTGGGCGGGCAGGAAGCGAGACCCTGAGCATTAGGAGCTCAGCTTGGGGCTGGCCCAGAAGGGTGCTCGGTAAGGGCAGCCCCCTCACTCCCTTCCCAGCAGCAACCACTCATACTCCTCTCACTTTATCTCAAAGGCCTCAAACTGAAGAGAGAGCAGTCGGCCTCCAGGAGCAGGGCTTTTCCAGTGAGTCCTGTGGCATCCTGGCATCACCGTGGCCCCATATCACTGCATCATCCCGAATCTCTGCATCACCCTGCATCTCTGCATCACCCTGCATCTCTGCATCACCCTGTGTCACTGTGTTACCCAGCATCTCTGCATCACCTGGCATCACTGTATCACCCTGCATCTCTGCCTCACCCTGCATCTCTGCATCACCCTGCAACACTGCATCACCCTCCATCACTGTATCATCCTTTCTTATCCCCATGGCCCTGCATCATTGCTTGACTCTGTATTACCATGACCCTGCCTCACTATCACCTTGCATGTTTGCCACCCAAGAGACCTGTAGAGTAGACCCTACCCCAGCCCTACTGGACAGAATTGCCGTGGTGGACTTTGGGGGTCTGTATTGTGATAAGATCCTGGGTGATTCTTAGGCCCACTCAGGTGTCAGACCCACCAGCCCAGAGAAATCTTTTGTGAGCCTAGTACTGAAATTCATACTGTGAAGGCATTTGGTAAATGTGGAGGAATTCACATACACACAGCAGTGTGTGTGATGTGTGTATTGTGCTGTATGTGATGTGTGTGGCAGTGTGTGTGATGTGTGTATTGTGCTGTATGTGATGTGTGTGATGTGCGTGTTGTGTGTGATATGTATGTTGTGTGTTGTGTGATATTGTGTTGTATATGTGATGTGTATAAGTTGTGTATGTGTGTGATGTGTGGGGTATGTGTGGATTGTGTGTGTGGTATGTGTGTGATGTCATACTTGGCTTGCCACGAATGCTGTGATACCATTCAGTTCCCATGGAGCTCTGGAGACTGAACTTCCCCAAGTCAGAGTTTTCATCTGGATTGTGATTCTGACTGTTTTTAATGCGTTTGAATTTCTGCTGCTTATTTTTCCTCCTTTTCTACCTTCCTTCCTTCTCCTTAATCACGTTCACGTTCCCCATGCACCCCGTCTCCTGGCCCTGGATGCTGGGGTGTAAGTGGGCTTTGCCTGCAGCGTTCAGGGAAGGGGGAGAGGAGGGCTCAAAGCTGCTCTGCCTGTCCGAATCACTTGCTGGGGGTTGTAAACCCCTTCCCTCCTCTGCAGGGCACTGGTGCATGCAGGTGCTCACTTCCTGTGCCGCCCTCCCCGTCTGGATTCTTGTTCTGCCATCTCTTCCTCCTGCCCCACCGCCTCCACTTTGGACTTTCCCAGTGCCCTCTGGGCAGGCAGCTCGCTGCCCGGGTTTACTTAGTGACATGTGCCCCTGTGACTTGAAGGAAAGACCTTTTCTGTGAAAGTCAGAAGTGCATTCCGGAGTCACAAGCGTGACCTCTCCGGAAGCCTGGCTAATCCAAATATTCAGAGGAATTGGAACAAAGGTGGTGACTGGGGGATGAGCACAGTAGGGGGAGGGCAGGCGCAGCAGGGCTGCTGGGTTGGAAGCTCTGTCTTGAGGAAGGGAGTCCTCAGCCCTGAGAATCCAGGACCCAAAACCTAAAGTGAGGCCAGGTTTTGCTGTGATGATGAGTCTGGAGGAGGCCTGTAGTCCAGTGGTTTTGAGTTCAGTTCCACCCTCAATAGCTGAGTGACATCAGGCAAGATGCCCACCTGTTTGTTGCTCAGTCGCCAAGCTGTGCCCTACTCTTCGCCATCCCGTGGACTGCAGCACACCGGGCTTCCCTGTGCCTCACCACCTCCTGGAGTTTGCCCAAGTTCATGTCCATTGAATTGGTGAGACCATGCTGATGTTTCTGTAATTTGGGGATTTGAGACCTGTCTCTGGGGACATGAACATTAGTGGGGATTAAATGGGAGAATTAGAAAGGCGATTAATAAATGCCAGTCTCATCTTCCTCCTTTGGAGCGTCACTCCTCCCCCTTCCCTGAATATCCTTTTTGCTTCTTCCCAACTCACTCACCTCTCAGGCTGCATGTGATCCATCCCTGAAAACAGCTCCAGTCTGGCATGGAGCTCCCCAAGGTCCTGGAGCACGTCTGCTGCCGCTGGTGGGCTCCGTCCTTCAGTGGACTGTTTATTTCTCATAGCCCTGTTGCTTTAATGAGATTTGAAGCTCTTTGCAGACAGGGTCCCACATGAGATCTTGGGTCTTCTTCAAAGTTACTTTCTTGGAGAACACATGCCCTCTAGATCTTCTCAATTTGTAGTTTTTAAGGGTGGATCCCACTGTCCTATAGAGAACGCTGTCTTTAGTCACTATTGGGTGGTTCAGTTCCATGGTACTTTGCCTCCTTTGCTCATGGGATTTGATTGACTGTTGGGTCTTTGCTGACCTTTCCCTGAGGTTCTTTGTGGGCAAAAGCAAACAAAAGGAACTTTTAAAAGAACTTTGAAGGTTTGTCATTTGTACGAGGAAAGTGTTCCTGACTTTCTCAGCTCATTTCAGTATCTTAATCACCTTCAGGCTGTAAAGGATCATGGAGGTGAGCTGATTAAATGAAAAATTTTCTTTTATTGAAAGAAAACCTACTATGTGCAAGGGCTTGAGTAGATTAATTCAAATTCTTTCCCTAATTGTGCAAGGCAGGACCTGTTTTGCAGGGAGGGGTGTGGATTCAGGGAACGGAAGTTCAAAGTTTCACAGCTGTTTGGTAAGCACTGGAGCCTGCCAGGCTCCTCTGTTCATGGGATTTCCCAGGCAAGAATACTGGAGTGGGTTGCCATTTCTTCCTCCAGGGGATCTTCTGTAATTTGGATTGAACCCAAGTCTCCTACATTGGCAGGTGGATTCTTTACCACTGAGCCACCAAGGAAGCCCCTGATCTGGTGTAGTTAATGAAAAAGAAGGCTGTTGTGAAGTAATCCCCGAGATGTGTAATCAGGACACCTGTACCCCCAAAACTGCTGGCTGTGTCGTAGGACAGCCTGTGACCAGTGTCCACATTCCACCTGGGGGAGTGCTGCCCCCGATTTCTCTGGGATCATCTGCCTTCTCACCTGCAGATGGGGAGAAGCAGCCAGGGGTCAGTGGTTTTGAGGGAGACCCACCTCCCCATCCTGTCGTCTCTGAATCTGGTGGGAACAGCGTGATGGACAGACGTCCTGCTCTGACAAGGGGCATCCTGGCGAATCATGTCATGGACGACACAAGAGACCTGTACCTCGGGCAAAGAGGGAAACCCACTGACAGGCCATTGGGTGGGGGCATTCTGGTCAATGGCTGTTGATGCCTCCAAAGTCTCCATTGCCTTTTCTAGCCATCAAACTCCCACCTTCCGCTGCTTTGTCTTCCAGAACCTGTCATCCTGCCCCCAGTCCTTCCCACCATATAAGCCTTCTACGGCAGGGCAGCCTCATGGTTAGGCAAAAAGGCTGTGGGGGCAGAGTACCTGGGCTTCCATCTCAGGGTCTCTGACTCCCCACGTGATTTTGGGTGAGTGACTTGCTGTGTGTCAGTGTCCTCATTTGGAAATGAGTTTCTCCCTCACAGCACTGTTGACTTTATCTGACATAACACAACCAGCGCTCTTGGAGTGAGCACGCAGGAGATTGGGTTATTACCTGCCCTTAGGGCCTCCGGTCATGTGGCCCTCTGACTGTGACAAGTGACCTTGTGACTTCAGGAGCAGCGCCTCCTGTGCCCAGCGTCCCCCTCTCAGTTGAGGTTTACTTCTTACTCTGCATCCCTCAGGTCTTAGCTGGGCACCTCGGGCAAGTCACTTGACCTCTCTGGGCCTTGGTTCTGAGTTGTTCAGTGAGGAACCAGATTATTCCCAAGGTTGCAGGCGCTCTGACATACTGGAGCCTCTCCCGTTCACTGGTCCAGCCTCTCCTTCTCTGCCCAGCACCCACTACTACCCTGCCAAGGGAACTCGGACGTCACCCATGTACCCAATTACAGCCATGCACCATCTCTGCCTGTTCGCATCTCTGGACCCCTTGGTGTGTAGCCTGGAAGCTCCCTGAAGGCAGGAATTCTGTCTTTCTTTATTGATGTGATTTCCAGCTCCTAGTACCGTGCCTGACATTGTGAGCATTCAATGTATGGTTATAATTAACCACTTACTATTACAGCCAATGTTTACTGATCCTCTGCTGAGTTCTCTAGGACTGTGCAGGTCTCTGTGAACCTGGCTAAACCCAGTGTCAGAATTTTTAAAGAATGGCTGTAATCAACATAGGTGGAAGTATTAATGCGTGCGTGCTAAGTCGCTTCAGACGTGCCCGACTCTTTGTGACCCTATGGACTGTAGCCCTCCAGGCTCCTCTGTCCATGGGATTCTCCAGGCAAGAATACTGGAGTGGGTTGCCGCGCCCTCCTCCAGGGGATCTTCCCAACCCAGGGATTGAGTCTGCATCTCTTACATCTTCTGTATTGGCAGGCAGGTTCTTTACCACTAATGCCACCTGGGAAGCCCAAGAAGTATTAACACTTGGCCTTAGAAAGTGTGATGCAGGGGAACGTAAGACCCTCCCTCACTTTAGTGAGTGGGTCGGGGTGAGGTCTGCACTTCCCAAGCAACTGCACTAGCTGATCAAGGCTGCTGAGGGTGATGTTGGCCTTCTGCTGAGTAGAGAGCCCCCGTGGCCAGGTCTGGCCTCTAAGCATTTTATGTACAGTCTCTCCTCCACGTATGAAGTCCAGAGGACATGCGTTTCGATTCCTTGTTTTTATTCAACAGAGGAAGAAACACTTCCAAAGAGCCTAAGGGCTGTGCCCATGGCCATCGAACAGCTGACTGCACTGGGACTCACACCCTGGTTTACCTGGGCCCTGAGCCCCCATCGCCTGAATGAGGAATCAGGTGAATGCATGCCGGGGGGTGGAGGCGGGCAGGGGGTTGCGTGCTAGAAGGCTTGGGAATTCCAAGGCAGCTGATCCGTGTTACCCCAGCACATGCTGGAGAGAAACCGAAATGAAACAAATTCAGAGTCTGTCAGCAGTGGGATAGCTGCCACTTGTCCTGGGAACAAATCTCCTAGATTTATCTGCCCAGGCTTGGGCAGGCTCCAGCTCTCAGGATATCACCAAGAAATGATGCGGACACGGCTGGAGAAATTGCCACCTCTCCTTTCCTCAGAGAAAGATGAGGCAGACACCTACTTGGTAACATTGGTGTTGAGGAATGCTGAGGGAGAGGACTGGAGGCCAGCTAAGTGGGTGGGAGCTTCGCCGACTGGCTTCTCCCCTGAGGACCCGGTCCCTCCTCCCCACAGCTGCTCCCTCAGCCTCCGCTGACTTTTGGTCCTGCTAAAATCAAGCCTGTGACTGATCATTGCTGCAAGAGGGGAAGAACACACCCACAGAGGTGCAGAAGCAGAGAGAGGGCA
This sequence comes from Antilocapra americana, assembly GCA_007570785.1. Lineage (NCBI taxonomy): Eukaryota > Metazoa > Chordata > Mammalia > Artiodactyla > Antilocapridae > Antilocapra > Antilocapra americana. The sequence continues at coordinate 10,710,814 of ML661883.1, read as the reverse complement.
TGATGCCCAGCCAGACACACACCAGGAAATGCTCTCTCTGGCTCCCACCATGGACTGTGCTTCTCTCTGGTTGCTAGAGCCAGGGGCTGCCTGACCCAGCTTTGCGCATTCCTGTCTCTGCCAACCCCATTCCCTGAAGTCTTCCCATTCCCAGAGCACCCCTATGCACATTCCATATTTCAGGGATGATGCTTTTCTAGTTTAATTTTTTTATTTCATGATTTATTATTATTTTTTAAACTTTTTATTTTGCATTGAAAAGTGAAAGTGTTAGTCGCTCAGTCGTGCCTGACTCTTTGTGGGCTGTTGCCCACCAGGCTCCTCTGCCCATGGGATTCTCTAGACTAGAATACTGGAGTGGGTTGCCATTCCCTTCTCCAGGGGATCTTCCTGACCCAGGGATCGAACCCAGGTCTCCCGCATTGCAGGCGGATTCTTCACCATCTGAGCCACCAGGGAAGCCCATTTTTGTATTGGGGGATAGCAGATGAACCATGCTGTGGTAGTTTCAGGCGATCAGAGAAGGGATATACTTGTATCCATTCTCCTCCAACTCCCCTCCCATCCAGATTGCCATGTGTAACATTGAGCAGAGTTCCACAAGACGCTGGTACTTTAGAAAGATGCTCTCTTGGTGTTGGGTAGGACATAGAGGTGGCACCCCGCTCCAGTACTTTTGCCTGGCGAATCAGTCCATGGGGTTACGAAGAGTCAGGCATGACTGAGCGACTTCCCTTTCACTTTTCACTTTCATGCACTGGAGAAGGAAATGGCAACCCACTCCAGTGTTCTTACCTGGAGAATCCCAGGGACAGAGGAGCCTGGTGGGCTGCCGTCTATGGGGTCACGCAGAGTCGGGCACGACTGAAGTGACTTAGCAGCAGCAGCAGCAGGACATTGAGGCAGGCTGTTTCCCAGTTTTCTTCAGCATGTTCACGACCAGGTGGGTCGGCTGTTGGAAATACCTCGTGGGGAGGGGTTGTCCAGAACCAAATGACTGATTTGGGCCTGATGGAGACAGAGGCTGAGAGGAGAGACTCAGGTGGCAAGAGAATTGGGCCGGGGGCTGTGTTTTCTTGTGGGGGCAATTGCGTGTCAAATTCCATGTCACCTGGCCAGCGGTGCTTATTTGTGATGTGTTCCCCTGCGCGCCCTCCCTGGGGCAGGGTCAGCTGTAAGGCAGCAAGGCATGAAAAGACACGGTAGGGAAACCTGGAAGGGTCTGTTCCCAGGCCTGAGGGGCTGGTTCCATGTCTTTGGTATTCAAGCAAATGTGCTTTCACAGGAAGCGTTAAAAAAGGTGTTAGTTACCTTTTTAAACACTCATTTATTTGGCTGCACCAGGTCTTATTTGTGGCATGTGGGGTTTAGGCTCCTGACCACGGCTGGGACCTGGGCCCCTTGCATCGGGAGCTGAGTCTTAGCCACTGGATCATCAGGGAAGTCCGCTAGTAAACTTTTTATTGAGGCTGCATGCATTGAAAAGCACTCGTATCATAAGTATATAAAACAGCTTGATATGCCATGCAATGTGGCTTCCAGTGGGCACTCCTGAGAAGCCCCCTCCTGACCACTTCCCATCACTGACGGTCCCTTCCCCTCTCACTCAGATAAACCTTGTCCTGACTTCTAGCAGCGTCGGTTAGGTTGACATGTTTATGTTTTTAATATCAATAACGTCACAATGCATTCCCTGGTGTCTGGATTCTTTCACTCAAAATTACATTTGTGAGGTGTATTCACAGGCTGTGTGCGGTTGTAGATCATTCTCACGGCTCTGTAATAGTCCTGTGTGTGCGCGTGTACGTGTGTGTATGTGTACGTGTGCGTACGTGTGTGTTTAGAGTGCATTCTCAGTGGCAGGCATTGCGTAGTTTCTGGTGTGCGTGGCTGTTATGAGCGGTACTGCCGTGAACATCTGACGGCTTATCTTCTGGTGAACATGTCCACGTCTCTGTGAGTTTATGCCTAAGCGTGGAATATGTAAAGCATATACTCAGCTCTAGTGGATTATGCAAGACACCTTCCCAAAGTGGTTGCCTGTCTTTCTTCAGAATGTCTGTACACCAGCTTGTATGAAAATTCTACTTCCCCATTAAGGCCAATCCTGGGTGTTGCCTGTCTCTTTTATTTTGGCCAGTCTGTTGCAAAAAGAGGAAGTGACCTGAAAGGACTCACCTGGCAGAGGAAATGCAAATGCTCCCTGGGAAAGGAGGGTTGCTGTGTGTGATGGTTCTAGAAGCCAGAGTGTGCAGCACCCTGCATCCTGCATCCTTGCCAGTGGAGACCGTGGTGGGGCTGTCTCCTCGCAAGAGCATCAGCGCTGCCCCTGCCCCGAGTCAGGCACCACGGCTCGACTGCAGTAATACCCAGCAGACCATGAATAACTCTTCCCCAGGTGACAGAGCTCTAATGCACCTGACCCCGGCAAAACAAACTTGGCTTCAGATTTGCCCGTGGGCCTCAGTAAATATTTAACAGACTGTGTCCCCCCCTTTTCTTCCCTGCCGTTAACTGGGGCTGGTGCCATAAATCCCTGCTTCCCTTCCTGCTGTAAGCAGCCCCTTAGCTGACAAGACTCCAGTCCTGACTTTCTGGTGCGATGCCCCTCCTGGGCTGGCAGCTCTTGGTAGTTTTGCTGTGGAAACCGAGGAGGAAAGATGGGTGAGCGGGAGGGGTCCTGTGACAGACCGGCCTTGGCTTGATGGCGGCCGCCTCCTTTTGATACATGATATAAGGTCTGATCTTGAGCTCTTCGTGTATGCCTGCAAACACGCTGATTTGTGTTGATTCTTTCATGTCAGAATCACAAAATTTTCATGAAGTGAGTCATTGTGGTTTATTCCCATTTTACAGAGGAGGAAACCAAAGGTTAAAAATTACTTCCCCAGAGTAACACAGCTAATACATTTGGTAACTTGACCTCAGACTCTAATGTTTAAACCAATGTGCTCAGTCGCTAAGTTGTGTCCCTCTGTGAGACCCCATGAGCTGTAGCCCACCAGGCTCCTCTGTCCATGGATTTCCCAGGGAAGGACGCTGTGGCAGGTTGCCATTGCCTCCTCCAGGGGATCTTCCTGACCTAGGGATTGAACCCACATCTCTTGCATTGACAGATGGATTCTTTACCACTGAGCCACCTGGGAAGCCATGTGTCATAGGGGCTGATATTTAGACATGTAAGCTTCCTTTTGAACCCATCTTTCTCTTGGGTCTAAAAGCTGTGTCCGGTAGGTTTACATGGAGCAAGAGGAGCTCACTCTGTGACCCCTGGTCACTGAGGACTGCTTAAGGCTGAGGATGGGTGCCCTTTGTCATGGTCGCGATGATAGATGGAAAAATGACCCTCAAAGATGCCCACGTCCTAGTCTCCAGAACCTGTGACTATGTTACTTACATGTCACAAGGGACTTTGCAGATAAGATTAGGGCTCAGGGCCCTGAGACAGATTATCTTGGATCATCTGAAAGGGCCTAGTGTAATCTCCTTAGAAGTGGAGGAGGGAGACAAAAGAGTCAGAGGAGATGAGATGATGGAAACAGGATCCGAGAGATGCTGTGATGGAGGCAGATGGAGGAAGGGGCCGCTAGCTGAGGAATGTGGGTGTCCTTTAGAAGCTGGGAAAGATAAGGAAACGGATTCTTCTTAGAACCTTCTGAAAGGGACACAGGCTGCCCACACCTTGATTTTTATCTTAGTGAGACCTGTGTTGGGCTTCTGGCCTCCAGAACTGTTAGCTCACGGATTGTGTTGTCTTACACCACCAAGTTTTAGAAAGTCTGTAATTACAGCGGTGGTTGGTGATGATCATAACTGGTGTATTGGTGAAACTCATGGGCTTTGGATTCAGGTTGCCTGATTTCAGATCCTTTTTCTGTTTTTCCTAGCTGTGTGATCTTGGGCGAGTGGCTTAAGCTGTGTGGGCTTCAGTGTTCTCATCTTTAAAGTCAGATAAGAGTGTTCTGTAACACATGGTGTGGTGGTGAGGATTAAATGGGGATTCCATGCTTATGAAGAGCTTCCCTGATGGCTCAGTGGTGTAGAACCCGTCTGCCAGTGCAGGAGATGTGGGTGGACCCCTGGGTCGGCAAGATCCCCTGGAGAAGGAAATGGCAACCCACTCCAGCACTCTTGTGGGAGGATTCCACAGACAGGAGCCTGGCGGGCTCCAGTCTGCGGGGATGCAAAAGAGTCAGATGTGACTTAGTGATTCAATGACAACAGCAACCATGTGAATTGCCTGAAAGTAGGTTTTACCCATGGATCAGGGTGCAGGCTTGGGAGACAGATCGTCTGGCCTCAGATGCAGGTTCTAGTCTTACTAGGTGTTTACAATCCTGTTTCCTCATCTGGAAAATAAAGCCAGGAGTCCCAGGGAGGTTGAGGATTGTATTAGATGGGGGCCAGAGCTTGATGCAGGGTGAGTAGCTGCTCTCCCACAAGGGTGGTTGTTGTTATCATCGGGGGGCGGGGGGCTGCTGGCTTTCAGGCCCCAAACCCTAAGCACTGTAGATCTGTCTATTTATCAGTTATCTTTAGAGTAATTCGAGCAGTCTGGGTTGAAGTCCTCTTGGCCTCCCTTTATAGCTAGAACAGTACTGGGTACCTAGTAGGCGCTCAGTAGTTGCTGAATGAATGAATAAAAAAGGAAGAGGCTCTAAGCTCTGCCCTGAAGAGGCTCACAGTGCAGGACAAGGCCTGGAAGGATGCCAGAGCTTTGTGGTTATCTTTAAAAAGAAACAAAACAGAGAACTACTTCCTACCAGCTGACCCCACACCCCCTCAGCTGGGACCTCTGGGCCCTGCAGGGGAGCCCAGGGCTGTGTGCCAGGCCTGCCTGTGCTGGTAAGTCCCCAAGCCCGCTACCTAACCCTGCTTGCTGTCCTCCTCTTTATAATGAGTGTACCTCAGTCCCATTGCTGTCCTTGGGTCATTCCTAAGGAGGAGCCCTAGGCACTGAAACCCCGTTCCCTTTGCAAGAGGGCTTTGGTGCCGGTGGGAGGTGACTCTCCCACCCTCGCCGGTGTTTGAGTGTCAGAGCTGCAGGGCATCATTTTTAGTGAGTTTCCCTCTCCGTGCAAGTGTGTGTTGGTTGCTCAGTCGTGTCTGACTCTGTGACCCAGTGGGTTCGCCAGGCTCCTCTGTCCATGGGGTTCTCCAGGCAAGAATATCACAGTGGATTGCTGTTCCCTTCACCAGAGGATCTTCCCAACCCAGGGATCGACCCTGCAGGCAGATTCTTTAGTGTCTGAGCCACCACGGAAGCCCCTCCTCTTGGTCCATTAGGTCAAATAGAAGGAAGGAAGAACAATTGTTGCTCTGAGTCCATGATTGTAAGGAGATTGGTTTTTCTCCTTCTCATCCCCAAGCCTGATCTTTTGACTAGAAAGGAATTAAAAAGAAGGTCCCTTGTGATAGCTGCACCTGTCAGCTGTAAGGTGCTTCCTTTAAGGATCTTCTGAGTCTCGTGGATGTATAGCGATTCTCAGCCACCTGGGTGGGGACTGATGCTGGTGGAAGCAGGCTCTCCAGGGACACCCTCCCCCACATTTCTGGATGCTCATGGTGGTTTTAGGAGGGCCCTGGCTGAGCACCTCGTGGATTCCTGCAGCCTGGATGAAGATGGGGGCAGAGGACCGAAGCTCGCTGCCTTTCTCCCTGAATGTTTGGTTGGAGCTGTGCCAGCTCCCCCGGGGGCTGCCTCTGAAACATAAGACCCACCTCCTCCTTGCGCAGGTATCTCCCGCGTGTTCGGTCCAGCGCCCACTTGGGCTTCTGGTGCCGCCGCCCTGGCTGGCGGAGAGGTCACCATCATGTAACTGGCTCTATTCTCCCAGCCAGGAACTAAGAACCGCATGTCAGCTGGATGCCTTGGACCAGAGGATCCTGGGCTGGAATCTGCAACCCACATCTACCCAGTGACTCAGAGACAAAGTGACTGCGGGGTTCCTTGCTCCCCTCTTCTCAGTGGAGTGATGGGTCAGTATCCTCCGTAGGATCAGTGTTGAGGATCCCAGAACAGTTGTGTGCGTGCGGCCAACCAGAATAGTGCCCGGCACACAGCTGACGCCCAGCACACGATGGGAGTGTTACTCGTGGTTGGTGGGAGGTTGTTGCTCCGGCCTTGGAAATCATTCTGAGCAGAGGCGGGGGGTGGGGCCATGCTGGCCTTTGAACTGGGCACTGCTGGTTGGCATGGACAGTCGATCAAAGGTCTTAGTCCCCAGAGCCCGTGGGAGGGCTAAGTGCCCAGCTGGCAGCAGGCGAGGGAAGGGAGCCTTGCGTCCATGTGAGGGAGGTGGGCCAGGTGGCGGGGTTCTGGTGGTTCTGCAGCTGGTAGGCCGTCCGGACCCAGCAGCTGTGACGTTGATGACTCCGAGGGAGGTCGCCTTAGCGCTGGGCTGCCCAGAGGAGGGTGGCAGCTCTAACAGCCAGTGCCCCATGCGCCCAGGTCACCTGGGGCCACCTGGCACTTGCTTGCTGAGAAGGCATGTGGGCGGGGCCTGGGGTTCCGTTTCGGTTGGGTCCCCAGTTCTGCTCACACCCCGCGGCACTTCTCAGCTTTCCCTGACCTTCTTGTGGAAATGACGTCCCCCTGGTTACTACCCACTGTCCCGGCCCACAGCTCCTCCCTGTGTCGAAATATTATATCCGTCTATGCAAGGTGTTTGATTTCTTGTCCTTCTCCCATCCTAGGGAGTCGTCCGAGGTCGAGAGACATGTGTGCCTTGCTTGCAGCTGAACACACAGCAGGCCCCTTGTTCACTGCATTGGAGTTGATCAGATCAGATGTGGCTTGGTGCTTTTCTTTCAGCTTCTGTGAAAAGAACAGACGGAAGGGAGACACGGTTTTTGAGCATCTGTAGAACTTAGCCAGCCCAACAGTTCCACCAGGTGGGCAATGGTGTGCCCAGTTCACAGCTGAGAACTTTGCCCAAGGTTATTTATCCAAGAGAAGGCAGAGGACAAGGGTGTGTTTGTGTGTGTGTGTGTGTGTGGCACTGCCTGCGATGGAATACTCTTAGGGTCCCTAGGTCCTCTTCGTCATGTGGAGAGACAGACTATAAGTATGAACTCTATGCCCCCCTAGGGAGGAGGCTCCTGGTTCCCCGAGACTAGGCTTGATGGGAACTCAGTGCAGACCCGGAGGCCTGCTGAGAGGAATTGCCAGCACAGCCTGACTGATGCTCTGCTCACTGCTGTTCATGGCCAAGTAGGGCAGGGGGAGGAGTCACCCCAGGAGGGGGCTCTTGGGGAGCCCTAGGGGGAGACCTGAGGGCCTGAGGAGACTTGAAGCTTGGGAGGTTTGGCTGGGCTTACAGTGGCCATCAGAACTGCCCTGGGGATGTGAGGCGAGTGTGGACACCAAGGCACAACCCTGGCCCTTCCGCTTCCACCCTCACCCCTCGTGTCTCTCCTGCCATCTCCCACCACCCTCCCACTGCAGAACGTCGCCCTCACTTATCACACAGCCCGCAGCCCTGCTTTTTTCTCCTTTTATCAGCGACTCCCGAGAACAACCCCATTGTGGTGGTCTGGGGTTATCTCAGGCTCCTCCCAGGAGAGGGTGGCTGGGCCTGGGCACCCGAAGGCGCAGAACGGTTGCAGCGAGAAGTAAGGTGCCCGTTCCCCCTCCCTCTGGCTGCTCCAAGCAGATGCCCCATGTTTGCAGGGTTGCTGCACCCCGTGGCACGGGTGTCCAAGTAATCGCCGTTTGTTAAGCCACGTCCTGTGCAAGGCACGTGGTGGACCTTACTGTGTTCCAGCCCTAGACCAGACCTGCGGAGTTGGCACCACGGGGGTCGGTTTTGGTGCCTGAGCAGCTGGGGGCCCAGACTGGCAAAGCAGGTCTCCCTAGACTCCACAGGCGGCACCGAAACACAGTCGTCCCTGATTGCAGAGCCTCGGGACCATCTGCCTGGGACTGAGTGACACAGCTCCTGCTCCCTTCTTGGCGCCCCCGCCAGCGACTGTGTGCCCTCAGGCAGATCCCCTCTCTTCTCTGGGTCTTGCTGCCCTCGTGGGTAGGGAAATGTCCGATTTCTCTTCTAGCCTGCAAAGGCAGCAGCACTCAGTCTGGGCTGACAGGTGTCAGCCAGGAGGCCGCTGGGTGGCCCGGCCCGCGGGGCCTGGATCACCAGGCGCGCGGTGGAAATGCTGGTGACGCCGCTCATCCTGGTGGGCCTGGCTGTGGTATGATGCCGATGCTGCTACCAGAGCTGCCGTTTCCTGGTCCACATCAACGACTCCAGCTTTTCCTCTGCTGTCGAGTGGCCACTCCGCACTTCTGCTTGGCCTGATCAAGACCCCCTGGGGGAGGGCCTGGAGACCCACTCCAGTAGTCTTTCCTGGAGAACCCCATGGACAGGGGGGCCTGGCAGGCGATGGGTGGCCCCTGGGGTCACAGAGTCGGACACGCCTGAAGCGGCTTAGCTCGAATGCATAGTCTCCTCATCCCACAAGTCCGCCTTTAGCTGCTTGGGAGAATCCATTTCTCTTTGAGCCCTCTTATCCCAGGCTGCTGCTAGAGCAGGCCTGACCTTTTTTTTTCTTTTTAATTTTAATTAGCTGATAGGCCCCTGTGAGGATTGGAGTCGAGGGAGAGGGCCTGGGGGATACAGCACTGCCTCTCACATCGACAGACACCCCAGCTGGCAACGCTGGACATGGCTTGGTGACCTGGACCTCCCCCATAGCATGGCTGGCTGGTGGTGTTCATGCCTGCAGTGAGGTACACAAGATGCCTCTAGATATATGGGGGGCAGACTTTAAAAAAAAATTTTTATGTTTATTTTCATTTGAATTAGAAAAAGAGCATGTCTGTGATTTTGCAGATGCTACTGCTTAAGATGTATTAACAGTTATGGAAGTTGGAAAAAGGTCGATTTGGCAAAAATGTTAAGGTGGCAACACCTGGATGCAGCCCTCCTGCAGGGAGCTCAGTTCAGAGCTCACGTCCTTGCTTTCCCTGGAGACAAGGGGTCCCCCAGACTGTGACCGAGTGGCTCTGTGTCCCACCTCATGCCAGCTGTGATGTTCAGTCTACCATGATCCTCCCTGAATCTAGAAGATTCATGATGAAGCAGTTGCATAGCTCAGTCTGAAGCTAGACTGAAAACAAAAGGAATCTTGAATGATAGTGCTGTAGAATCCTATAATTCTGCTGGAATTGACGGTGACTGCTGATCTCGGCTCTGCCAACTGTATTCTATTTATTGAGCACCAAAGTTTTCAGATCAGCTACTGTATTACTCTCTGGGATTGGATTATGAAGTAGTAAATATTGCTACATGTAAATCAGTCGATGACTCATTCATTCCCCCCCCCCCATTCATTTCTCCTCAGTAAATAGGGGATAGTACTCCCTACCCTGTGGGTTTATTGTGAGAATTAAATAAGAGACTATATTGAAGGGATTACTTCAGTGCCTGACAGTACTCAGGGATTCTTAGTTATTTTTAAACCAAGTGTTAAAATGGAATTAGAAGATCAAAACATACAGACCTATGGAAATAAAGACCATTGAGGATAAATAAGTTACTAACATTGAACATTAAATTTAGTGCGGACTTCCTGGCTAGCGCAACATACTGAGTCTAAATCAAGGTTTGGCAAATCTCTTGTTCCAAGGGCTGGGTAGTAAATATTTTAGGCTTTGTGGGCCATATGGTTCTGTCATTACTAGTCAGTTCTGCTTTTGTGTCTGGAAAGCAGCCGTAGTATGTAAATGAAGGGGCATGGCTGTGTTCCCATAAAACTTTATTTATAAGGACTGGCAATGTGCCTACAGGCTATAGTTTGCCCCTTGGTCTCAATGAAAGAAACCTGTTTGTTTTTGAAAAGGAGAGACTCCTCCTGGATCATAAACACTGAGGAAACCTTGTTACAAGCTGTAGTCTTTGTATGAGGCTTGTTAAGCAGCATATGGATGATAGGGTTTTCATCGGGAAGATATAAAAGACCTTCACACGCTGGGTTCTCCTCCCGTGTGGATAGCAGACGTTTGGTGAGGCCTTACTCTGTCCCAGCCTCTGAGGCTGACCCTTAATAAAACCCACAGACACGTGCGTTTTGGCACGGAGTGCTGTGTTAGCAAGGGACCATCTTGATGGCTCTTTAGGGTGTCGGGGTTTTTTGTTTTTGTTTTCCATGAGCTCCTTAATGTTTTATTCTGGAAAACATCAAAACTGTACAGAAGTCAAGTATCACGAATAGGCTGTCATTTCAGAGGAGTGCTATCGGTGTTGGATGCCCTGTCCAATCCTGGAATTAACACACAAGCCTCAGTGCTGATTTGAGTGGCAGGCCCGGACCCCAGGACCCGCCTCTTAAGGTAGCGGGAGCAGCTGGGATGTTCTTGCCCTCTTTTGGCTAAGCACTGCGCTTCTTGGAAGACTATGGTTTTGGAGCAAAACACAGCCAGGTTGTGCAGCTTTGCTGTTTCTCAGCTGTGTGACCTTGCTGTGGTCCCTAAACCTCTCTGAGCCCCTCTCTCGTCATCTGCAAAGTTAGAACCATCACGCCGCAGAATCTCTAGTTCTACCAGAGTCTTTGCTCTTCCAGTGTCGGTCCCTCCCCGTGGGAGAACAAAGGCTGCTGGCCTCACCCCTCCCTCCTCCCAGGAACCTGGTCCCCGGCTTTTTCAGCTGGAGCCTGGGGTGTGAGAACGGCCATGCCCTCCTCCTGGGTGAGTGTTCAGTGTAAAAAGCCTTGAGAAAACATTGGCCTGTGGAATTCCGAAGTTAATGAAGGGGGCAGATTCCAGGAGGGTCTCTGTTTGACCTCTCACCCTTTCCCCAACACCCTGTTATCCCTGAACGCGTTCAGAGGCAATGGAAGGCACAAAGAGCTCTCACGCGGTGGGGCAGGACCGTGGCCTTGGCCCTTGGAAGCCAGGGTCAGGGCGTGTGAGTTTGAGCCTCTTCCCTGGTTAACCTGGTTAATGAGAAAGGCTTTGGGAGTAACCCAACAGGGCAAGGAAGGCCATGGTGAGGGGGAAGAGGGGAAGATTTGAAAAAGTTCGGGAATGATACTCAATTTCTCCAAAGGAAGGCCTTAAAATAAAAAACAGAGCTTTTTATTGTTATTATTCTGACATTAGGACCCATACAGTCTATTCACTTAGGATTTCTGGGGTAGGATAAAGAGAACAAGGATTTTTTTTTTAGTAAAACATTTATTTTAAATATTTTATATTGGAGTATAGATAATTCACAATGTTTTGATTGTTTCAAGAGGACAGCAAAGGGCCCCAGCCGTACATGTATCCATTCTTCTCCAAACCCTGCTCTCTCCCAACTATCTCTTCCCCGTGAGTAAAAGAACAGGCTTCTGTGAGTGGTTGCAGTTTCAGGAGCTCTTCTGCTTTTGAGAATTTTCTGAGAAAAGGCTTCAGAGGCCACAGCTGGGCAGTGTCAGAGGCCAGAGTCCCGCTCTGCCTGCGTCTGCGGCCCCTGGACTTGGATGACTGTGGTGGGCCTGCGAGGAGCTGCAGGGTCTCGGCTGAGTGCTTGTTTTTCCGTCTGCCCCGGGTATCCTCTCTTCCCACCTGTCGCCTTGTTGGTACTCCTGGTGGTAGGGGAAAGCTTGGTCCCCCTTCTCGGTCTTGTAAAAGTATCAGCCATGCTAATAGCTGGTTGTGCAGGGCAGTTGCTGGCTGTGGGTCTCTCCCTCCCATCTACCTGTCTGCTACTCTCTGTGACTCCTCATGGGCTCGGGGTTTCTGGGGGAGAGGGGCTTGGCTCCACCTAATTACCAGGAACGGCCCTGGCCCTCCCCTCCTGCCCCTGTGGAGGCTTATCTGGCTCCAGCCCAGAGCAGCTGCTCCCAGTGAGGTCTCTGAGTCACTCTGAGTTTCAAGACTGGGTTTAGCAGGTAGTCGAGGACATAAACAAATAAACATTAGCCAGGACGAGCTCCCAACCCTCTGATCACCCAGGGGCCCCTGGAAGCTCCTTTTCCCACGTTCAAGGAATATGGGAATGGCCCTGATGGAGAAATGCCCCAGGGGAATCATGGAGGCATGTTAGAGAACCTGGTGTCTGCTGTCTGTGTGGCCTTGGGTGGGATGCTCGGCCTCTCTGGGCCTTCCTTGCCGCCTCTGGGAAGCTGGTTATCATGAAAATGAGGTGACCTGAGTTTTAACACCTGGCCAGCGGTTAGTTGTCCCCACCCCCTGACCCCAACGTCAGATCCTGACACAGCGAAAATCCTGAACACACGACAGGCTTGCAAGGCAGATTGCTTTTGAGACTGCCCTGTTTTCCATGCCATTCTTGGGACCTCTCTGAGGCTCCAGCTCCTCATCTCTCAATGAGGGGGCGTTCCTTGCCTTGTGCCCCTCTCGCACTTGTTGAGAGGACCCAATGAGTCACCTCTGGGAAGGTGCCTGAGAGCTGGTCAGCCTGGCCGCGTCTGGTTGTGCTTCACGCCGGTTCCTCGGGAAGGGAGCGTGGTGGGGGCGGAGGTGACTGGGTCCAGCACATTCCTTAGGGCTAAGGCCAGGCGGCAGTGGACTGGCAGTGGACCACTGTGTGCTCAGAATGCAGGTAGCCCTGTCTCCCTTTAAAGTAGCGGAGCCCTGGGGGTCCTGTGGGTGCCTCCAGCTCCTGCTCTCCTCTGTCCTTCTCAGTGACTTGCTGGACTTCAGAATCTGCTGAGTTTGGGGGTTTCTTTCTATCGTGTGAATCATCCAGGTCTGAAACACAAAATGAGAAGCCACAAAGGACCGCTCCACCGCGGCCCTGTTCCCACCCCCAGGATTAACCAGTGGTGAATGAGGAGGCATGTTTGCTTTGAATCTTTGCTTTTGTAGATATTAAGAGAAAACTAGAAATAAAGTGGATGTTGGTGGAGACTCTTCTTCCATTCTGTTTCCTTCCCTTCATAGAAGTGCTGCTCTTCTGAACTTGGCTGTGATAGATCACCTTCTTAACGTGTGCATGCGTGCTCAGTCTTCTTAGTCGTATCTGACTCTTTGGGACCCCGTGGACTGTAGCCCACTAGGCTCTTCTGTCTGTGGGCTTCTCCAGGCAAGAATACTGGAGTGGGTTGCCATGCTCTCCTCCATCACCTTCTTATACTTGGATTGCAGATCTGTTTGGAGGGCATTTGGAGGCATGCTTTATATATTTGAAATTCTCATGGGAGTGGCATAAAAGTAGGGGGTGTGATGGCTGCAGTTTGCTTCACCCCACTCCCTGTGTTATGTTGGGCAACGCCATTGCTGTGTATGTTCCTTCTTGTCCCTCGTGATGGACTTTGGGTTGTTTGCAGGTTTGGGGGGCAGCCCTGGGGTGAGCTTCCTTGCACACATCTCTGGGTACACACACGGGGGTCCTCAGGAGGATAGGGCACGGTGAAGGCACACTTTCAGCTTTGCCAGAGGTTGCCACGCTGCTTCGTTGTCGGAACTGTTTGCTGGGTGTCTCCCTGGGAGCCTGCGAATCCCCTTGGGGGTGGGATTTGTGTGATGTCCTGTATCTCTATGCTAGGTTACAGTGTTCCTGCAAGAGCCTTGAGAGCTGGAGGAAGACAGGAAAAAGAATGCCCAGCTGATGCTTGTGGGGTTCATGGAGCCACCCCTGAGTCTTCTTTTGCTCCCTAGTGCTGCGTCCACATGGCTTTGAGGTTTCAAGTTGACATTGCATTTGAATTCAGATAGCACTGGCATTTTGCATCCTCCTGAGGATGATACATACTTCAGTAGAAAAAATACAGTAATGGTGAAAAGGAAAGTTAGGGGGAATTCCGGCTCAGGCTGAGCAGACTTTGGTATGATGAGTGGTTGAGAGAGGATTATGGACACGACTGGGTCTAGCGTTCTGTGCTCCCAGGTGTCGGGATGAGAGAGTCCTGAAGGGGAGGACTCTTCTGGCTGCCTGGAGAAGACAGAAATCTCCTGATGCTCCTGTGGTTTAGTGTGTGGGTCTTGCTCCCAAACAGTTCTGTCAAGTGGTTAGGCCTGGCACGGGGGGCATCGCGGGTGTCCGTGTGTAGACATTGGTGGAACAGTGCTTGCGTGTTTGTTACCCTTTATTGCTACCATGTGCCAAGATTGAAATAATCCTCCCAGCCCCCCAGCAGGTAGAAATGCTTTCTGAGTCTAGCATTACAGGTGTGAACGCGGAGGCTGGGATTCTGAACTTTCCCGGGATCCTGTTCCCTAGGCTGCCTGCTCTCTGCCCCAGAAATGTCAGATTGCATCGCAGGAAAAGTCAGGACTCGGGTCCCAGATGGACAGAGGGGGCCCTGCGGGGGGCCTGGCCTTCTGTGCCTGATGGAAGTGACACTCTATTTGCAGTCCCCGGTTCTCCCTCCCGCCGTGTCTTCGGAAAGCCTCGACCCACTGGCCGGCACTCGAGAAGGGCAGCACTGGAAGCTGTACCCAGCTCTGCGGGCCTGCCTGCCGGGTGACTGTCAGCCCGGCTGCCACAAGGGAGGGGGGCGGAGTGGGCAGGATGGGTGGGGAGGGGAGCAACAAAAAAGAAAAAACCTACAGCAAGCAAACAATTTAGGTCATGCAGTGGACAGACCCCTGGATTGTTGTGAGATGACTCAATGACCGGACTGGGGTCAGGAAGCCTGGGCTGCAGAAAGATAATGTGAAATCTTTGGATTTTTTTCCGGGAGTTCTTGCCCTTTTAAAGGATTTTGTTTTCTGCGCTATCACCCTGGGGATCCTGGCTTTGGGGTTTTCTAAGGCAGGGGTTTATGGAGAATGCGAGGAGGCGGGGTGGGGCAGGGAAGGGGAGGGGTGAAGGGGAAGAGGAAGATGGGGCCGGAGTGGTCGCATTCCCATCCAGCTCCTTCCGGATTCGGTTTCTCTCCCTGGAACAAGGGGCCGATTCACGTGGCTCCAGTGGCCTCACTGGCCTGGAGTGGAGCCCATGCCTTCCAGTGACTCAGGAGGAAATGCCATTCCACTTATCCCGCGGGCCCTGCGTCCCCAGGCCATTCTCTATCTTCGCTCGGTGACTGCCTCATCTTTCTGGCATTTGCCTCTTTGCTTTCTTTTTCTGGGTAATACGCTGAGGTTCTGTAGGCTATGATTCCACAGAGCCCCACCAGATTTCCGTCTTCCACACACAGCTGCTTTTGGGTGACCCGGGCTGCTTGTGTTGAAGACGGTCGGCGCCTCTCCCCGCCCCCACTGGTCGTGGCTCTTCACCCGGCTTCGGGGTCTGCGAGGCCTCCTGGCTCCCCCGGCAGAGCCAGGGGGCTTGTCCTCCGTGGGCCAGAGCTCTGTGCTCTGCTGTCCGGTGCGCTTCCGCCACGTGGGGCCCTCTCTGCTGGGAGCACTTCTGGTGGGAGGACGAGGCCTTGGCTTACCTTGTATTCAGAACCCTCCTCGTGGGGCCAGTTCATGTTTGCTGATGAACGCCGACCTCTCCAGACCCGGCTGAGACTTTTTCAAATTAAAGGGGATGTGATCCTGCAGGCCGCGTTTCCCTATGTGCCCCGGGCAGATAATCACTGGTTAGAAGTGGGTATCTGCTGTGTTCTCAGGGTCACTCCTAGAAAGACATGCCTCTCCTTCACTAAATCAGAGGAAACAACAGGAAAGCAGTGTGTGTGTGTGTGTGTGTGTGTGTGTGTGTGTGTGTGTGTGTGTGTGTGTGTGCGTGTTCCCAGCCAAGAATATTGGAGTGGGTCGCCATATCCTGCTCCAGGGCATCTTCCCAACCCAGAGATAGAACCCGGGTCTCTTGTGTCCCCTGCATTGGCAGCGAGATTCTTTACCACTTGAGCCACCTGGGAAGCCCCTTGAAAACAGTATAAAAGGTGTTTAATAAAATGACGTGACTTAGCGTGAGGAGGCCTGCATTGTTACTTGGGAGTAGGTGACCCTAGACTGAGCATTTCTCTGAGCCTCAGTTTCCCCACCTGCAAAATGGGAGTAGTACAAGAGCTACTCCCCCCGACCCTGCACCCCTCCCCCTCCAACACCCACACACCCACACTTGGAGGGTGGCTTCCTGAGCTGGCACATGCGTGTTTAGTACAAGGAGGGAGCCCTCTGGGGAGTGACCCGTGGACACTCTTATTTCATATATGAGCTCAGCGGGCAGGAGGGACCTTTGAGAAGCACCCGGCCTCTGCTGGGGGCCTGGCGTGCTGGGCGGGTATAGGGGCCCGGGAGTGGGGAGGCCTGCATGTTGGAAAGCTGGGCAGTGGGCAACCCCTGCAGAGACACGGGGGCTGCCCTCCCGAGGCAGTGGCCAGCCGTGTGGAGTGGAGGATTGTGGGGAGCTGCTTGGCCAGAGGATTTTGGAAGCAAACAGAAGCAGGGCCCTCCACACTCTTTTTCTTATAGGATTGCCGACACATCAGACCTGCAGGGGCCACGGTGATCCCCAAGGATGGGATTCACTGTGTGCCTGCAGCGCAAGAATAGAGGGGGGTCTTTTTACTTGGGGGGAGGGCGGGGAGGTGCAGGGGGCTCATCCCCGAGGCCTCCACACATCATGTCCAGCTTCAGGCCGGCTCTGCTCCATTAGAGTCGAAGGAATAGGTACGGGTGTCCTGGCCGTTTGGAGGGGGGATGGGGGGGGGGAGAAGGATTGGGGTGATGCGGGCCGGCAGGGGGTGGGTGACTGGTGTGGAGTGATGAGGATGTGCTTGGCAGGGTGACGCTTTGGAAAGCTTGTCTGTTTCTTAGCATGTTTCCTGCTCTGTTGCCTGGGCCCCTCTGAGCTTTGGGGTCCTGATCTGCAGACTGAAGGTAGGGACCTCCGTTTTGTGGGTAAGTGGGAAATCCTGACCTGAAATGGAATGTAGGAAACCAGCTGATCCCTCCCTCTTTTCTTAACTCTTCTCTGTTGCTTGACATTCCATGAAGCCCATACCAGTCAGATCAGCAAAACTGAATGACTTCCTGATCAGAGCTGACGTTTATGAAATCCTGGGCAGAGTGAAGACCTCATCTGTTATATAATTTAATTCCTGCTGTCATCCTAGGATTACAGTGCCATACGTGGCCACATTTTACAGATGAGTAAAACTGAGGCTCAGAGAGGTTGAGTACAGTGTCTGAAGCCACACAGCTAAAAAGTGGCTGCATTGGTATCCCAGCCTCAGCAGATTGGTTCCAGAACTTGTGCCAGTAACCACTGTACTAGCCTGCCAGGAGGAGGGAGAAACTTGTGTGTGTGTGTTTGTGGTGGAGGGCAGTAGATGTCATTGTAAGGTATTCCTGTGTTAAGATATTAGTGGGCCAGGCTTGCTTGCAGAATCTCTGACAAAGACACCACAGAAGGTGGTACTGGAATGGCTGGGGATGTGGCTTTACCCAGTCGTTTGTCAGTCTCAGGACCTGCACCGCAAGGGTCTGGGGGAGACCAGGTCTATGGACACCAGTCTCCTTCTCTTTCTGCTCTTCATGCAGAATGCAGAGGAGGCCTGAACCACTTGACCTCCCTCCCTGGTCTCCACTTCTGCCCAGCTTCTCTCGGGAATGTCTCCTTCTGGTTGACAGCTGAGGCCCTTTGTTCCAGACATTACTTTTTCGGATCTGTGTTAGTTGAGTGGATCCAAGTGCACCTGTAACTCTCCCCTCTCCCAGGAATGCTCCCTCCTGGCAGAGTGCCCCGGACCCCCACAGCAGAGCACAGTGGCCATGCTCCCGGCTCCCAAGTCTAGCCCACTGGCCCAGCAGAGGCTCCATAGAGCCCATCCCTGGGGCTGTGGACCATGAACGTCGTTCCCTGGGCGCTGCTTCATACGAGCCGGGCCCTACTTTGTCATTGCCATTGTGCAGTCGCTCAGTCGTGTCCGACTCTTTGCGACCCCATGGACTGCAGCACGCCAGGCTTCCCTATCCATCACCAACTCCCAGAGCTTGCTTAAACTCATGTCCATTGAGTTGGTGATGCCATCCAACCATCACATCCTCTGTTGCCCCCTTCTCCTGTTGCCCTCAATCTTTCCCAGCATCAGGGTCTTTTCCCAGTGAGTTGGCTCTTCACATCAGGTGGCCAAAGTATTGTATATATAAATAAATACAATATATAAGTTTATATAAGGGCATTACCTGGGACTCCTTATTTTTCTTGTCATCCCTACAACCCCTGAATATTCTCTGTTTTACAGACGAGAGACTGAGGCCCACCCAGGGAGGTTAAGGAACTTGCCCAAAGGTACAGCCCCAGAGCTGAGGCCAGCCCAGCTGTATCTGCAGCTTGTCCTGCTCATCTTGGTCTGGGAAATCGAGTGTGTCTGGTGTGACCGAGGGGGGAGGGGTCAGGGCTGCAGGGGACATCATGGCTCCTTCCAGGTCTCAGATTCCTCTTATCTCAGACGAAGACAGAAAGTGCGGCTTTCCTTCCTATAAACTGTTTTAACTGAACCTCACCGCAGGTCCTGGGTGGTGCTGGTTTCAGGATGGATAAGGAATGGGTGCGGCTCAGTGCGGGATGTTGGCTGATGGGGGTGGGCTGGGGTGCGCCCAGCCTTTGGCAGAGACTTGGATTTGAGCGCCCCCCGTTGGGTGAGCCTTGGGCCCTGGGCCATCTCTTTACTGCCTTGAAGGGAGAGTTCATTTATAAATTCTATGATCCCGCAGTTGGAGTGTTTGGAGCTGGGACTCAGCTTGCTGTTCAGAAGTCTGTACTAAACACAAAGGCAGACAGTTTAGGAAGAAGGATTGTCTGTCTCACTGAAGGCTGTGATCATAAGAGCTAAATTTTTGAGCACTTCCCAGGCATCTTTTCATGTGTCAATTCATGAAACCCACCACAATGAACTGCTCTGCAAGATTGACAGTATTATCACCATTCCCATTTTACAGATGAAAATACCAAGCCTCAGGGAGTTAGGTAACCTGCTCCAGAGATCCCTCAGCCAGGAAGTGGCCGAGTGGGGATTTGAACCCAGAGAGAGGCTGCAGAGTCATGCAGGCAGCACTCTCCTGGCTTATAGAGCTATACTCCGGGAAGGTCCAGCCTTCCGGAACTGCCTTTGCCCCACATTACCGGAGAAGCTGGTTTATCCCCATTTTGAGAGATGAGGAAAAAGATGACTCTGAGTAGTTGAGTGATTTGCCAGTATTCAACAGGTTGTAAATAGCAGTATTAAGATTGAACCCAGGTCCACTGACTCCAAATATAGAGTCACTCTTTTTTTTTTTAAAATATTTATTTATGTATTTGATCTTAGTTGGAGCAAGTGGAGTCGTTCATCTTTGTTGCAGCATGTGGGATTTATGTTTTTAGTTGTGGCTTGCCAGAGCTTTAGCTGTGACATGTGAACTCTTGGTTGCAGCACGTGGGATCTAGTTCCCTGACCAGGGATCCAACCTGGGTCCCCTGCATTGGGAGTGCAGAGTCTTAGCCCCTGGACTACCAGGGAAATCCCGTGGGCCCCTCTTACATCGTTTCCTCCCTTTCTTGCTAACTTGGAGGCTCATCTCATGTCAGTTTGTCCAGCTGGCCTTTCTGTGAGGTGCCTGTTCTTTGCTGGTTTGGAGCAGGAGGTTTCCCCAGTGGCCTCCATGTCGGTCCCTTGGGGTCAAGCACAGGTCTGCTTTGCTTCTGCTCCCCCAGCACCTCACAGGCAAGCTGGGGCTCCCTCCGCACGTAGGATGGTCAGAAAACGCGATCCACTCAGCTGGGCCCACTGTGTGCGCTTTGGTACCTAGAAGCCACACACTGTTGAGATGAATGCTGGCCACGTGTGACCACGGCCACTTGCACCTCTCCGGTGCCTGTTTCCATGGGGCCTGGTGCCTGAGAGACTGTCAGGGCACTGCGGCTTGAGCGGGTCCTGTCTCCATCATGGGTGGTCTTTGCTCCTTGCCAGACGTTAGCAGGTTCTGCCCATTTAGGGGCCTCACAAAGCTTGGCAGCCCAGAAGCATTTCCCTTCTGCCCAGCCTAACCCGTTCCCTGCTGTGCACATTTCCTTCTCTGCTGGAGAAATTCGAACCAGCTGGCCACATTCCTTGAAATCACCTCCTCAGCCTCCCAACTAGAATAAGCCCTGGAAGGGCATAAGGCACTCCCAGGCTTCCTTCTCTGATACTTCCTCCCAGGTCCTGCTCCCCAGGCAATGTTAGCCATGTCTCTGTTCTCCTGGGGCCTTCTCCAGAGCCTCCAGCAGCTGTGTCCTCCCCCGGCCCCTACCTGTCTGGGGGGCTCATCCGCACCAAATCTCTAGTCCTGGGGCAGCTTTGGAGTTGGCTTCTCCTTTGCTCAAAGACAACAGAAGACTCAACCACAAAGATTAACAACCCAAGTTAAAAATGAGCAAAGGACTTGAATAGGTAGTTCTCCGGAGATTTGCAGATGACCAGCAAGCACAGGAAATGAGAGAAATGCAAACCAAAACCTTTTTAATACCTGCTAGGATGACTTTGATAAACAAAAAGAGCAACTGAACAAGTGTTGGGGAGAATGTGGAGAAACTGCAACTCTTGTGTGTTGCTGGTGTGGATGTAAAATTGTGCAGCCATTGTGGAAGACAGTTAAGTGAAACATGGAATTACCATATGGCCCAGCAATTCCATTCTTAGATATTACTCGGGGAAGTTGAAAACATGTGCCCACGCAAAAACTGCACCTGAGCGTTTATAGCAGCACTGTTCATAGCAGGAGGTAGAACCAACCCAAATGTCCTTCAGTGGATGAAATGAATGTATAAACAGAATGTGATTTGTGTGCGCATGTATATATATATATATATATATATACATGCACACAGTGGAATATATATATATTATACATAAACATGCACACACACAATGGAATACATATATATATATATAGTAGAATATATAGCCCATTACCTATCTATACACATGCATACATACACACAACTAAATCTAATTCAGCCATAAGGACTGAGGCGCTAACGTGTTGCAACATGGGTGAACTTGGAAAACATCATGCTAGGTAAAAGAAGCCAGACCCAGAGGGCCACATATTATACGAGTGCACTCCTGTGAAATACCCAGATCCATAAAGACAGAATGCAGATGGTGATTACTTAGGGGTAGGAGGCAATGGGGAGTAACTTAGTGGGTGTGAGGTTTTATCTTGGGGCAATGAAAATGTTTTGGAACTAAAGGTGATGATTGTACGAGATGGTAAAATGTACTAAACACCCCTGAAGTATACACTTTAAAGCAATTAATTTTCCTTTATATGGGTTTCACCGCAGTTCAGACAAACATGGCGGCACTGCAGGTCCTCGTAGGTCGCGAAAAGAGGAAACGTGGGGTTCTCGATTCATGCCAGATCAGGTGTGTCTGACACCTGATACGCTGAGTTCTACAGCGAAGGGACGGGCCCTGGGATTCCCATTTTGCAGATAAGAAAGTAGAGGCTTGTCTAGGGCACTCAGTTTATAGTGGCCCAGACACAGCGAACCAGAGCTTGTCTGACTCTGACATGCCGCTGATCACTCTTCTATTCTTCCCAGCAACACAGAGAGACTTTTGTTTCGCGTTGTTTGTTTTAGATCCTAAGCCCTGTGGATGAGCCACGCTGACCCTGAGGAGATCAGTTCTAGGTCTGTTTGTGAGATGCCTGCTCTTTTCTTCCCATGGGTCCTTTGAGGTTCAGCCCACTCTGGCCACTCGCCTACATCGATCTTTTTCTAACGTGGACTCCTCACCTGCCTTATAGGGAGGCAAAGATTTGTAGCTGGAGAAGACAGAAGATGGGGATTTGAGTCATGATTCTGCTGTGTGATCATGGTTGTGTCTCTTAAACTCTCAGGACCTCAGTTTCCCTGGACATGCGATGGGAGATGATAGGAACACCCACCTCATCCTTCCTGGGTCATCCATGCAGGGTAAGTGCTCTGAGTATGGAAAACATCATATGGACACGAGTGATGGGAATGATCTCTCTGAATCAAGTTCAGGCTTCTTGCATAGTCAGCAGAGAACAGACCTACACTCCAGAGTGCAGCACCGTTGGCTGGAGCGTGGCCGGCACTCAGCAATGGTTTGTTGCGT
Organism: Antilocapra americana; assembly: GCA_007570785.1. Classification (NCBI taxonomy): domain Eukaryota; kingdom Metazoa; phylum Chordata; class Mammalia; order Artiodactyla; family Antilocapridae; genus Antilocapra; species Antilocapra americana. The sequence continues at coordinate 10,688,857 of ML661883.1, read as the reverse complement.
GAACAATTCAGTGAATGCGCAGCATAGGCAGTCAGGGATCTCAACTGTGGGCTTGGTCCAGGAGTAAGACTTGTGATTTGTCTTTTGTCTATGCTCTGCCGGGGACTGGAAGCACTGTAGGTCATCAGGAAATAGTTGTGAACTGGTCTGTCTGAACAGGCGTGCATCCTTCCATTGCACTTTATAGATATTGCGTCTTTTACAAATAGAAAAAGGTTTGGGGCAACCTGCGTTGAGCAACTCTGTTGGTGCCATTTTTCCAACAGCATTTTCTCACTTTGCATCTCTGTGTCACATTTTGGTAGTTCTTGAACTATTTCAGACTCTTTCGTTGCTGTTGTATTCGTTCTGATGATCTGTGATCTTTGATGGTTACTATTGTAATAGTTTGGTTTTATATTTTTAAATTAAGGTTATGTACATTAGAAATGATGCTGTTGCATGCTTAATAGGCTACATACACCATGGTGTAAATGTAACTTTTTAAAAAAAATATTTAAATTTATTTTTTAATGAGAAGATGATTGCTTTCAATGTTGTGTTAGTTTCTGCTGTTCGACTACATGACTCAGCTCTAAGCATACACGTATCCCCTTCCTCTTGCGTCTTGCTCTCATCCCCCACCCCACCCTCTAGGTCATCACAGAGCACCTAGCTGAGCCGCCCCCCCCCCCCCCCCCCGCCATACCGCAGCGTCCCACCAGCTATCTGTTTTACACATGGTACTGTATATATGTCAGTTCTAGTCTCGAGGTTCGTCCCACCCTCTCCTTCCCCACCGGTGTCCACAAGTTCGGTCTCTACATCTGCATCTCTGTTGCTGTGCTGTAGATGGGTTCATCAGTGCCGATTTTCTAGGTTTCATAAATATGCCCTAATATACAGTATAACTTTTATGTGCACTGAGAAACCAAAAAAATTCACGTCACCTGCTTTGTTGCCATGCCACTTTATTTCTGTGAACAGGAACCGAATCTGCAATATCTCTAAGGTTTGCTGGAGGTGGACAGTTCCCTCCTGATCCCTGGATCTGGGCTGCTTTCCCTTTCAAAGCAGGAATTATTGCAGGGAGATGGGATGGAGATAGATCGGAGGACTCTGCTCCCATCCCCCCTCACCTCAAAGAGGACAGAAGCAGTACTGGCATCCCTGGTGGGCCGTTGTCAGGCTCTCTCCTCAAGCTGATGTTGTAAAGGCAGAAGACCTGCATTTCTCATGCCCAGATTCTATCAGGCTTTTAGGAGCAGGGAGCTTGACTTGGTGGAGGCAGTGGTGGTGTCTCTCCACGCACAAGTCAGGGGAGCGTGAGTGTCATTCTGGCTCCGCCAGCAGGATGGCTGGCCGTCTCTCCTTGCTGACCGAGGCTGCCCAGCGGCCCTGGATATTTCTGTGGATTCGCTCAGCCTCAGCCACGTGACCTTAGCAAGGTCGCATGTGTTGTTGAAGTCTTAGTTTTCACGTCTGCCACATGCGGAGCGGGCATGAGGCTCAGAACATCTCTCGGGTCCCTTTTGGCCCCAGAGTTGGTGATGCTCTCAGGCCTCAGTGGGTGCATCCTGTGGCCCTCTCCTCTGTCTTGCCCTTTGCTGCCCGTACCCCCATCCTTCCCTCTGCTTATCCTCCCACCCACCCCCTTTTACTCAGCAGCCCCTCTGGACCTGGCCCTATGCCGAGTCCTGAAGATACAGAGATTCAAATAGGCTCCCTGGCCTGACACGCTCACAGGCTCACAGTCACGAATGGGCCAGAGATGTTTGAAGGAAAGAGGACGGTCAAATGGAGTGAGCGCTGTGATCCAGAGAGGTGAGACTGGTAGCCACAGGAGGCCGGCAGCCACTCCCTAAGATCTGGAGCGGGGATTCGGCCCTCCTCCTGCGGCAGCTCCAGGACCGGCTTGTCTTGCTGGGGGTGGGGCACAGTGTCGGTGATGACCTCAAGTGGCCCCTTTCGGCCACAGAAATCTTTGATGTGGAATGCTCAATGGCAGCCTTTGCTGGAGAAGAAGGAGAGAAAGAAAGAAGGGAGAAAGAGGGGCCGGCCAGCCCTACTGTGCATTTCTGTTTGTGGGACCGGACCTCCATTTCCTGGGGCTGCAGGCTGTGTGTGTGGGAGGCGTGGTGGCTTGGCTGGCCCCTGCGGACGGCGCCCGCCCCATGCAGCGGTGACGGCTGGCCCGGACAGACCTCCTCTCTGGGCCCTGTGTCAGCACCCTGTGGCTGAGGGCAGATTGGAGCCTGAGTTTCCAACATCCCGGCTGCCCGGCAGAGTGATTCTCAGGATGCAGCGATTCTGAGGGTGACGCTGGCATTTGTTCCTCAACCCTATCCCCCGCAAGGGAGGTTGTGGACAAGGCAGCTTTTCTAATAAGCAGCCTCTGCTTGCCCAGTAGGAGATGAAAGACTGTGTGTGAGAGTGGGTAATTTGGGGTTTTCCTGATGAAAGCAGCTGACATTTGTTCGGACCTCTGCAAGTTGCAGCCTTTGCCTTTCATCTCTGCTATCAAAGCCCAGCTCGTATTGGCCTGCATCCGGGGTGGGCAGTGCCACCGGAATTGAGTTGGGCAGAGACAGTACTTTGCCAACAAAGGTCCGTCTAGTCAAGGCTATGGTTTTTCCAGTAGTCATGTATGGATGTGAGAGTAGGACTATAAAGAAAGCTGAGTGCTGAAGAATTGATGCTTTTGAACTGTGGTGTTGGAGAAGACTTTTGAGAGTCCCTTGGACTGCAAGGAGATCCAACCAGTCCATCCTAAAGGAGATCAGTCCTGAGTGTTCATTGGAAGGACTGATGTTGAGGCTGAATACTCAGTCTCAATAATCCAATACTGTGGCCACCTCATGCAAAGAGCTGACTCATTTGAAAAGACCCTGATGCTGGGAAAGATTGAAGGCGGGAGGAGAAGGAGATGAGAGAGGATGAGATGGTTGGATGGCATCACCAACTCAATGGACATGGGTTTGGATGGACTCTGGAAGTTGGTGATCGACAGGGAGGCCTGGCGTGCTGCAGTCCATGGGGTTGGGAAGTGTCAGACACGACTGAGTGACCGAACTGAACTGAGTGGTAAAATATAAAGGAAACAGTAAAGTGACCCTTGCTGGTGATGGATGGTTTGGTGGCAGCCTTGGGCTGAGTTCTGACTCTTCTGGTTGGAGGTGGCAGGTTTCCTCGTTGGTAGCAAGTCGTGTATGACTGTCCCTTGTGGGGCCCTTTGAAAAGAGCGTGCCTTTAGGAGTTGTGTAGGACCGGCTGGATTTGAATGCTGGATTCTCCACTTACTCTGAGAGTGAAGGTAGGAAGTTTACCCATGTTCATCTGTGTCAGGAGGAAAAATATGATCACCAACTCTAGTGGTCTTCACAGCTCATCGTATGTACCATCTGAAGCCCAGGAGACTCTTAGAAGTGTTCATTAGCTTCCACCCTAATTGATGAACTTGACATATGCCATAGGCATTAGAGGACTGGATCTGGGGCTCGCATTATTCACTGCCTTTTCCATACGCTGCCTGCCACGTAGTCAGGCCTCTGTGAGTGAATGGCAAATGGCTCCATGAAGAAAGGAGTCTTTGCTATGCCACCCATACAGCTGTTCTGGCTTTGCAAGGTGTGGAGTGGGGAAAGAAGGAGGGGGAGAGAGAGAGAGAGAAAGAGGGAGTATGTGTGTGTGTGTGTGTGTGTGTGTGTGTGTGTGTGTGTGAAGCAACCAAGAGTTAGGCAGTGTTACTGGTTTCTCTGACATACTCTATATGACCTATGGGTAGGTCATATAACCTTACCCACGTGTATTCCTGATGTAGGGAGCAAATGCTTAAGATGATGCGTTCACAGAACACCTGCTGCTCTCCCATCTAACCACCTCTGAGATAAGTTGAATCCCTGTGACAGCCTGGCTTCTGGCCTATCACATCAGCCCTTGAATACCTCCCCTGATGGGGTGATCACCACCCCTGAAAGATGGTGTTGACAGTTCTACTAGTCCTCCTTCCCGAGGCTTACGTGCTCTATCCTAGCTTTCTGGGTTCTGATCCTTGGGGTCCTCCAGTGCAACAGGCCCCCCCTCACAGAGAACATTCAAGTTGATGAAGGGAGATGCCACGTCCTTTCTGGGTCTTCTCCTTTGGGTTGACCGCCTACTTAGCTTGGTGGCGTGGCTCATGCAGTGTGGCTTATGCCCCTTGATCTTGGGTCTCTGTTCGCCAGCCCTTGAGCACTATTTAAGGCTGAAGCTAAGTGACACATCACCCACATCCAGCTCATAGGATGGACTGGGGACACCTGTTCAGCCAGCCAAGGAGCTGAAGGTCCCCGAGTTGCTCTTTGATGCTGATGATTTTAAGAAGTAGAGAGAGAGGTGATTTCTTCTACCACATGGAAGGGAATCAGGTGGCAAAGTCTCTTTCCCTTCTTAACCCTCTGATCTGGAAAGTGAAAGTGAAGTCACTCAGCCATGTCTGACTCTTTGCAACCCTATGGACTGTAGCCTACCAGACTTCTCTGTCCATAGGATTTTCCAGGCAAGAGTACTGGAGTGGGTTGCCCTTTTCTTCTCCAGGGGATCTTCCTGACCCAGGGATGGAACCCAGGTCTCCCGCATTGCAGGCGGACGCTTTACTGTCTGAGCCACCAGGGAAGCCCAGGTCTGGAAAGTGACTTATTTAGTGACACTAAGTCAGTCTGTCTGGGTTTCAGGAGGTGGCTCTGGGGGACTGAGTGTTCCTCCTTCCTTTTGTGACCTTGTCTGCAGGGGGCCTTCCGCTGACCACTCAGGCTCAGTTGGAGACTATGGCCCAGGGCAGTGTAAAGGACATGAAACTGAGAGACTGGGGACTGGGCACCTCATCTCTGCTCCACCTGGAAGAGCCTCTGTGGCCGGCTTTCATTCTCTAAAAAGCCTTACTTGTTTAAGGTGTGGAGGGTCAGCCTTTCTGAGCCCAGCAATGTGGGTGCCCTAGGGGGTCCCTGAGAAGGTCAGAAAGTGGAAAGAAAGCCCCCAAGGCCTCACCTATAAGCTCCCCATCGCATTTTCAAGGTTTCTCTCCTCTTTCCTCCTGCACTGCCTGCATGCCAGCAGTTCCGGGTTTGGGGGTGGGGGTTGTCTCTGACTCTCAGGCCATCTGCTAGGCACTTCCGCCGGCTGGGAACACTCTCTGGCCAGTCTCTCTAGACAGGGTTGGATCCAAACCCTTGACCTGCCACGTCTGCCCTTAACTCTGAACCCAGCCTCCTCTCTTGCCCCCTTCTCCCACTAGCAGTTCCTGCTCCAGCCACACAGAAATTGAGGGGTCCCCCAATCTGTGTTCCTGCAGACAGATTGCACAGGGAAGCAGAAGTCATCATAACACAAAACTATGCACTTATAAACTCCCTGCTCACGTCCAGCCCACCCACATCTGAAGATAATCAGTCATTTACTGATTGCCAGACGTTGTAAACATCTGTCAGTCCAGGGTGAGGATAGAAGAAACCCTTAAGTGACCTCCATTTGGTTTCTTTGCTGTCCATTCCCTCTGTACTGCAAAGCAAGTGAGGGCCCAGGCCCACTGAAGGCTCATAAGCCCAATTTTCCCAATTCAGAGTTTTGTCCTGCCTCACCAGCTGTGTGACCCTGGGCAAGTTAAGTAACCTCTCTGTGCTTGTATGCTTTATCTGTAAAATTAGACTAATACTAGTACCTACCTGCCAGGGAGACTATGACATTAAATGAGTTAATACATGTGAAGGCTTGGAACAGTGTTTCTTGGCACAGGGTAAACACCTGTCAAATGTTAGCTATTGATACTGGTGTGCCCACAAAACTTTTTACTGCCCCTTGACTCATGTACTGGCCAAAAACGAGTTGTGTTGGTAATTATGTATTATATAAACCGATGAGAACAGAGCTGTTTCATGAAAAGAGAGGTTGAGCACTTTGGAAGGCACAGATAACGTTGATTGCTAAAAACTTGTTACCAAATCATTGAGAGGCAGAACAGCTGTAAAAAAATAGGAAGAAAAAATGGTAAAACTTGAAGGAAGCTGTATTCCATATGTTTGGCTGATGACTCAACTTTTGCACTGCTTTAAAGAAAGGGAAATCAGAAGTTGTACAATCATGAGGATGTGTTTTGCAAGAAAGACCATCTGCATCTCTGGTCCATAGGCCAAAGAAAGACGCTGTTTTTTGGCCGGCTTATTAATGTGCAGCTATAGTAAAATATCTACATGTCGGTCCTGTTTACGGTTGCCCACTTGTTCGGTGGCATGGCGCTGGGAGAGATGGGTGACAGGACTTGTTCTGTCCAAGGGAGGCCCACGACCAGTAATTGCACGTCTTGGCCAGACTGCAGGGTTTCCCCACACAGAGTGCTGTGGGCAGACCGCTTGAATTACCTGCACTTGCCCGGAGCTGCCTCTGAGCCAGGCACTGATCCAGAGGTGACCATGGGGAGCGGCCAGCAAAGTAGACACAGGTCCCTGCCCGCCTGGGACCTCATTGTGTGGGGGTGGGGGGAACTGGAGACAGAAGTAAAGGGTAAGTATCAGGTACTTACTCCAGCTGCTTGCTCTGAACCAGGGGTTCCCAACCTCCTGGATCTAATGCCTGATGATCTGAAGTGGAGCTAAGGTAATAATAATAGAGTGCGCAGAAAATGTAATGCACTTGAATCATCCCACAAACATCCTCCCTCCTCACCTCCCCAGTTTTTCCACAGAGAACTCTCTTCCATGAAACCCATCCTTGGTGCTAAAAATGTTGGAGACTCCTGCTCTCAGAGGAAGAGAAGCAGGAAGAGACTTGAGTCCTGCTCTGGGGAAGTTCTCAGGGACCCAGGCAGAATCAGGCCAACTAACCGTGGAGAAGAGATTGAAAGATGATGGTGACCCTCTAGGTAAATTACAACAAAGTGACTGAAAAATCCAAAAACTTAAAGAGGTCTTAGGAACATGAGTGAAGTCTCAAAAGGCCTTTTGCAGATGATTCTTTTAATCATGAGGAGTGAAGAAATTTGTGTTTTGTGAGAAAATTTGCTACAACAGGCTCAGTATAAGATTCATTCATTCTTTTTTCTTTTTAAATGGAAGTATAGTCGATTTGATTCATTGTTCTGGGGACCTAACACTCAGAGCAAACTTTCAAATGACAGCTTCAGGTTTAAGTAGAAGACTCATTTTATATTTAGAATTCCTTATCAGTGATATAGTATATACTTACAATGTGTAAAAGGTAAATGATTAATTTATGGTTATAGAATATTTTGTATTTATAACTGTTTCCTTTTTCAAGATAGCCTCCTAAACAGGCTGTGCGACAAGTGACAGGAGTGGCCCAGGATCACAGTCAGAGGTAGAGATGGGAATCTGAAGCAGATGGTGGCAGTTTGCGTTAAAGTCCTTCCCTCACCATGACACACACGTGCCCTAAATATCTGGCCTTATTTTCAGTGGCTTCACTTCAAGTGGCTTTTTTCTGGGCCCTCTTCTCCACGAATTCCCAGGTCCCCAGGTCTTTGCTTTGCCCACTCCCCTGCTCGATCTGCACCTCTCGGCTTCCTTCTGCCCTCGTCACTCTGTCTATCAGAGAGCCCCCAATGAGTTGGCTCACGTGCAGGGGAGAAGCCCTGTATACCTGCGTCCCCCCAGCTCAGCACTGCCACCGGAGGGACAGGGTGGCAGGCTGGCCCTCCCTCTGCCTTGACTGCCGATCAGACCTGGGGAAAACAGGATGGGTGGGGATCCCCAGAGTGGATTGCCAAGGCGGGTTAAAGGTTCTGGTGGTGCCGCTCCCTGGTGTAGCAGGCAGTGTGATCTCTGCATATCAGCCGCTCTCGCGATGTTCAGGCCCCAGAGGGCCGAGGGGTCCTGGAGCTGGGGAATATTCATGGCTGCCTTCCCACCCTGCAATTTCCCGGCAACGCTGAGAGCGCCTGACGTGTGTTTTGGGCAGTGTTTAGTACTCCACAAGGAGCATTTCCTCCCTCTGTCTGGTTTGGGCTCATATGCTGATTAGCCATTGTAGAAGGCTGAGATAGTGACTGGAATCGCCAGAGGTCACAGCCAGGTGAGGGCTGAGCCAGGAATCCAAAGCAGGTGGTGGTGGTCGCCCTCCTCAATAGAGCAATGGTGCCTTAAAGCAGTGGTTCCCAACCTTTTTGGCACCAGAGATTTCACAGAAGACAGTTTTTTCCATGGACTGGGGCGGGGGGTGGGAGGGATGGTCTGAGGATGATTCAAGTGCATTACATTTATTGTGAGCTTTATTTCTATTATTACTGCATCAGTTTCATTTCAGATCATCAGGCATTAGATCCCAAAAGTTGGAGATCTAATGACTGCCATAAAGGATCATCTTATTAAAGCTCAGGAATAACTCTGGGAAGCAAGTGGGGCTTTCCAGCATCTTTCACAGTGGGCATCTGAAATGCATCAGGTTGAAACGGATGTGAGGCCCAGGCGTTGCATCCAGACGTTCACCTTTGTGGTCTGGTGTTCAGGTCGGGGCTGCCTGACATCAGGTATCAGACAAGCACAAGGGGGATGACCTTGGTTGGGGAGGCCTCAGAAGGCGTTCCTTGTCTCTGTGTGCATCTTGCTGTTCTGGCCTGGAGCCCCCTACCCTTTTTGTGTTTTGGGGTCTATGGAAAGCAGACCTTGACCCTGCCGCACCCTACTTTCACTGAAACTGCCTTATCCCAGTTAGAGCCATGTGCCCTGTGGCTTCTGGAGGAAAGGACTATTTTGTCTTTTTCTGCAGGCACTGGGGAAGAGGAGACTAAACACTGGAGACCCCCTCCCAACCTGCGGGCGCTTTGAGGAGAAGGCAGGGGCGGCGGGCGGGGCTGGAAGGTGAGGCTCGACTCCTGGTAAGTGTCAGGCTCCCCGGCGCAGGGCTTCCCTGTGTTGTGTAATCAGCTGTCACTTCAGCATTTCCCTGTACCGTGCTTCACAAGTACAGATTGAACATTAAACAAACAGTGACTGCTTTATAAATATTTAACTCCCACTGTTTAGGAATTGCTCAGGGCAGGAGACAAAATAAGAGTTCCTGGCGGGCTGCTGCGTGGCCCCTTAAAGAGGGATTGTGAAGATCAGGGTGTTTTGGAGGTGGAAGGGCAGCCCTATTCTGAAAGCCTTTTGTCCAAAGGGTTTCCACTGGTGGTGTCTTCTCTCTCTTTTGGGTGAGAGGGTGTGTTTTGGGGTCTTGTTCAGGCCTAGCACGCTGTATTCCAGATGTCACCAGCTAACATTTCTTTCTTTCCTTTTTAATGTTTATTTATTTATTCAGCTGTGCCGGCTCTTAATTGTGGTCTGCATTGCGACACGTAGGATCTAGTTCCCTGACCAGGGATCAAACCTGGGCCCCCTGCATTGGGTATACAAAGCCTTAGCCACTGGACCACCAGAGAAATCCCCCAGCTAACATTTCTGTACAGTGAATGGAACCCATCACTGGTGGCGTTATTGTCATTCCTTCCTATGACAGCAGAACATTTTTTTTTAAGTAACAGCTTTATTGATATACCCTACAAGTCACCCATTTAAAGTGTATAGTAAGAGGTTTTAGCATATTAGTGGAACTGTGCTATTTTAGAATATTTTATCTAAATATTTATCTAAAATGGACTGCAGTCCATTTTAGAATATTTTATCACCCCCAAGAGACTGTCTTCATTAGCAGTCACTCCCCAACACCCACCCCCTTCCCCTCGCCCCAGGTAAACCACCAATCTGCCTTCTGTCTCTATGGATTTGTCTATTCTGGACATTTCATACATATGGACGGATACTGGCTTGTTTCCTTCAGCATATTGTTTCCAAGATTCATCCTTGGAAGTTGTAGTATATATCAATACTCAATTCTTTTTCATGGCTGAATAATATTCCATTGCGGGAGAGGGCTCATTTTGTTTATTCTTCTCTGTTGCTGGACGTGTGGAGACAACAGAACTCTTCAGCTGAAAAAAATCAGAATGTGGCCAATTGAGAACCATCCAGCGACAGCAAAACTCACACATGGATGAGGCTCTCCACCTCATTTCCTCCTCTTTCCACCTTTCTGGGAAAAGTTTGGGAGGTAGTAATTAAGCCTGAGGTGGAGGTTACAATCTGTATAGCTGACAAGCCACTCAGCTTTTGTTTAGCACTAGCTGTATTCCAGGCATACAGGTGTAAATCCATCTGGTAATTTGTTGGAAATATCTGATCATAGAATCTCTTGCACAGATCTACATGCTTATCATAGACCATCCTGCTAGGTTTTTAGGTGGGAGAGTTAAGTCCGTGTTCTCGGCCTGTTTCCTTTGACTTCACGTACTGACCCTCTCTGGGAGGGAGGAGCAGAGAAGAGAGATGACCTCCATCCGGCTTTCGTGTCTCACACCCTACAGACTCATGTCTCTGTCCAGCCGTCTTCCCCCGGGGCTGTGCTCACCCTCGCTGTCTGCCACATTCCCAGATGTTTCCACACTTACTTGGGAGGCAGATTCAGCCCCGACCCAGGCTCTGTCTTAGGCAGCCTGACTCTGCAGGAAATGTTAAAAAATGGGGCCTGTTGTCCTTCCTGGTCATCTCCTAGTCATTTAATTATGACTAATCATAATAGATGCTGTCAATGTCCCACCCCGGCCCCCTTTACCAGACCGGCACACTCACCCCCCAGCTGTTCAAGTTCATGGTCTGGCGTCTGCTTCTCCGGAGATCTGCTGCCTCATCCGGGAAGTTGCTCACCCCCTACCACCCCCAGTCCCTGCTGACTCAGGGGTACAAAAGGCCAGCCCCCCTGCTTCGAAGCGGAGTGAGCCCCGTGGTACCATTTGCTACCAGAGCTGCTGGTGAGCTCAGGCTGAGGCTGGAGTCCAGGCCACCCCCAGCCTGCGGGTCCTACATTCCTCACTCCCTTTCTCTGGAGAGCTCGCACACAAGAATCCTCATCTTTGTTTCTGGGGAGTGCAGCCTGAGACCTGACCTCGGAACAAAGTCCCTTCCAGAGTCGCTTGTGATGACGTTTGGTCTTGGAGATTCTCTGCTTGAGCTTCCTGACTTGGCTCCCTGAGTGTTTGGTTTTGTTGGTTCAGATTTCAAAGTCTTTTCAGGCTAATCAGACCCTCGGAAAGGTCTGCACTGAATCACGGTCCTGGCATGTTTTCCCTTCTTCCTCCCCTCCCTCTGTATTTCCTTTCTTTCTCTTCCTCCTTTCATTCCCCATGAGCATCCTTTCCTGTGTCCACAATGACCTCAGCAGAAAGGAAAAAAAAAAAAAAAGAACTTGAGAAGGCATGTGGATAGCTCACTAGCTTTGGTACCCAATGGCCCTGGGTCCAGTGTAAGCCCTGTGTCTCTGTAACCAGGCAGTCACTAGTGGAGACTCCTCTAACTCTTGGTAATCTCTATTTCTCAGCATTGTTGTGAGGATCAGGATGACCCGGAGGGGTGGCACAGTGCAGTGATTGGCAGAGTCTGAGTTCAGCATGCAGGACTAGGAAAGCGTCTCAAAGGGCTCCTGGATGCCCTAATACTGGATGCCCTGGGTACTCTGTTCTTCACCCCTGGCAACCAGTTGTAATCTGTCTATTCATGCTTTTGCTCACATTGTGCTTCCTTCCTGGGCCCCTCTTCCTTTTTTCTCTGAGCCCCACTGAAGTCAATGTTCAAATGCCACCTCCTCCCTGAAGCCCTCAGGTACCTGGCATGTGGGATCAATACTTTCCAGCAAAGCACTGCTTGACTTCCTGAACAAGGGGTGTGTGTGGAGGGTAATGACAAAATAGGAGAGCGTGTTCTGGAGTCATTCAGGTAGGTGTTGGAATTCTGACCCTGTCTCTTGCTAGCTGGGTGACTTTGCGCTGGTCAGCTGAACCCACCACCCACTCAGACTCTGTGGACCATAGAGATGCTGTGTCAGCAGTGACTTCTCCGTATCTGTCACCTCTGAATCAGCTTGCAGTTAGTGGGGCGAGTAAACAAAGAACAGACAAGCAGAATGTTAGTCGTCCAGTCGTGTCCGACTCTTTGCGACCCTATGGACCGTAGTCCGCCAGGCTCCTCTGTCCATGGGTTTCTCCAGCCAAGAATCCTGGAGTGGGTTGCCATTCTCTTCTCCAGGGGATCTTCCTGACCCAGGGATTGAACCCAGGTCTCCTGCATCGCAGATGGATTCTTTACCGTCTTAGCAAGCAGTGGGATTAAGTAAGGGCAGCATTGTGTGAGCTTAACACCAAGGTAAGGGTTAAACATTTTCTAAAGGTTTTGTTTGTCACTGGTGGGTGAGATGGTCCTGCTGGTCCCCTTACAAGGGGACCTAGCGGGTCGTCTCAGGCCACCTGCGCTCCGTCAGCTGCTCCAACACTCAGGCCCAGAGAACTGAGCTAAGAGGGGGACAAAAAGGACCATCATGTCCCTGGAAATTGGAAATGAGGCTAGATTCTGAGATGTGGTCATTGCTTTCAGAGGTCGGCCGTGGAGGAGTCCACCGTCTTAACCACCAGCCCCCAAGGTTGCCCCCATGAAACGCGAGGGAGTGAGTCACTTCTCACCTCCCCCTCTCTCTGACCCCGCACTGTCTTGGGCGCCCCTTGCCTCCCTTTGAAAGGAACACGGTGCTGCTCACGGCCCACTGCGGTGGCTGCGGAGAGGGGCCGAGAATAAGCTCATGTTGGCGGCAGCCCTCCAAATACAGCAGGGCTGGGCTGACCTTTAAATAGACGGGCTCTGGGCCACTCAGTTCCTGGAAGTTTGAAGAAAGTCAGCCTTTCAAGTGATGCGACTTCCAACCTCAGGAAAGGTCCCTGTGTTTGCGAAAGCCGTAACTGACTGTTGCTTTTGCCCTTCATTATATGTGGGCGTGCAGCCGCTGAGAGCCAGCATGCCAGGGCGAGGAGGGGAAAACCCTCAAGTATTTTAATATCCCCCTTCTTAGAAGCAAGATAAACATACGTATTGTACTTTGCAACAGAGGTGGGGGCTTGGAAAGGGAGCAACCTGGCACTGTCTGAAAGATCTTTTTAAGCCGAACTCTGAGGTTTCTCTCTGTTTTCTTTCTTTCTTTTTTATCTGTAAGCAGGGCTGGCATGAGTGAATGATGCCAGCATCTTCTCGGCTATATGGTAACCATCGTCCCTCTGCAGACTGCAGACCATCCATCCCTTCCTGAGTCATAGACTACCCTCCACTGTTTTCCCCCCGACTGGTGAAAAATGAAGGGGTGCAGGCTGTCATCAGGATCACAGTCAACTTAGAGGATTTACTTTCATCCAGGAAATCTTCCCTCCAACTCTTGCTTTACAATTACGCCAAAAAAAAAAAAGTTAATGAAGATACAGACCATGAATATCATCAGGGGAAACATCAGATAAACCTCGGTAGAGGGATATTGTTGTTGCTGTCGTTCAGTTGCTCAGTCGTGTCTGACTCTTTGCTACCCCATGGCCCCACGCCAGGCTTCCCTGACCTTCACCATCTCCTGGAGTTGGCTCGAACTCATGTCCATTGAGTCGGTGATGCCATCCCCGTGGGGGATATGCTTCAAACTAAAGACATGCCTTATCTGTCAAGTATCAAGGTCATGAGAGTCAGGGAAAGACTGAGGAAGAGTTCCAGACCGAAGGAGACTGAGGAGATGTGGCAATTAGATGTAACACTTGACTGGAGGCAGTTGGTGACATTTGAATCGGGTATGAGAACTGGATGTTAGTTACGTATCAGTGTCAGCTTCCTGATTTTGCTGGGGGGACGTGGTTCTGGGGAGAATGTCCTGGCTTCAGGAAATACACAGTGAAGTGTTCTGGGATGATGGGGTGTCAGACAGTCACTTGCTCTCTGTGTAAAGGAAAAAGGATGTGCATTCTACTCCCAACCTTTCTCTAAGTTTGTGGGCATTTATTTTGGCTGCACTGAGTCTTGGTTGCTGCGGAGAGTGGGGTCTGCTCTCCAGTTGCAGCGCACAAGCTTCTCACTGCGGCACCGTCTCTTGTTTCAGACAGGGGCTCTGGGCACACAGGCTTCAGGAGTTTCATCACGTAGGCTCAGTATTTGTGGCACACAAGCTTAGTTGCCCCGCTACATGTGGAATCTTCCTGAACCAGGGACTGAGCCTGTGTCCCCCGCCTTGGCAGACAGATTCTGCGCCACTGGACCACCAGGGAAGTCCTGTGACTATTTGTAAGAATACTAGTTATTATGTGTGCCAGCGGATTCTGACTAGACGTATTGTGGTCGTTTAACAATATTTGTACTTAGCAAATCATTATTTGGAGCTGATATAACTTTGACTAATATATGTTGTGTATGTCTCACTAAAAAAGGAACTCTAAACAAAATAATAGTGATAATAACAATAATTTAACCAGTCAGCAGAGGAGGAAAAAAATCCCTTTATTGGGGAATGAAGCAAACCTGGATTTGAATTCTGAACCTTTAGCTTAACTTAAACTCCATGTGCCTCGATTTCCTCATCTTTCAAAATAAAGGGTGTGTGTGTGCTCATGGATACGTGTGTGAGATAGTATCTCCCTGAAAGGGTGGTAGTGAGTAGGAGACAGCATAGTGAATGTGTTCAAATGGCATTGTGGGTTTCTCCATTCTCCAGGACGTGTACCGTGTATGTACTGAGAAGTGGGTGGGTTTACAGACTTTCTGGAGAACTGACTCCCCTTGGGCATCTTCTGTCCACCTCAATCATGGCATCATGACCAACTGCCAGTTGAGTTGGAGTGAATTTTAAGATTTTGTTAAATGCACCTCTCATCTTGTGATGTCTCCAGCTAGAACTTAGTGTTTATTTCTGTGCCTCCCTCCTCTGCTGGTTGCTTCAGAAAGGTCCTTGACCATTTTCTTTTCCAAGGTGCCCAAGGGAAGTGACCCTTCTCCTCATGTGCAACCACTAGACCCTGTGCAGTCTGCCACAGACCCTAAGGCCCTTCATTTTACTTTGTATTTTGTTATCTGCCCTCAGAGGTGGGGGCTGCATGACCTTTTTGCTGGGACTCCACTTGGACCATCATCAAAAGCTTGTTTTGTGCGATGCATCATTCTGAGCACTGTGTTCGATCCCAGTTCTACCTCAGCAGCCCTGGAATTCAGGTGCAAGGATTTCCCTGCTCCAGGTGACTGAGGCACAGAGCAGTTGAGCAACTTGTCCAGATCTCCTTGCTGGTAGGTGGTGGAGGAGGAGACTGGCAGCCTGGGCTCCTGAGCCCAGACTTACCCACCAGGTCTGCATGGGCACTCGGTGGATGTGAGCTGTCAGAGCGAGGCTATTGAAACTGAGTCAGTTTCACTCCTAGCACCGAGCCAAGCAGGACTCCGGTCCAGACCTCTCTCCGCCACCCTAATAAAGCCAGTGTTTACACAGTAGAGGTGCTCATCAAATGCTTTTGCCAATCCCCAAATACGGCCATGGCCAGAATGCAAGGGGGGTGTTGCCGTTATGTAAGGCCCTCGGCCGGTCCCCAGACAATGCCACTTCCTCGCTTGGCGATGTGTAACTGCCTAACAACGGGTTACTCATTTCCTCTGGAAAACTTGGCAGGGTCACTGTGCCCTGTTTCTTCCTCCTGCCACATCCCGGGGCTTCCTCTGTTGAATGGGCCCCAGATTCCTAAGAACACCCCCATGGAGGGCCTGCGCTATGTATGGGAGGGGGTGTGAGGAGCAGAGCCTGCATCATTGCTGGAGTTGGTGTATACTCACAGTCCACCTCCCGAAATTCCAGTGTTGGTGGCAAGTGGGGGTCCAGCCACTTGGGTGCAGAGACTTCAGGCTGCGGGTGGGGGTTCGGGTGAGCAGCTCAGGCCAGGTGTCAGCTCCTCCCATCTCTGACAGGTGTGCACTGAGGCGAGTATCCTCCTCCTCCTCCTTCTCTGCCCCTCTCCTGGCCAAGGGATGGATGAAGGGATGACAGAGGAGCAGTTCAAGATGGATTTTCTCAGGTGGTCATGAACATCGGGGCTTCCCGCGTATCTCAGTCGGTAAAGAATCTACTTGTACTGCTGGAGACCTGGGTTTGATTCCTGAATTGGGAAGATCTTCTGGAGAAGGAAATGGCAACCCGCTCCAGTATTCTTGCCTGGAGAATCCCATGGACAGAGGAGGCTGGTGGGCTACAGTCCATGGGGTCGCAAGAGTCAGGAATGTGACTTAGCTCTTTCTTTCACGAACAGTGTAGGGCATGTAAAAACATTTTTGTTGCCTGAGTTTTCTTTCCATCCCATTTGCATGACTTCAAAGGTGAGTCCTGAAGGCAGTCAGCCCTGTTCACTCATCAAACTCCTACAGCAGTGGTGGAGTCCTAGCCTTCTGCAGGCAGGTCAGTAGATTCCTATTAACTTCATGCAGATGCACTGTTTGGGTCAGTTTCCCTGGTGAGTAGGAAGTACAGCTTCACTAGTTGCATCTTAGCCACTTCTCCCGTTAATCAGTTAAAAATAACCAGATACACACAATTCTGTCTTGATAAGAATGTATGTACGTGCACATACATACCACACACACATGTGCACACACACACGCATGTATATGTTTGTTTACCCCTCATGCATGCAAGGGTATTGTGCTAAGTTGCTGCCATACTGAATTTTACTGTGGTGTTGGAAAAGACTCTTGAGAGCCCTTTGGACTGCAAAGGGATCCACCCAGTCCATTCTAAAGGAAATCAGTCCTGAATATTCATTGGAAGGACTGATGAAGCTGAAACTCCAGTGCTTTGGCCACCTGATGCAAAGAACTGACTCGTCTGAAAAGACCCTGATGCTGGGCAAGATTGAGGGCAGGAGGAGACGGGGACAACAGAGGGTGAGATGGTTGGATGGCATCACCAACTCAATGGACATGAGTATGAGAAAGCTCCAGGAGCTGGTGATGGACAGGGAGGCCTGGCGTGCTGCAGTCCATGGGGTCACAAAGAGTTGGACACGACTGAGCGACTGAACCAAACTGAACTGAAGTTTTCTTTCTGTTGACCAACCAGAAAGGTTGTCAGGAATTAAGGATGTATTTATGATACCAACCAGGACCCTAGTTAAAAGTTGTTTTCCTGGGTTATTTAATCTTTCATCAGCCTTGGAGGTGATCCTTGTTCTTCCCATGTTACAGATGGGACTTGATCCATCATGTGACTCAGTGGCACTGATTTTTCTTAAGTGCCTGTTGTGTGCTGGGCACTTGTAGGTCCTGGGTTTAGAAAAAGGACTCAGCCCTGCCCCCTGCTTTCCCAGGAGAGACACCAGCCCTGTGACCACAGTTTCATGCAGGGAGCTCTCCAGCAGGGCCAGGGGCTCTGTGTGTGGCGGTGAGTGGGACACGGGAGACAAATGAGGAGCTGATGCTGTCAGGCTAAGTGGAACAGAAAGAGGTCTTCCTGGGCTTGGCGGGAGGCAGACCCTTGTGACCCCTGCCCAGCGTGTGGTCACCTTGAGCCTGTTGGGGCTCTCTTTTCACTTGCTTTCTGCTTCCTCTGGATCTGACCTTGCTTCCTAGAGCCGAATAAGAGACGGGCAGGGCCGGGTGCGAATGCCGCTCTCTAGACGAGTGACTCAGCCACCCTTGCCTGGTCTCTCCAAGTCCTGGCCAAGCTTGAGCTCTGTTAGCCACAGTGCCCTGGAGCTGCTTGTTTTCCTCAAGTCAGCATTTGAAGTCACCAGACTCAGATTCCTCCGCTACAGGGCATGACATGCATTTCCTGGCGTTTTGGCGGGCCTCCTTTGCTCAGTTTTGGCTGTCAGCTGAATGTAACTGAGAATGCGTGCTTCATATTTGCCAAGGGAAGGAGCAGCCCTCATCTCATGGAGGTATTTCCCTGGGTGGGAGCGAAGACTATGAAAGTGAGTTAGTTGCTCAGTCGTGTCCGACTCTTTGTGACCCCACGGACCATAGCCCACTAGGTTTCTCTGTCCATGGAATTCTCCAGGCAAGAATACTGGAGTGGATTGCCATTCATTTCTTCAGGAGTTCTTCCCCACCCAGGGATCAAACCTAGGTTTCCTGCAATGCAGGCAGATTCTTTACCAACTGGGTAGCTGTTAGAGGCCAGGATCTTGTTTATTCAATTATTTAACAGAAATTTATTGGAGACTTGCTTTTCCCAGGTACCCATCTTGGCAAAGGACAGTAAATAAGACAGCTCCACCTTCATCTGCATCAAGCCACCAGGCTGGTGGGGGCACGGGGTGGGGGTGCCCTGGGCCACTCGAACCCTTGCCTCTGTGCCTCCTCCTCTCCAGGAAGGTCTGGACTCTGGATGGATCCCGACTGCCTCCTTCATGCAGCTCAGCCTCCCTTATCTCTGCAGTGTGTTGGCAGGTCCCCTTCACGGCTTTCAAACAGGGCTAGGACTTGATTCTTCAGGGTATATAGATCCACCTCAAAGTGCCTGGAGGTTGAGAAGCTCCTTCCGGATATTTCCTTCTCAGAAGTTTATCAGAGAACCTGGCACTGGGGTGGGATTGCTCATTGTTTAGGCATCCTCCACTTTGGTTGCCTTGGGTTTGGGTGGGGTTGGGTAAAAATAACACTGGATAGTTTTGGGTTTTGTTTTATCTTCATTGATGCACCCAGATGCTCGAATATGCAATCCCACCTCGTCTTTCTGAATTTTCTCTTCTTTTTTGGCCTCTCTTCTTTTGGGAAGGAAGAAAATGGCATAATCATTGTGCTAACTGGCTCCGCAGGCATTGGGTGTCTTCGGGTGTCTGTGGGCTGCTATTCCTTTCTGAGGGACCTCCCAGGTGGCTCAGTGGTAATGAAGCCATCAGCCTGCCAATGCAGGAGATGCAGATGGTGCTGTTTCGACCCTTGGGTAGGGAAGATCCCCGAGAGTGAGACATGGCAACCGATTCTGGTATTCTTGCCTGGGAAATTCCATGGCCAGAGGAGCTTGGCGGGCTATAGACCATGGGGTTGGAAATAGTCAGACATGACTGAACGTGCACTCATGATTCCTTTCTGAAGTTTAAATCATTTGCCTTTTTCGAGAGGTCAGCTCAGTCTGCTTGCCTGTCCATCCGTCTGTCTGTGTGTATGTCTGTCTGTCTCTCCTCTCACCTACACGCTCCCTGAAGAGTCACAATTTTTAGCATCAGCCGTGTGCTGTGGGTGTCTTCACTGATTACCACCGAGGCAGCCAGGGTGTAGCGCAGGCGCTGTGATGGTCTCCTGTTTCAGAGGAGGAAGGGCCACTTCAGAGAGAGGTGGAGGGTCTTGTCTGAGGTCTCGCGACGTCGGAGTCTCCCTTAACCCAGGGGTCTGGTGCACAGAGCCGGGGAAGGTCACATGGGCGCAGCCCAGCAGTGTGCACTTTGGGCGCATGAGCGGGGCAGGTTCCTGAACCTTGGAGAACCTCAGTGTTCTTCCCTGTAAATTGGGAGAGTATAGCACTTGTCCCCCACTGTGAGCATTCCCTGAGGTCAGATTGTCCACAGGGAGCACCGGACAGTGCCCAGTGGGTGGTGTGTGGTCCAACAACCTCAGCTCTCGCGATCACGCTGGTTCAGGTGAATTGGACAAGAGCTGTGATGACTGCCTGGGACCAGGTGATTCTGAAAGGTGTCAGTGGAAACAGTGGGCCCAGGAGGCAGAGTTTTATCAGGGGAGGCCACATGGCTAAGGGAAGGCAGGGCGGGTAGGGGTCCAAGGGAGCAGCAGTGTTGGAATCAGGACGAGGAAGACACGGCCCTCTCCCGCAGGAGCGACCCTGCCTGGCCCAGGTGGGCGCGCTCCTCTGTGGCTTGGAGCTCCCCACCCTGCCAGTGCTTTCGTTCTGCTTTGATGATCTTTCTCAGAAAGGAGGAAGGCTGGGCCGCTGGGTGTGGCCTCTGACTTCCTATGGCTGCCCGGATGCTGGCTGTGCTCTGAACTTGGCATGCCGTTGCTTCAGTGCCTCATCCCGCCCTCTGGCATGGGCCAGGTCCCCAGGCTGTGGTCCTGGTGGCCTTACTGCCCTCCGCCATGCGTACCCATCCTCAAAACCACACAGGAAAGTGAGGTGAGCACTGTTTACCTGCCTGCAGTCTGCAGGGCACGGCTGCCTCCTCTCCAGCTTCTGGGTGACTGGGTGGCTTGAGGCCTTCCCAGGAGGACCTCACCCTGAAGGGAGTCAGAGCAGGTCTTTGCACCACAGCCTTGCCTGGGAACATACCCTTCTTTGTGACGTGGCTTAGCTCCCACCCCTGCAGGCCACCTGCTCCGCCAAAGAGCCTCTTCCTCCTTAAATACCTTCCTTTGCTGCCACGACGCACTGAGCACGGCCGAGAGAAGCCACCCGGGGCCGGAGGTCGGGAGCGGCGGTTGGGAGGAGCTACCCTGTGTCAGAAATCAGGGGCGGCAGCTGCACTTCGCTGGAGCAGCTGTGAAGAGAGACCCCGCGTCCAAGGTATGAGAAACCCAGAAGTGCAGCCGAGAGGAGCTACCTTACGCCTGAGGTCAGGGGCGGAGGCCGAGAAGAGCTACCCCACGCCTGTTGAGAGGTGGCTGCGCGAGCTCAGGAGGGCCGAGAGGAGCTACTCCATGATCAAGGTCAGGACGGACGGCCATGAGGAGATACCCACCGTCCAAGGTAAGGAGCAGCGGCTGCACTTTGCTGGAGCAACCATGAAGAGGTATCCCACGGCAGAGGTAGGAGAAACCCAAGCAAGAGGGTAAGTGTTGTGAAAGGGCATCAAAGGGCAGACATACTGGAACCATACTAATCAATCTGATCACACAGACCAGAGCCTTTCTAATTCAGTGAAACCAAGCCATGCCTTGTGGGGCCTCCGAGATGGAACGGTCATGGTGGAGAGGTCTGACAGAATGTGGTCCGCTGGAGAAGGGAGTGGCAAACCACTTCAATATTCTTGCCTTGAGAACTCCATGAATAGTATGAAAAGGCAAAAAGATAGGGCACTGAAAGATGAACTCCCCAGGTTGGTAGGTGCCCAATATGCCACTGGAGATCAGTGGAGAAATAACTACAGAAAGAATGAAGGGATGGAGCCAAAGCAAAAACAACACCTAGTTGTGGATGTGACTGGTGATAGAAGCAAGGTCCGATGCTATCAAGAGCAGTATTGCATAGGAACCTGGAATGTTAGGTCCATGAATCAAGGCAAATTGGAAGTGGTCAAACAGGAGATGGCAAGAGTGAATGTCAACATTCTAGGACTCTGAACTTCTAGTGAACTGAGATGCACTGGAATGGGTGGATTTAACTCAGATGACCATTATATCTACTACTGTGGGCAGGAATCCCTTAGAAGAAATGGAGTAGCCACCATGGTCTACAAAAGAGTCTGAAATGCAGATGCAATCTCAAAAATGACAGAATGATCTCTGTTCATTTCCAAGGCAAACCATTCAATATCACGGTAATCCAAGCCTATGCCCAACTAGTAATGCTGAAGCAGCTGAAGTTGAACCATTCTATGAAGACCTACAAGATCCTTTAGAACTAACACCCCCAAAAGATGTCATTTTCATTATAGGGGACTGGAATGCAACAGTAGGAAGTCAGGTAACACCTGGAGTAACAGGTAAATTTGGCCTTGGAGTACAGAATGAAGCAGAGCAAAGGCTAATCGAGTTTTGCCAAGAGAATGCACTGGACATAGCAAACATCCTCTTCCAAAAACACAAGAGAAGACTCTACACATGGACATCACCAGATGGTCAACACCGAAATCAGACTGATTATATTCTTTGCAGCCAAAGATGGAGAAGCTCTGTACAGTCAGCAAAAACAAGACCGGGAACTGACTGTGGCTCAGATCATGAACTCCTTATTGCCAAATTCAGGCTTAAATTGAAGAAAGTAGGGAAAACCACTAGACCATGCAGGTATGACCGAAATCAAATCCCTTGTAATTATACTGTGGAAGTGAGAAATAGATTTAAGAGACTAGATCTGATAGAGTACCTGATGAACTATGGATGGAGGTTCGTGACATGGTACAGGAGACAGGGATTAAGACCATCCCTAAGAAAAAGAAATGCAAAAAAGCAAAATGGCTGTCTGAGGAGGCCTTACAAATAGTTGTGAAAAGAAGAGAAGTGAAAAGTAAAGGAGAAAAGGAAAGATATTCCCATCTGAATGCAGAGTTCCGAAGACTAGCAAGGAGAGATAAGAAAGCCTTCCTTATCGATCAGTGCAAAGAAGTAGAGGAAAACAACAGAATGGGAAAGACTAGAGATCTCTTCAAGAAAATTAGAGATACCAAGGGAATATTTCATGCAAAGATGGGCTCAATAAAGGACAGAAATGGTATGGACCTAACAGAAGCAAAAGATATTAAGAAGAGGTGGCAAGAATACACAGAAGAACTTTACAAAAAAGATCTTCATGACTCAGATAATCACGATGCTGTGATCACTCACACTCACCTAGAGCCAGACATCCTAGAATGTGAAGTCAAGTGGGCCTGAGAAAGCATCACTACAAACAAAGCTAGTGGAGGTGATGGAATTCCAGTTGAGCTATTTCAAATCCTAAAAGATGATGCTGTGAAAGTGCTGCACTCAATATGCCAGCAAATTTGGAAAACTCAGCAGTGGCCACAGGACTGGAAAAGGTCAGTTTACATTCCTATCCCAAAGAAAGGCAATGCCAAAGAATGCTCAGACTACCACACAGTTGCACTCATCTCACACGCTAGTAAAGTAATGCTCAAAATTCTCCAAGCCAGGCTTCAGCAGTACATGAACTGTGAACTTCCATATGTTCAAGCTGGTTTTAGAAAAGGCAGAGTAACCAGAGATCAAATTGCCAACATATGCTGGATTTTCGAAAAAGCAAGAGAGTTTCAGAAAAAACATCTATTTCTGCTTTATTGACTATGCCAAAGCCTTTGACTGTGTGGATCACAATAAACTGTGGAAAATTCTGAAAGAGATGGGAATACCAGACCATCTGACCTGTCTCTTGAGAAACCTGTATGCAGGTCAGGAAGCAACAGTTAGAACTGGACATGGAACAACAGACTGGTTCCAAATAGGAAAAGGTGTATGTCAAGGCTGTAGATTGTCACCCTGCTTACTTAACTTATATGCAGAGTACATCATGAGAAACGCTGGGCTGGATGAAGCACAAGCTGGAATCAATATTGCCGGGAGAAATATCAATAACCTCAGATATGCAGACGACACCACTCTTATGGCAGAAAGTGAAGAGGAGCTAAAAGGCTCAACATTCAGAAAACTAAGATCATGGCATCTGGTCTCATCACTTCATGGGAAATAGATGGGGATGGGGAAACAGTGTAAACAGTGACAGACTTTATTTCTGGGGGCTCCAAAATCACTGTACATAGTGATTGCAGCCATGAAATTAAAAGACCCCTACTTCTTGGAAGGAAGGTTATGGCCAACCTGGATAGCGTATTGAAAAGCAGAGACATTACTTTGCCAACAAAGGTCCATCTAGTCAAGGCTATGGTTTTTCCTGTGGTCGTGTATGGATGTGAGAGTTGGACAGTGAAAAAGGCTGAGCACTGAAGAATCAATGCTTTTGAACTGTGGTGTTGGAGAAGACTCTTCAGAGTCCCCTGGACTGCAAGGAGATCCAACAAGTCCATCCTAATGGAGATCAGTCCTGGGTGTTCATTGGAAGGATTGATGTTGAAGCTGAAACTCCAATACTTTGGCCACCTCATGCGAAGAGTTGACTCATTGGAAAAGACCCTGATGTTGGGAAGAATTGGGGGCAGGAGGAGAAGGGGACGACAGAGGATGAGATGGCTGGATGGCATCACTGACTCAATGGCCATGGCTTTGGGTAGACTCTGGGAGTTGGTGATGGACAGGGAGGCCTGGCGTACTGCATTTCATGGGGTCGCAAAGAGTCGGACACTACTGAGCAACTGAACTGAACTGAATGGAACCTTTGCTTCCATTCTCTAGATGAGCAGGGCCAGCTAAGCCTTACCCCGTGTGCATTCATGCATGTCCCTTGGGCAGGTTTTGCAGAAAAAAAATAATTTGGCAATGACCCCCATTGTCCTACTCCCCATCCCCACCTTCAAGTCGCTGAAGTTGATGGCCTGCGTGGGCCTGGCATTGGCGTCATTGGCCGGGTAGTAACCTTCAGTTACCCGGTTCAGTCGCTTTGTTACAGGCACCCACTTGTCTTCTCCAAGTAAACTATGAGCACAGTGACAGCAGGGAGAAGGCAGCTGGCGTGTCTCAAGTGCAAGTCTTGAGCCGCTCAGCCACATCATCTCATGTAATCTGTTTGAGCACTGGACCAGGTTGTTGTTGTTAACTAGGGTTCCAGCCTTGAAGGTCAGAGAAGTAAGACACTTCTGGTGTTACTCATTGGGAAAGTGATGGAGCTGGAGTTTGAACCCAGGGGTTTCTGTCACCCCAAACCATGACCTTTACCCCGTTCTGAGTCCTACCCCATTTGGAGATGGATGATAAAGAACCCCACTCTCTCTTGTTTCTTCCATTCTTGGCTCTTGTCCTGCATCTTCCACTCTTTCACTCTAGGCTGAGGTCCCTGGAAATCCCTGGCTTTGTAGCCAACTCAAGGAACCTCAGTGGGACATTGACTGGAGCAGAGCCAATCAGAGGAGGAGTGTGCCCCTGCACAGGGCGGGTGGAGTGGGGGGTGGTGTTCCCTTCGACATCACTCCCGAATGGCATCACCCTTGGTTTACCAGCTTCGGCTGAGAGGAGAGGGTGGTGATCAGATGTGAGCAAAGTTGAAAACCTTGGTGCTTTCCAGGGGAAAAATGAAAGTGACTGTGCATGGCTTCAAGCCCCCTTGAGGAGTTCCCATCCTGGAGAGAAGAAGCCTGAATCATATTGTATTTCTTCTTGGCCAGAGATGAGCCTTCTTCATTTCAAACATCTGTATCCCTTGCATGCTCCTCAAGGGCAGCTGTTCAAAATGAAGATGAGAGATGCCCCCAGAGTTTTGAGAGACTTGTGATGGGAAGGAACGGTCTTACCCTGTGGTTCCATCCTGTGGCTCCAAAAAAGTATATATTTGAAAGCTCTCAGTGATACAGATTACACAGAGATTAAATATATGATTCCTTTGGGGTTCTGATATTTCTTAAAATGTGTTTAAAGAAAAAAATGACACCTTTACAAAGCAAAGCCCGTTTGTTCTCAGGGCCGCAAAACTGAGAAAGATGGAAGTCTACCTGGAAACAGATGAAAATTGCAGGTTGTTTGTGCAAATGGGCAATACCTTGGGTTGATTGCACTTTTGTGACTTTGTCTTGGGGTCTGCATTCAGCAGGTATATGGTCTCTGTTAGGGGGTGCTGTCATCACCTGGTAGGACACATCAGACAGTTCACAAAAAATATTCCCATATGAATCTCTCTGGAGCAGCCCCTCCCTGCTGGTGAGGTACACAGGGCAGACACCGTGCCCATTTGATAGATGAGTAAACTGAGGCCAGGTGGGATTGAGTGATTTGGGGCTGCATGGTATCTTAGAAGCCGCTTCCTTCTCTTTTCTGGTGTGTGATTCCTTTCCTGGTGAGGTTAGATTGGACACTAGGGACCAGTGGGTCTTCTTGTTTCATCTTTGTGCCAAAGCTTTGTGGTTATTGAGAAGGAAAGAGCTGGATGTGTTCCAGCTGCTCAGAGGTACTTTTCTCCCACCTTTCTTCTCTTTAACCAACATGTGTTAGGAGTCCCCTACTGCAGAGGCTGGGCTGGAGCCCTGCCCTCCAGCTCTGTAACTCTGAATTCTGAGCTGGGAATAGAGATGTACCATAGTTCATGGACAGAGGAGACGGAAGAAGGGGCACACGTGGACAAGGATGCGTGCGGCTGAGCCAAGTAAGGGGGGGGGGTCCTCCAAAGCCCCGCGTCCCTGGGCATGCTCCTCTGTGAAGCTTGCCTTTGGTTTGCTTTTGTTTCTGTAGTTGCCCCACTTCCCAAAACCATGTCCTGAGGTGCCCATGTGTCCTTGGCACATAGCATCCATCATGGTGGTTCTTATCCGGCAGGGGTTGAATTCATAGCATGTCCACTTTGAACCGCATAGCAGGCGGCCTCCTTGGGGTCTGCATTTTGCCTTGGGGGACGCTGAGATTTGGAGAAGTGAAATGACATCCCTGAGGCCACATGCTCATAGGCGATGATAGAGTCAGGCTCAGGGCCAAATCAAAGGGTCTATCGGCTTTCCCCATACTTCTCAGACCCTCTGAGGCCCTGAAGAATGGAAGCTCTTCTTTCCTTTCAGGAAGGAGGCCACCTATCTGCCAGAGCCAGTATTTTTTACCTTTTTCTCAGTCTCTCTGGGGGTGATGTTCAAACTACTCAGGTCTTTGCAGTCAGCATGCACAGGGCCAGGGTCCAGGACTCTCCCCACTGTGCCAGGCCTGAACCTTGTGCTTTGTGGGAGGTCTAGGGGTTGTGGGGAGGCTTCCCAGGTGGCCCAGTGGTAAAGAATCTGTCTGCCAATGCAGGAGATGCAAGTTCGATCCCTGGTCCAGAAAGACCTCTGGAGGAGGAAGTGGCAACCCTCTCTGTTATTCTTGCCTGGAAATTTCCATGGACAGAGGAGCCTGGCAGGCCTATAGTCCGTGAGGTTGCAAAGAGTCAGGCACGACTGAGTGACTGAGCACGCATGCAGGGGTGGGGGATGTGGCCCAGGAGACAAATCCAGCTGGTAGGACAAGAGATGTCCTCTTGGGAAGCTGCTTTTTATCCACTGCTGTGAACACTTCTCTTTTATCTTAACTTGACTGCATGATGGGTGATTTCCTGAAGGACACTGGGCCTGGTCTCTCTGGGCACATTTTATTACCATCTTCCAGGCAGAGGCAAGACAGAATCTTCCCCTTCATTCTCCTGAGGCAAGTTGCAATTGTACTACTTTGTATTAGTATTCTTTTTCTCAATTTCAGCCTTTTAAAGTGATAACTATATATTTAAAAAACAAAAAAACAAAAATGGACTTCAGATAAGAGTAAGTCCAAAATGCATCGCTCTTTGGGAACTTGATTTGGAATCATTCTCCAGTGAGACTGTAGAGTAGGGTCGAGGAGGCCAGAGGTCTCTGGAGCCTGTCTGCCACCCTCAGGTCCTGGGTCTCCACTTGCTGGCTGTGCGGCCTGAGGTGCTGTGATTCATCTGCTCATCTGCATTCATGGCTATGAATGCATTTTATTAGTTTTCTATGGCTGCCATAAAAAATGCAACATAGATTTATTGTCATGCATTCAGTATAGGTCAGAAGTCTAATGCAGGTCTCACTGGGCTGAGATTAAGGGCTGTAGTGTCATGTCTGACTCTTGTGACCCCATGGACAGTAGCCTGCCAGGCTCCTCTGGCCGTGGGATTCAGGAGGGCGCATTTCCTTACTCTTGTTGGCTGTGGCAGAATTCAGTTCCTTGTGGTTGTAGGACTGAGATACCCTTGTTATATTGCTGGCTGTCCGCGGACCACTGTACCCAGTCTTTAGAGGCTGCCCATGCTCCTTGGCTGGTGACCGCCCGATGGTGAGACCTCGCAGTGGTGGGTGCAGCCCTTTTCAATCTTCCAATCTGCTCTTCTTATTGTTCCTTCTCATCTCTCTGAGCCCAGCAGGAAAAGTTTCTTCTGTCTTGGGGACTGTTATGATTAGATTAGTTCCCTACCCTCCTAATAATCTGGAATAATCCCTACCTTAAGGCATAAGGCACTTAACCTGAATCACATCTGCAAAAGTTCCTTTTATCGTAGGAGGTAATGTCCATATTTTGTTATTGTTCAGTCGAGAAGTCATGTCTCAGTCTTTGGGACCTCGTGGACTGCAGCACTCCAGGCTTCCCTGTTCTAGGCTTCCCTGCCCTTCACTGTCTCCTGAAGTTTGCTCAGATTCATGTCCATTGAATCGGTGATGCAGTCTAACTGTCTCATCCTCTGCTGCTCCCTTCTCCTTTTGCCTTCAGTCTTTTCCAGCATCAGGGTCTTTTCCAGTGAGTCAGCTCTTCACATCAGGTGGCCAAAGTATTGGCGCTTCAGCTTCAGCATCAATCCGTCCAATGAGTTTTTAGGGTTGATTTCCTTTTGGATTGACAGGTTTGATCTCCTTGCAGTCCAAGGGACTCTCAAGAGTCTTCTCTAGCACCACAATTTGAAAGCATCAATTCTTTGGCGCTCAGCCTTCTTTATGGTCCACCTCTTACATCTGTACTATGACTGCTGGGAAAACCATAGCTTTGACTATCGGGATCTTTGTCAGCGAAGTGGTGTCTCTGCTTTTTAATTCCAGACAATAGCCTACCTTGGTGTGAATCACTGTTCGCACCATTCCAGGAGGCAGGAATGGCGGAGCCCTGGCAGGGAGACTCTCCCAGCAGAGCCGGAGCGTCTGGATGGCTGTGAACCTTCACACAGCGGTAGGCTGTTGTCACAGCTTCTCTTCCGAGGAGCAAGTGTCTTTTAGTTTCTTGGCTGCAATCACTGTCCTCAGCCCCAAGAATGTGAACCTCTCTCTGTTTTTAGAAGGCAGGGGCAATTATTCTGCCCACCATACTTCAGAAAAGTTGCTGTGAGAATTAAGTTACTTGATACATGAAAAGTGCTTAAAGTATTAGGTCAAATCCTGTGAAATTGCTCCAATTCAACTGCTCCCTACAAGAAGTCAATCTAATTATATCTGTCATTATTCTAGTGGTGAAAATGTCATGCTTTATTTAACCAGTTTGCTGCTCTCCTGGTTTCCTATGGTCGTGCATTCCTTTCTCAAGTGAGTTGTTATTATTTTGGCACGGTAACGTCGATATGAGCATCCTGACCTATCTCCATTATCATGTCTTTCACAAATTAGGGACAGCTCATCTGGGGAGCGCCTGTTTCCTCTTTGCCATCCTTCTCCACCCCATGCTCAGCTCACAGCCCTGCACCTGCTTCTGCTGACCTGGAAGAATCCTCTTTTTCTTGCCTGGCCCCTTGTCCAGCACTAGCCTGGCTCTGGAGTGGACATGGGCCAGGACCCTGCTCCTCGAGGAGACTCACCCTCGTGTTCTTCTGGGGACCAAACCCCTCCCCCTCCTCTGGGCCTTTCTGAAATGGGCATGGAGTCGCCACTGTTATGTGTCCACGTTCAGGGATCAGTAACACTCTGACTCTCTTTGCACGGGCCGCCTGAGTCCCAGGCACCCACCCCCACAGAGCTTTGGCTGCCTGGGAGTGTGGATGTGTGTCCCCAGTTCTGTAATGCCCTGTGTGTGGTTCATGGATGTATTGAGGGTGGACCCTGGCACCGGACAGCTCCTAGTGGCTGCAAGGTCTCGCCCGTTACGGATTCAGCAGGTCTCTGAGAATCTGTGCCACTTGCCTAGAGGGGCTGAGCCAGCATTTCCACCCAGATGCGGTTCTTTGTCATTCTCCTGTAGCTGCCTCTTGTTAATGCTTCCTCTTCTGTGTGTGACCCCTTGGCCAGTGGAGGGAACATGCCTGAACTTGGGCCCTGTGCCCCGAAGCTGGTGACACCACCTTCTCAGCCCATCACAGCCCCCATGGGGGTGTGCTCCCCAATTCTGCAGGTGGACCCGGGGCCCTGAGAGTGTCCAGGGCTGCTTTAAGGTCATACCGAGTCCTAGTGACCTGGAGCTACACAGGTCTGATTCTCACTGGTGCCTGCCATTCCTGGTTCAAACGCATTTCCAAATGCCAGTGTTGAGGAGGGAACCTTCAGTTCCTGGGCTAGGTGGAGATCTGCATGCGTCCTCCTTAATGTGTGTCTCCTGTGTTTTTATGGGGACCCGAGCGAGTTCCATTCTGGTGGATCAGGATTCCAGAGGAAGGATGGCCCCCAAATGGAGACAAAGGCAGCCAATTTGTCCCCTGCACTGCTGGTGCCCAGGAAGAAGATGCCAGCCGCAGGAATCGTGGCCATATGGCCGGCGGGGTGCCTGTTTGGGAGCAGTCAGCCTGGCCCCTTTGAAGCGATTTTAAGACCAATTTGGTAACTTGATTTGGAAAGGGGTATCAGTGACTTCAGGGCACAGGCTCATTAGCTGTCTTCTGGGCCCTGCAAATTGGGTTAAGTGGAATGAAATCGGTTTTTCCCCTCTCTGGGCTCATGGCTGAGGTCCAAGCCCCATTGTAACCGGAACCTCTCCTGGGAAAGGACACTGAAAAGCCTTCCGGGGAGTCTGGCGCTGCGTTTTCACATGTGAATTCTGCTTTTCCCTGGAGGGCAGGGCAGTAGGCTGATAAGACGTAAAAATGAACCTGGAGTGAGCCAGTGAGCACGTAGGGGGGTCGGGTGTGGAGAGGATGAAGGCTGACTAGTTGAGGAGTGCTCCTCAAGCACTGGCTGTCCTTCTCCTGCTGAGAGATGCTATGTGTGATGCCTTTTCTTCCCCCCACCACCCGCCGCGTATGCCAGGGACCCTCCCTGAGTTCCCTGAGGCACATGTGAACACACCTAGGGTTTATACCCAGAGCTGACATTGCTGCCTGTTCTCCGTGTCACAGATGGTACCAAATTGCTTCCGAGAACACCCTCTCCAATTTACATTCCCACCCGCTGTGCCTCAGAGCCCTGTGTTCTCTACTTTGTCACCCACCTTTGCTATGTTAGATTCTTACCGTCGTTCCAGTCCAATCGGTGAGCCACAGTTTCTGGTTGTTTCCTTGATGACCAGGAGGCTGACTGCCTGTCCTTGTGCACTGACCCTGTGGGGAAGGGCTCCAAAGGCAGCCTGCATCCTTCTAGCCCAGCTGCCCACCACCCCCTGACTCCCAGGAAGATGGGCGGTGCTCATTCATTGCTTATCTGAAATGATTCCCCTTCCCAGTTCAGTTTTGTTGCCAACAAGCATCTGTTTTGGACCCGCTGCTAAGCAGTTTTCTCTACCGTTCAGGTGCAGAGAGGGCTGGAGCCGCGCGCCCGCACGCGCGCGCGCGCGTGTGTGTGTGTGTGTGTGTGTGTGTGTGTGTGTCTTTCTCTCTCTTTTCTCCCCTCTCTTTCTGGGTCCCAGTTCCTCCCTCACTGTTACCCCCATCAACCCCCTCTCCCTATTTAGTCCACCCTCCCCCGCCCCCATCGCTGGTCTTAATTGACTTTGGCTCCCGTCCCAGACCTCAGCCTGGCACCCAGACCTCAGCCTGGCACCCAGACCTGCGGTGCTACCGTAGCACTTCAGATGGTTCAACAAGCAGAGAGTGGCATTTATTGAATGCCACGCACCCACGAGTCTGTCCTCTCCTTACAAGCTCCATCCTCATCCTTCTCACCATTTGCAGTGTTGAGGGCTGTGGAGTTTCAGCCTCTTTTACAAAGCATCGCTCATTGCTGGCTGCTGAGTGTCAGGCCCCAGGGACCCGGAGGCCGGCACTGGCTCTGGAGTTCCCCGAGCCTTACGGTAAAAACGCATCACCCTGAACGCGGGCCAGCTAAGGCATCGGCCCAGCTCCGCCCTGCCTGCCGAGCAGCTGGATCCTGCCCCTGAGCCTTAGTCACTGGCCAGCGAGACTCTCCCTGCTCAGGCTGAGTCCAGCCCCTCCTCCCACAGCCCGGGTTCCTGGAAAAACTTCATCCGTGGGATGTGGACTTCTCCACCTCCTTGAATCATTAGAACTCTCATTTGTTGAACACTTATTAAGTGTCAGAGACGGTGTTAAGCCCTTTACGAGCATCTGCTCATTTAACCCTCTTAATAATCTCCCATGGCAGGTGTGCCTTTAATCTCCTCTTCACTGATGGGAATACCAGCTCAGCCAGGTGAATACTAACAATAGAAAGTATCACACTTTTATTAGGTGCTACTGTGTGCCAGGTACCTGGCTTAACTCCCAGGAACCCTGCAAAGGCATGCTGTTGCTATTAATATTATGCCCATTTCACAGTCGGGGACCTTGAGACCCAGGGGTGTCTGGGTCCCCTGGCTCATGTGTGCAGTCGGCCTGTTGATAGCTCAGCTGCAGGGCTGTGCTGTAACAAGAGAAAATGGAAACAGTTTCCCAAGTGAGCAGGCCTGGCTGGTGCCCCGACTCCAGAGCCTGGACTCTCCCTACTGTTCCACGCTGCCTCCAAGGGATAGAGCTGAGGCTGGGCGGAGTTTCCCTCTTTTCCTGATGGGCATCAGGGAGAGGGCTGAGTGGTTGCCCAGCACACTCAGCAGATTTGCTCAAGGGACTCTTGGGAGAAGAGCAGGCCAGAGGTTGAGGATGTGGCTGGGAGCCACTTAGGGGACAGACTACTACAGATTGACCAGGGGAGGACTGACTTTCCATTCAAGGTGGCCTGGGCCCCCCGCTTCCTATCCTCTCTGCATCCACCCCAGGTTTGGGCTGCAGCTATGGGACCAGGTCTGGTTCGTGGACTCCTTGGAGCCCACACTCTCTCCCTCCCACCTCACTTCCCCGTGACCAAGAGGAGCATCCTCCCGTGGGGAGGTGGGGTAGGAGGATGCCTGACACAGCCTCACCCGCTCAGCGCTTTTCCAGTTTATGAAACATTTCACAGATGTGATCTCATCCCATCCAGCAGTAACATGGGGATTCAAGTCCCTGTCTACCAAAGGGGGCCCACGGCTTCCACAGAGAGAGCTCTTGCTTTTTCCACCCCACGGGGCTGCTCAGTCATCCCAAAGCAAATGGTTCCCCGCACAGGCTTCCCAGGTTGGCACAGGGGTAAAAAGTCCGCCTGCCAATGCAGCATATGTGAGAGACACAGGATCAGTCCCTGGGTCAGGAAGATCTGGAGGAGGAAATGGCAACCCACTTCAACAGTCTTGCCTGGAGAATCCCATGGACAGAGGAGGCTGGCGGGCTACAGTCCGTGGGGTCGCGAAGAGTCAGACACGATTGCGTGACTGTGCACGGTGCTGTCGGCGGCTGTGGTCATCATTCTACCTGAGCCCCAGCAGTGGCCTCTGGAGCAGGCAAGCCCAGGCCTTGGTTGGGCCGATGCAGCCTTAGTATGAGCAGAAGAAAGATCGCCTCACTGTGTGGGGCTGATGTCTCAGGAACCTCCGGAGGCCACAGAGTAGTCTTGAACCTAGAGCTGAAGGAAGACTTACAGAAGGAGTGAGGAGGCGGGGAGCAGAGCGGTGCCACAGCAACAGCGCCGTCGCTGGGCGGCGCGTGCCTGGACTCCCTTCGGCGGCCGCGTGCCTGGACTCCCTTCGCAGTGTGGATCCTCTGCACAGCCCCCCGCAAGGGGAGGGCTATTTGCCCCATTTTGCAGCCTGGGAATCGCATCCGGGATTAACTTGGGGGGCTGACCCCAAACCTCCCTTTTTCCTTCCCTGCTCTGCTCTTTAGAATAACAAAAACAGAATTTCTTTCATGTCGCTCTAGTAAATTCAGTTTTTAGGAAATTAATTTCCTTCTCTGATGCCTGGCTCGTGACAGATCGTAGATCAGAAGTCAGATCTTGGGTCTTTGCCACTCAGCCAGGCTCAGAAAGGCGTTCCCCAGCCCCCGCTCCCCACCCGTGTCATGGGAGGCTGGGGAGCCGGCAGTTTCACTGTTTCAGCAGAGATGGAGGAACCTGTTAACCTTCCTTAGAAGCTAATAATAATAATAAAAAAAAATCCCAGTGAGATCATGTCTGTTAAAGCCCTTTGAGCCCTTGAGCTCACAGGCTGTATTAATGCATGCTGCTTTTATTGCTTACTCAGCAAAAATGTCCCCAGGCTGCAAAGCCCATTCCCTCCTTCCAGCCCCTTTGCTTCCTTATGCATTTTCTTTGATGCTTCCTTTGCATCTTGAAGACCTGCCAATTTCCTGGTTCACCTGCTATACTAGAAGCATATTGTGGGTGCTAATTTCGTGCTGAACCTTTTTTCATTCATTGACTCCTTTGACCCTTATAGACATTCTATGAAGCTCTGTGTATTCCCATTTTCAGGCAAGGCAAATGAGGTTCAAATTGGGGAGGTCCAGAAGGTCCCACGGCCTAAAAAGACAGACAGGGTCCCCTTCCAGGTTGTGTATTTTCCGGCTCCTGCCTTGCCAGTCACGCCTATGCTGCTTTCCTTAACTGGAGGAGAGACGACCCCTCCTGGAATTGAGCCCTGAGATGATGCTTATGGTATGTGAGTCATTTTTGCTGCGAAGGGTAGGCTGGACCACGTCTGTCCTTTTTGTTCTAGAGAATCTTGGCCCTGATTTGTTAGGAGGTCACCCCACTGCACGCCCCACCCCGCCCACCCTGGTACAGGAATGCCTTTGCTTGACTCTCTGCATGAGATGGATAGACAGGTGGACCTTGAGGCTGGAGACACCAGGCTGTGACTTGCCCTGGGAACCTGATCTGTCCCCACCACTGCTGTCTTTTGTCCAAGGGCAAAAATCAGGCTGTTGGTAATAACTATCTTTATCAGAGGTTGGCTGTGGAGATGAGAGGAGGCATAGTTAACGATAATTAACATTGGTCAAGTATTCAGTATAAGACAATCAGTCTTCCAGATGCTGTCCTTGTGTTTGGTTTGCCAGGAATAGCCCTGGTCACACCCTTCCCATCTTACCATAGGTTTAGCAGGTCATTTGCTCCCATTTTACAGATAAGGAAGCTGAGGCCAGAGCTCAGAGCTGCAAAATTGGGGCTGAGATGCAGATTGCCTGACTTCAGGGTTGAAATGTTCCCCGAGTGTCCCATGAGGCCCTTTCTGTGTGGATTTCCTAGACAGCTGGAACTCTCTCTCTCCCTACCTTCCTCTCTGTTTTTGGACCATAGCCCAGCTAGGTGGTCAGAAGCCTTCTGGCACACTCTTTCTCCTTCCTGGTGGAATTTTATTTACAGAAGATGCACAGATAAAGACAAAACTTGGCTAAGGGAGCTGGCTTCCGGGTTTTGGAGAAAACATCCACCAAATTTCAAATAGTAATGATCTTGAATAACTCTTAGTTACCGGCAAAGAGACCGCAAACTTGCGCAAATATGGAAGCAGAATCATGGGCTTTTGTCCTTGCTTTGGCAAGGACCCAAGAGAAGCCTTGCCAGAGAGGTCAAGCTGACCCTTTGTCACTCTTAGCCTTCCTTTTGGCCTCAGAATATTCTTAAAGAATCATTATTAGAAGCTAGAGAGGCCTGGCAGTGGCTGTAGAGATGTTTATTTGATGAGCTCGTGTCTAGTGGTGGTGTGTTCATTGTGACTTAGACTCGGCGTGCAGCCACTTGTACGGGCGTTGTGTCCCCGGGCCCCACAGAGCCCTCCCCAGGGGGCATGTGGCGTGCGTGGCCTGGACAAACTGCCTCCTGGAGCGCAATCCCGCAGCTCTCAGAGTGCTCCATCTCTCAGTCACATGGTGCAGGGTGGACGGAGTGTCTGAATTTGTGATGGTTTGAGATTTGAGAAGAGCACCACACACGTATATCACGTCATGCTCTACGGGCTGAACGGTGTCCCACCACCATTATCTGGCGAAGCTCTATATGCCAATAACCCAGAATGTGACTGTATTTGAAGTTAGGGTGTTTACAGAAGTAATTAGGGGCTAAGACGGTTAGATAGTGTCACCGACTCAATAGGAGATAGTGAAGGATGGGGGAGCCTGGTGTGCCACAGTCCATGGGATCGCAAAGAGTTAGACCCAACTTAGTGACTGAACAGCAATAGCAAAGTTAAAAGGAGGCCATTAGGGTGGACCCTGATCCAATCTGTCTGTGTCCTTATGAGAAAATTTGGACATGCAGAGAGACACCAGTGGCGTGTACACATAGGAACGACCGTGGAGGACACAGTGAGGAGGTGGCCATCTAAAAGCTAACGAGAGAGACCCCGGGAGAATCCAGCCCTGCCTACACTTGAGTTTGGGCTTCCAACCTTGAGGACTATGAAGAAGTTAATTTCTATTGTGAAAACCTCACCTAGTCTATGGTATCTGATACACTGTGTATCTGGGGCCATGCCATCAACCAAGCTAAGTGTGCTATAAACATATTCATTTTCATATTAAGTGAAAAAAATAAAATCTGGAAGTTGCCTCACGTTAGTTCACTGTTCAAAACTCAATGATCAAATGTGGACCTTGAGAGCGTCTTAGATCTGGGAACTGTGCACAAGGCTGTATTAGTCAGAGTTATTGTTTTGCAGATGAAGGTCCAAGCTTGCAGAGGCTTAATCACTTGCCCAAGGCACCACCTTAGTTAGCGTGAGAGCTAGATTTGAACCTAGGTACTTGGGCTTCAGAGCTGTGAATGTACATACAGCACTCCACCGCCTCTTGACAGAGATTACCTGGGACAGTGGCTTAGAGGAGCTTCTTGTGTAGACAAGTGAGTCAGCAATTGCGGTGTAGTTAAAATGGAATACAAGAAGGATATCTGGACTCATGTTCAAGTGGGGAGAGCCCCGGCTTTGGCCCCAGCACTCAGCTGCTCCAGGCTGAGCCCTCGGACTCGGCCCCAGGGAGGACCGTGCTGAACCAGGCTGGTGGGGCTGGGGTGGGAGCCTGGCCGCAAATGAGCCAGCGCTCCCCTGTCTAGCGCCATCAAAGGCTGGTTCTTGGCTGGTGTGGCCGGAGCAGCAGCCCACTGTGTTTGCTCTGGACAGAGCCCGCTCTGTCTTCCCAGACTGTGTGGGGACAGGCTGGGAGCTATGGCAGGGGAAAGCCCAGCCACGTCTTTGCCATCTTCTCTGAAAGAGGGAAGACACGGCCCTTCAGTTTAGATTTGTTTTCATTAAGTCCTATGTATCTCTGCAAAAGAATGAAGACAGAGTCTGCTTTGAACCTAAGCTAGAACCCACCTCTTTCTGTAGAGGCTCCTCCTTGTGCATCTGGTTGTTTTTTTAAAAAGAATAGTCATCTGAATTCTAACCCAAAAAGATACTTGCATTCTAATGTTCATAGCAGCACTATTTATAACAGCCAAGATATGGAAACAATCCAAGTGCCCATGATGATTGGTTTAAGATGTGGTATATATATATATATGCAATGAAATACTACTCAGCTATAAAAAGGAATGAAATATTGTCATTTGTAGCTTCAAGGATGGACCTAGAAATGATCATACTAAGTAAGACTGGCAGAGAAAGATAAATATTATATGATATCATTTATATGTGGACTCTAAAAAAGTAATACAAGTGAATTTATTTATAAGAGAGAAACAGACTCACAGACAAGGAAAACAAACTTACGGTTACCAAAGAGGAAAAGGTGCAGGGAAAGGGAAAAATGCAGAGCTTGAGATTAACAGATGCATGCTACCATATATATAATATAGATATGCAACAGAATTTACCGTAGAGCACAAGGAACTATATTTAACATCTTGTAATACTCTGGAATGGAAAAGACTCTGAAATATATATACATATATATATGTATATAACTGAATCACTTTGCTGCATCTTGAAACTAACAAAACATTGTAAATCAACTATACTTCAATGAAAAAAAAATAGTTTTGACTTTCTTAAAAGAGCTTTCATTTCATAGACTTCACTTTTATGATGGGCATGTTATCATCATCACCTTCATTATTATTTGTTTTTTCCTTTCTGTAGAAATTAGCCAGCAATACCGGCCTGGTTGCTTGTGTCTGTTTGTTTGTTTTTTTTTTTTTTCCTGGTAGCACCTCGAGGCTTGTGGGATTTTAGTTCCCTGACTAGGGATTGAACCTGGGCCCTGGCAGGGAAAACACATCTAAACCGCCAGGCAATTCTCTTGCGTGGTGTTTTTTTTGTTTTGTTTTTAATTTATTTATTTATTTTAATTGAAGGAAAGTTACTTTACAGTATTGTGATTATTTTTGCTATCTATCAGTATGAATCAGCTATAGGTATACATGTTTCTCCTCCATCCTGAACCAACCCCTGCTCCCCACCTCCCTCCCCACCGATGCTCTGCAAAAAGCATTTGCAGCCTTCACCCTCCTGACCTGTAAGGGGAGAGCATGCCTCAAGCTCAGTTCCCGTCCCCAGTCTTCTGGGTGCTTCAGGCCAGGTGTCCAGCCTCCCTGAGCTGCCTCTGTAAGGCAGGGATAACCACGTGCTGTCGTATTTATACAGCGGAGGTAACGATGGGAATGGCGCCTACAGTGCATGCCCAGCAATCCGCCTTCTCTTCCAGGCCTCCTTCCTCCCTTCTGCTCTGCCCAGCGTCTCAGCTGCTTCTCTCCAGAACCCAGCACAGTGCCCCTTCCAGAGCCTGGGCGAGGATGCCCCGAGGAGAGCAAATCCTGATGCTCTTTGTCTCCCACATTTTACCACCTTTTCCTTTGTGTAGCTCATCAACCATGGCCACAGGGCAGCCACCTTCCTGGATGCCAGCCCTGTCCAGAAATGAGCCAGTTTTCACAGTAGCCCTCAGAGGAAGGCACCCCCATTTTATAGCTAAAGGAGACAGAGGCCCAGAGAGGCTGACACATTTGTTCAAGGCCACACAGCGCCTGTGCGGCAGTGGGAGGAATCAGCCCCAGGCGGCCTGGCTTCTTTGCTGGTGCTGCATCCTGCAGCTGGGCCAGAGCTCATCTTGTTCCAGGGGTGGTGGCGTGCGTTGTGCAGCTGATCTGCTGTGATGACCAGCGTGGTTCACCGGCAGAGAGTGTGTCCGGCAGGACAGGGACAGAGGGTGCCGGGTGTCGTTCCCAGGTTCCCTACGGCTCCTTGTTCTGTCGGGTAAGGCCGGGAGGTGGGAGCAGCGGTGCGATCCATGGGCTCAGCCTGTTCTCACATCTTGGCTGTGGTTTCTAATTCCCTGGCACCAAAAGCCCAACTGAATGATCAAAGCAGACTGCACCTAAAAGAAAGGGTGTGGGGACAAATGGGGATGACTCGGGTTGAGGAGTGGGGGTGATGGGCAAGGAATCAAACAGGAACAGACAGAGTGGTTGGTTGGCCGAGTGATCTAAGCATGGGTGAGGTTGTAATTCATTCATTAAGTGTATATAGTTACTTAACACCTTCGGTACCCACCTTAGAAAGCTTTATGCTTTCTGTTTTATTTGATCCTCCCTTTGGGGAAGACAGAGAAGGTTTATAGATCTGCTTTCCAGATGAGGAAACTGAGGTCCAGAGGGGGAAAGTAATATCCCAGAGGCCTTAAGAGGAAAGGCAGGATTTGAACCAAGGATTTAGGATCCAAGTTCAAAGTTGAAGTGTGTCTTGACCTCTGAGATCTAAACTTAGGAGATGTATATCTTCTATCACTCAGCAACTCTCAAACTATGCCTGCCTGCCACCTCACTGAATAACAGCAGGAAGCATCATAATTATTTAGCCACTAGCATGGATACCACGTGTGCCAGGCCCAGTTCTGAGCACCTTACATGTATTGAGTCATGGGGCTCTCATAACCTTCTATGAAGTTGGCCCTATCGAAATGGGGACATACAGTACAAGAGGAAGGGCAGGAAGGGGTGGAGGTGTCTGCTGAGCGCTCAGCCACTGAGTGCATTTGACACCATTCCTCAGGTGGCTTCCTGTCTATGTTTTCATCTTATTCATGCTTTTACTGGGTGTGTGTTAAGCAATGAGTGGCACAGTGGTAAAGAACCCACCTGCCAATGGAGGAGATGCTGGAGATGCGGATTTGATCCCTGGAGTAGGAAACGGCCACCCACTCCAATATTCTTGCCTAGAAAATCCCATGGACAGAGGAGCCTGGCGGGCTATCGTCCATGGGGTTGCAAAGAGTCAAACAGGACTGAACACACACATACACATTAAGCAACTACCGTCTTCCAAGTATTGCTAGATTCTGAAGCTGCAGAAGGTATAAGACTCAGTTTCTACCCTCAAAGGAGCTCTTCCTCCTTAAGAGGAGGAGGCAGGAAGCTGAGATGGGTTCTGTGCCGGGTGCTGCTTTAGGACATTACAGACCTTCTTCCTTGTATTGCTCAGCATCTGGGAACAAGTCAGGTGGGAAATGGCAGGAGCGGGTTAGGACCTAGATCAGCGGGTTCCTGCTTTTCTACTAGCCCTTCCTCACCACCCCAAGACCAGGATACAGAAGCCCCGGCGGAATTCTTACTGGGTTGAACTCAGTTTCTGGGAGTTGGCATTCATGTCCTAAATGGAGGCTTTCTCTGGTGCGTCCGAACTTGCGCTGGTCTTTCCCAGATGCAGCAAATGATTCTTGTTTGGACATTTCTGCACACAGGGATGCTGTCATCTGCAGCAACCCAGGATAACAGAATTCCTGGAAAAATCCCTGATTTCTTTCTGCCAAACAGTTCTCCTCTTTTGCTGGGAGGAATTGACAGAGGCAGTCATGATGTCAGTTCCACCTGTCCAGCTTGGCCCCCTGAAATGACGATGATTATTGCAGTTGCCAAGTGGGAGGGGCTTTGGTCGCACTCCCTTCCTTTTCCAAAGGAGCAAACGGGGGATCACGAGCCCCCGAGAGATGGGCTGATCCAGGTCACACAGCTGGAGAGGCAGCCTGCAGCAGGAACCAGGATCAGACCTCGGCATGGCTCCCTACCATTTGCCTCCCTGGTCTCTTGCCTCCTGGAGGTCTATAGATAAGAGACACCCTTCCTGGAAGGACAACAGTTTGGGGACTTGACAGATAAGGCCGAGTGGGTGTGCCTGGCAGGTCCAGAATAAAAGGATTACCCAGAGAAGTTAGGAATGGACCTTCCTTGAGTTCGGTCCTCCAGATAAGGATGCTTTTGAAGTTCTGTTGGCAGGAGGTGGGATCTGTGTGGTAGAGCCTGTCACCCGTGAGCCTTGTGGATGGATGCACCCCGATAGGGAAATCAGCAAGCTCACGATAGGCAGAGAGAACTCTTATCAAGGGAGGCGTCC
This sequence comes from Antilocapra americana, assembly GCA_007570785.1. Lineage (NCBI taxonomy): Eukaryota > Metazoa > Chordata > Mammalia > Artiodactyla > Antilocapridae > Antilocapra > Antilocapra americana. The sequence continues at coordinate 10,648,250 of ML661883.1, read as the reverse complement.
GCAGGGTTTGCTTTGAGGTACTTCCTTCCTGCCCACCAGCTTCTGGAATCTGTCTCCACTTTGCAAATGCAAAAACTGAGGCCTAGATAATCCTGTCTTTTTTTTTTTTATAATCCTGTCTTTTTTTTTTTTTTAAATCCCGATGGAGAAGTCATTGTTCCAAATCCTGGGACTCCTCAGAATGCTCAGTGCTTCTCATTAGGCAATAGTTTAACTGAGCGTATACTACAGGCCCTGGCTGTGCTGCCTTTTCAGAATATAGAAATATATAGGACCCTCTATTTTCCTCTAGGGAACTTTGGTTCTTCTGGCAGAGGAGTTTTGTTTATTTATTTAAATGGTTTATTTTATATTGGCCTATAGCCGATTAACAGCATTGTGATGGTTTCAGGCAAACAGAGAAGGTGCTTAGCCATACATATACATGTATCCATTCTCCTCTAAACTTGGCAGGGTGGCTTTAGTTAAGAAATCAGATGATCACAGCAGAAGGTTTGAGGGCAATGCTGGAGATATCGGTTGCCCTAAGCACACAGAGTGTCTCAGTGTGGACTTGAAGTGGTCAGGAATGGAAGAAGGTAGCCCAGAGGGGAGACGGGCAGGAGTTCTTTAGGTTAGAGGGGAGAGAAGAGGGATTTGGCAAGCAGAGACCTGATCCTGGAAAGAAAAGTTCATTTTGCCTTTGTGCCGAGGGCAGTGGAGAGGAGACAGCTACCTGAGGTTTAAGTGCTGGCGTAAGAGGATGAAGCTGGCATTTCAGAAAGCTCATTATCCTGACTGATCAGTAAGACAGTATCAGAGCAGGGGCTGAAACTAGCAGTGAGTGCTGATGGGGGCATGCCCTGTTGAGACAGGAGTCGATGGGAAAGGCCCAAGAGAGATAAAATCCCCTGAAGGTGGTGTGTGATGAGTTTGGGGGTTTACGGGAGACAGAATTATGTGTGTTGCCATCTGTCTGGCTTAAGCACCTGCACGAATTTAATGCTGCACACTGAGTTGGGACATGCTGGTGTGTGCTTGGGGGGTGGGGAGTGAGATGAGCTGGTGGATCTGGGAGGCCCCCCAGTGCAGTGGTCGGTGAGCTGCTGAGCGCTGGTGAGACCCCTGCCCAGGGCCCAGGGCACCCAAGTCTCGGTTCTTCCCAGCAGTTGCACTGAAAGCTCCTGAGATAAGACCTGCCACCTTGTCTATGCCACCTTGGGGGAGCCTCGGGCCCCTCCCCCAGCTCTTCCCCGAAGCCACTGAATAGCATGAAGGAGTGTTTTGCAAAACAGAAAAGCAAAACCCCTTCCCTTTGCCTGCCATGTTTCTCTTTAGCTTTCTTGTCTAGTCTTTGTAGGAGGGAGCGATGGGGCTCCAGGGTCCCCCTGCCTGGGCCTACTCCTGGCTTTGGTGGTGACTAACAGTGTAACCTCACATTCTAGTCTGTGAAATGGGTATGATCATAGCAGCTCTGTGTCTTAACAGTTTGGTTGTATGGCTGGGGGACTCCGAGCATAGCGCCTGCCATGCCTTTAGGAGGTTGTCCCTTCCCACATACCCCGCAGTACATTGCTTTCCAGCTTGATGGATTTTTGGCATTTACTTTCCTTCTTCATCCTTGAGACAGGTGTCTTTAACTCATTGTTTTTGTTGTTGTTGTTGTTTTAAACTTCCGCTGCATCACTGAAGCTCATCCAGTCCTGCTCTGACCTTCCTTTGTCAATATGAGGGCTGAGGATCAAAGCCTCTCCTAGGGTCTTGGACGTGTGCGTGCGTGCTCAGTCTCTTCAGTCCTGTCTGGCTCTCGGTAACTCCATCGGCCATAGCCTGCCAGGCTTCTCTATCCAGTGTTTTTCCCAGGCAAGAATACTGGAGCGGGTTGCCATTTCCTTCTCCAAGCAGTCTTCCCAACTCAGGGATCGAAACTGTGTCTCCTGCATTGCAGGCGAATTCTTTACCACCGAGCCACCAGGGAAGCCCAGGGGCTCAGACCTGCGTCTCCTCTGTTCCAGTTGGGTTTTTTTTCCTGTGTTCTGGGAGCTCTTCTCTGTTTTAATGTCCCACTTCTGCAGAAGAACGGGCTGAGACTTACAGCTGGGTGACTGGCATCAGATCCCCAGTGGGGGAGTCAGGGGAGAGTGTGGACCTTCACCCTGTGGGATCTAGGTCTGACCCTGGTTCTTGTTCCTCTCTGTCTCTTTGGAAATAGGGATCTCACCTGGCCTGGAAGCTCCATCTTCGTCATGGAGGTGTCTTTCGAGTTCTGAGAACCGTCACCACCTCCAGGGAGCCCTCTCCTTCCCCTGCCCCAGGCTGCTTCTTCTCTGTTGCCCTGGGGTCCGGGGTTCCCTCCCATCATCCACTGTCCCTTTGGTAACTGTCTGCTCTTTCCTTCAGCTGTGCGTTCTGTGCCAGCAGCTGGGCACCTACAGTCTCCAGGCCCCTCGCGTCTCTCTCGGTCTCAGGCCCTAGTGAGACAAGGTGACTGCGTGGTGAATAAGTGAAAGCAGTGATTTTCATTAGTTGTTACTGGACAGCGTTCAGTCCTCCTCTCCCCCTTTCCTGCCTTCTCGGAGGAAAGCGTGGCACAGCAGTTCCCAGAAGTACGAACCCAGAGGGAATTAATGCCCTTAGTTTTTATTTTTATTTTCCCACTCAGAAATCTGTCCCCGTTTTTAGAGCTGCATTTCCAATATTAAGGCTAGTGTTTCATACCCTTTCCCTGCTTCTCCCCAGTTCTGGGTTCATGTAACAAATGCTCATTCAACAGATACATTCCATACACCTACTATGTTCCAGACCTTCTTAGTACTCGGGACACTTCAGGGAGCGATCTGTTGAGCAGGAGGCAGATGCTGCAACAAGTCCGGTTGGCTAGAAGCAGAGGCAGCAAGGCCTGGAGTCTGGGCATCCTGGGACCCCGTCCTGCCCAGTCCTTCCACTTCTTGGGCCCTTGGTTTGCACATATGTGGAGTGAGTGGTTAGGTTAAATATATCTTCAGGGTCTCTTTCAAGTTCTGGAATTATTGATTCATCCAGCAACGCTCATCGAGGCCTGGGGACAGTGGGCAGTGGAGGCATCTCCACCATCAGGGAGTTCTTAGCCAGTGGAGGGGAAACCCGGACAGTCAGGGAAGGGGAGCACAGGGGTAGGAGACAGTGGGGCGGGCCCAGCTGGGCTCCAGGACTGCAGTCTGGGTGAGGAAGTGGGGCGGAGAAAGGTATACCTACGCCAGGTCCAAGGACAGCAGCTCCTGCCAGGAGCCCTTTTCTCCGATTATCCTTCCAGACTCAGGGGCCTTGTCCCCTCCGTGGGCCTGCTTCTTGAGGTCAGAGCAGAGGGCAGCAGTTAGTTCACCCAGGAGTGGTCGTATCTCTTCTGCCTCATTCTCAGCTCTGGGTACAGCCACCGACCGCCCTAGGCAGTGATGGGTCTGGAATCAGATGATGGAGATTCTTGGGATGCTCTCAACCCCTTTGGGCTTCAGCCCTCCATCCTGAGTCATACCTGCTTCCTTCCTATGCTGGAGGCAAAGGGTCTGATATAAATTTTCTGTGGCTGCCCAAATGACTATAAACTCAATGGTCTAAAAGCATAGAAATGTATTCTCATAGTTCTGGAGGTCAGAACTTTGAAATCAAGGTGTGGGCAAGGTTGTACAGTCTCCAGAGGCTCTAGGGAAACATCTCTGTCTCTTCCAGTGGCTGCAGACATTCCTTGGCTTGTGGCCGCATCATTGCTCCACTGTCCACTCTGTCTTCCAGCTGGTTAAGGGCTGGTTGGCAATTTTGAGTGCTTGGAGGTGGAGCTTGGGCAGTACCTACTCTTGCTCCTTTCTGAGCTCTGGTTTCTGGTGAAAGTCAAGTTCAGGCCATAGTGGGGGTGTAGGAAGGACTTCCATGGAAACCCCTTGTCTGTTGGATTTGACCTTGTTTCTTCTACCTTCATAGCAGGAACCCTGCATGTGGGGACATCAGAGTGTTGTTCTGTCCCTCAGATGTGCTCAGACCCCTTTCCCCCTATCACATGGGTCTCTGAGCCATGGCAGGTGTGTAGTCACATGAGCCAACTAAGTCCCAGACCCTCTTACCCCTAGAAGGGAACCCCCACCCCCCTACCCCCCATCAGTAGCCTATGATGCTGCCCTGGAAGGCTAATTGGAGGGTGGAGCACCTGGCAGTTCCTTGGGTAATGAGTGTTTGTTTCTGGAGGCTCCTGGGACATCACCCCAGCTTATTGTAGGTTGTGTGATTTTCAGGATGGGTATCTTACCCTCCGTGATGGAGGGAGAGGTCACAAGGAGGGCAGGGCCTTTCCTCCAATGGAAAACCAGATCTGAGGCCTCCAGTGGGAGATCAGGAGTGAATTGGGCATGAGTCGAGAAGCAGGGAGTTCAGCATTCAGTGGACTTGGAGGAGGGGTCAAGGATGGAGAGGACCTAGGCATTAGTCCATGAATTTTGGGTCTCTGTCTCCTCCCCTCTCCCCCCATCTCCCAAGCTTCAGGGGGCACGAAGTAGGCTGGAAACACTATTGGTGGAAGGGAGAGACTCAGGTCGGGGCCATCCCAACAAAGAGGGATGGTCACCATCAGGTGTGTGTTCTGGACCAAACCACAGGGTGTGCATGTGGCCCTGCCCAGCCCCCACGAGGTGGCTGGAACTGGCTGGGCCAGAGCATGCTTTGTGGTCCAAGAACAAGGCCTCTTTGGGGAAGGTTCACAGTGGCTTTCCCCTGCCTCCATTGAGACGTCTCCTAAGGAAGGACAGCTTCCACGGTCACTATCACCCCTTCCACAACAACAAAAAGGAATAGTGCCACATGCTTCAGGACCCCTCTCAATCTTGGGTTCACACATCTGGGCGAGGAGAGGGGCTCGCACACGGGGCTTCTGAACTCGCTCTGCAAGGTGGTCGGGAGGTCTGCGAGCACACGCAGTCCCTGTTTCCCTGTGCTCAGTTTACCACAGCTAACACTTACTGATGCCTGTGGTTATGCTCAGGCGCTTCCTTGAGAGGGCCCCTGCAGGCCTGCCATCCCTTGGCCTTGGAGCACCCGGTCCTCCTCCATGCCCTCCTCTGTTCACGTCTCTGCCCAGCCAGCAGTCACACAGAAGAGTGGGGCTTGAGAGGCGTTTGTGGAAGGACTGCCTGGCTGATTGGACCAATGGATTTCACGGTTCTCCAGATGGCTGCTGAGGAGAAGCTGGGGTCTTTCAGAGCCGGACAAAGCCTCCTGCAGATACCTGGGAGCACATACACCTTTCCAGGGATCCCTGCCCACCTGGCCTCTGAGGGAACAGGTTCCATGCTCAGCTGTTCCTTCCAATAGGTGCAGAGATCTGGGGACCTCTGTGGTCCTGGATCTGGGTGTCTCTTGAGCGCAGAACCCTTGACCCATTACAGAGTGTGGTGGAGGTGGCCCCCTTTCAAAAATACCGTTAGGAAGAGGAAAATGGGTCTGGGGACAGAATGGGTAGCCTTCTTCACTGAAGACTCTTTTACCCTCTTCTGTGTTTTGTCTTGTGAATGACTTAGCGCTTCAGAAACGTTTGTGTGTTGCTGTGAATACAGCAGCTCGGAGTTCTGGAGCAGAGCACCAGGCCAGCACGTGTGGCCCCTCTGGTCTTACAAATGTACTGTGCATCTTCGCTTCATCAGGGTTCATTCTGTGTTAGGGACTCTGCGTGTCCCCATTAACTGAAGACACTGGGAGGTCACAGCTAACCTGGACAATGGTTTTAGTGAAAGCAGACCAGGGGAGGATGTGTCTGGGAGGATGTGGTAAAGGGGTATAGTGGGTGGGATGTGTACCCCATAAAGACGTTTTCAAATCCTAACCCTCAGTATCTGTGAATGTGACCTTATTTGGAAGTTGGGTCTTTGCAGATGTCACTGAGTTAAGATGAGGTCATGTTGGAGTAGGGTGAGCCCTAAGTCCAATCCATGCTGCTTTTGAAGAGAAAGGATGGACACACACACACACACACACAGGGACAAAGGCCATGTGAGGATGGAAGCCGATTAGACCTCATGTCTACCGGCCAAGCAGCACCAAGAGCTGGAAGAGGCCAGCAAGGATGCTGCTCTAACCCCTTCTGAGACAGCATGGCCCTGCTGACGCCTTGATTTGGGGCTTCCCCTCTCTGGAACCATGAGAGAATTGAGTTTGTTGTTTTAAGCCACCTAGTTTGTGGTCATTTCTTACGGAAGCTCTAGGAGCCTAGCACAGAGGGAATCCCATCCTGTCCCCAGGCGAGGGCTTTCCCAGACCCTATTTAGAGCCTGCAGTTGTAAGTTAGTAAGTGCACTCTCCTACGTGCCTCTGCTGTTAGACTTGGCAGCCCCTCGCTCATTCATTCATTATCGTTGGGCAGTTAGATTGTCATGGGATCTGTCGTGAATCTGCTAAAAGCTCTTCCCTGTCCTACTCTCCAAATCTCAGCCTATCGTTTGCTTCAGCCAGGTGGTGGCCCCATCCTCTGGCTTGCTTCTGATTCATGCCTTCCTCTTCGGCTTCTGTGACCTACCTGAAACCTCCCCATCCATCTCAGGGGCAGGGCCCTCCCAAGATACCTTCTGGGGCCTCTCAAGGGTGCCCCACCCCAACTCTGAAGCCCAGCAGTCCTCTGAGTTGGACCACCTGCAGCTCTGGTCCTCAGACTGGCATCGGTCTTGCAGACGTGTCTCCTGGCTGATGGTGAGCGCCCTGCAGACGCTTTCCCATTTACTCCTCATGGCAGTTCTGGAAGAGGGATACTGCTACCAGCTGTGCCCTGCAGAGGAGGGCCAGAGAGGGGTCCGCTGGGGTCATGGCATGTATGCGAGCAGACGGCTTTCATACCCAGGTCTGAACCCCACAGGCTGCTCCCTGAAGCCCATTCCTATGGCCCGCTCCCTGTGCCTAGCCCCTGTGGGAGGAGGCCCTGGTCCTCACAGCTTAGAGAGGTTTTCATGGGTGCTTGATCTGTCTAGGGTTGTTTATGAGGGATTTAGGAATATCCCTTAGGTGAGCTCTTAACGGGGTGGATTGTATCTTTACTCGTGGAGAGTCTCTGGCCCGCCGCTCTGGGCTGGCAAAGAGCAGGAGCCCAGTGATGCAGGTGACCGAAGGGAGGACTCAGAGGAGGAGCAGCCATGGGGCCAGGGTGCCACGGTGTCACACCAAAGAGCCTGGCTCCTGGAACCCCTGAGACTCCAAGATCCGGCTCTGTCGCATGACTTCGGGCAGAGTAGCTGCCCCTTCGTGCCTCACCTTCCTCATCTGTAAAATGGGGATAAGAATAGCATCAACCCCCAGAGTCTGCTGTGAGGGTTCCGGGCGTTACTGGGGGGAAGTGCACAGGAGATTCGTAGCCAGTCATCGGTGTGATGGAAATGGAGGCTCTTGGATGGAAGCTCGGGCAGCATCTGTTGAGGCTGCTTTAGGAATGGAGATGGAAGAGCAGCTTCCTGGCCTTTGAACAGCCAAGCAGTGAGACCTCTGGGCAGGTCAGAGTGTGGCAGATGGTCTACAAATGTCTCTTTTTCTCAGGCACGGCCAGGCTGAGCACCTTGGTGCGGCTCCCTGCCCTGGGAAGGGAGGGAGGGAGGGTGTTCTGGTCCCGGGCTGTCCTGCAGACTCATCGGCATCTCTTACTGCTCCGTCGGGGCCGAGGTGGAGGCTGCAAGGCCTGGAAGCCTGCATGCTGGGGGAGGAACGTTCATGTTTCACACAGGAAGAAAGGTTGCAGTATCTCCCTTCAGTGGCATTTCACATCAACCGTAGCTCCTGCCACATTGATCGAGAGCCTGGCCCGGAACACTCCCAGGCCCTCTGTGGGGAAGGCTGTGCCCATTTCTCAGATGAGGTTCTAGTGTGGTCTCCCTGAACAAGACATCTGCCCCCTCCAGAGATGCTGGGCTCACCCCCTCTGAAATCAACGCCCCTTCCGGAGGCCTGTCTGCTGTCCCTGCGGCAGGGATGCACAGCGAGTCTGCCGACATGGGGAAGGAGGCCGTGGGTAGCCAGGGGATTTGTAACCACTCCCGGCCCATCACTGTCCGTAATGGTCAGGTCCTTCCTAGTGGCCACTGCAGGGCGGGGCGCTCAGCTGGTCTGCTCCACTGCCTTGCAGGAAATCACCAGGTGGAGCAGGAGAGCAGAAAAAACAGGAGGGACCCCTTGCCATCTGCCCATCGCTCAGAAAGTGCTTGATTCTCTGAAAGGAGCTGCTGAACTGTGGCCTGAATCAATGAAGAAAGACCCCTGCCTCCTGCTCTCTCAGGCTCAGGGCTCTGGAGGGGAAATCACTCGTCACTCCCGCCCAAGTTAGATGTGCCCCAGGCCAGTGGCATGGTGAATTCAGCTTTACAAACAGCTGCACCAATGGCCCCACCCACAAGGAACTGGATGTAATTGTGCCGGAAGGAACTGGGGCATCTGTGCTTTTTGAAGCAACCAGGTGATTTGAACGTCAGCCCGGGTTGAGCTGCATGGGGTCACTTACAAGCGTGCCCTCCGTCACCACATAGGCACATGTGGTTCGTGAAGACCTCCCACAAATCTGCTGGACAGGAGACTCCAGAATAAGACTGATGGCGAAAGCAAGGAGTGAGTGAGCGCCCGCAGGCACCAGGCACTGTGCTGAGTGTGTGTACTGCTCTCAGTCTTGAGCATGCCTGTCTGAAAAAGGCTCTGGAAAATTCCCATTTTATGGATGCAGAAACTGAGGTCACAGGGGTGAAATACATGTCCAAAGGTACAGGGCTGGTAGGGTTGGAGTTGGGCTTGCCCAGCTGTGATTCACAGTGCTGAACACTGACTTGACGGCACCTGCCAGGACTGGGAGCAGTGGGAACAGCTGTTCACTGAGATTGCTGTGCGCTCTGAAAATCCCATCTGGGTCGACCCTATAGAAATGAAAGTTGCATGTGACCTCGAGCACCACGTGTAGAAACTGGTCTAGGTTGCCTTTTTGAGAAATACCTCGTTGAGGAAATTCAGTATTTAAATGATGTCTAGGTTTCTGAGCAGCGTTTTATGTTTTAGGAGAGTGGATATTTACATATACACAGATCCAGGGGTTTCTATTCCTGTTTGAGTGCCTTGGGCATGGCGGAGAGGAGGAAGACTGACTCTCAGAAAGCTCAGATGATCAGATACTGCCGGATGCTCTCTGGGGGCTGGCAGGTGACGTTGCTGATACACAGCCCCACGGCTGCCTGTATTTTCCATGCTCTGCTTAGAGATCACAGTTTCTTTGTGCTGATCTTCAAGTGCCTCTGGGCTTCTTCATTTCTCACACCTTGAGTGCTGTTTCTAATGCCCTGGAGTTCTGCTCACTCCTTTTCCATACAGTAGTGAAGTTTTACCAGTGAAAATCATCATTATTATTGTCATTTGTTCCACAGATAATGTTGTGATTGCACAGAACAGAAATGGATTAGAAAAGGAAATCACTAACCACTATAAGCATCATGCCTATATAGTGCCTTGATGTAAACGTAGGTATAGGGAATATTCTGTAATCAGACATTATATCTTAAGCATTTTGTTCAAGCATCTTACTAATGATCAGTTTTTAAAAAGTTCATCATGTTCTAAACCAGTGCTGTATTGTTAGAAATGAAGGTTCCTAGGAGTTTGCTGTAATACTTAAGGGTGCTCTGAGATGCTTTGTGCGTATAACTCTTCTCTTCTTGGAAAATCCTTTGGACACATTCTCAGCAGAAGGATTATTGAGTCAAAAGGCATAGTTTTATGAGTCTGATGAACACTGCCAAATTACTCCCAAATAAGGTTTTTTGACACTCTTCCCATCAATGTGTGGACCTGCCGATTCACCACAGCCTCTTCAACACCGGGTATTATTAGCTGGAAAAAATTATAATTTAACTGATGCAGAACAGTTCTCTCATTACATTTATGCTTTTCTATCCTTAATGAGACCAATTATTTTTTCATCTGCTGGTCTACCAGCTCTCTTGGGGCACGCTGATGTTGGCTCCTCATGCAGCCAAATTCATGACTTCCCATGTGAACGCCTTCAAGTTGAGCCAGTTGCAACTCAGGCTTTACTGAAAATGAGTCAGCTTCAAAATCGAGCCTTTGTGTGAACTGCTGACCAGCCCATGGGCTTCTGGGTTTGGACACTGGGTTGAAACCCCCTGCTCTTCCCATGTGTCATGGAGTTCCACTTGCAATCTGAACTTGCCCCTGTAGTCTTCATGACTTCAGACATCAGACTTGTTCTCCTAGATTTGTCTTTGGAACAAGGCAAGATTTGTCTTCGGAAAGCTTTGCAACATAATCTTTCAACTATTTTTGGGCTTCCTAGCTTTAAAAAAAAAAAAAATGAAGAAAAGTCCCTCTGTTTCCTGTTAAGTTGCTTTATTTGTGGTGCTGTTTGTGTTTCTAGATAGCTTTCTCTGATTTTCTTACTTCTTTACCTCGCCACATCCTGTGGGGCTGGGAGGCTCCTCCAAGCCCTGTTTACCGCTGCCTGTCTCATTGGTGCCTGGGGTCCTCACCTGGAACCTTCCTCCCTGGGATGGCTGAGGCCAGTTGGGAGATGCCAGGATGGACATTAAAGAGTCTTGTTGTCCCTAATGAAGAGCAAGGCTTACAATGGTAGGAGAGCCTGCATTCAACTTAGGGGGAATAACTGGATGGGATTTGGAATTTCAGTTTAGACTTAGAGCATCTTGGGGTGAAAAGAAACTTCCTATCCTTCTCTGGAGCAGGACTCCCACCTGGGAGGTGGGTTCTTCTCAGCCCAGGTTGTGCAGGAAGGAAGTGGTTGAGCCCAGATCACTGAACAGAATGGGCCGTCTGCCTGAACTTGAGCTTTACCGCCTCCCCGTGACCTCTACCTTCACCCTGACACTCACCGTTCCCCTGGAGGTCTGTCTCCTCCGCCCTTCACCTGTGATCGCCCCAACATTGAGCTCCCAGTTCAGGGATGAGTCATAGGCCAAAGTCATCTGTGTTTTCTAGAATATACTGTACTGCTTAACAGATAGCTCCTGTGACATCACTCATTTCATAATTTTCCCAAGTAAACTTTATCCCTTCCCCATTTTTCTCATCATTTACTCTTGTTTGCACAAACATCAGACTCCCATTTATTCCATTTCCCTTGGCACTGCGATCTGTTTCCCCAAGCATCATCCTCAGAAAGGAGGACTCTCACTGGGTGAGGTGGGTGCCTGGGTGAAGATGACCCCCAGGATCTGTATATTTCCTAGGAGGACTGAGTCTCCTAGGACTGGGGTTCTCCCGTATTGATTCTGCCCCAGAGGCTGTTTTCTCAAAATGAAGCCTCTCCCAGGACCCCATCTACTTAGGGAGCACAAAAGACTAGGCATCCTGAGCAACTGCCTACAACCAGAATGATGGATGACTTAAGAGACCTAGCATCAGTTCTGAAGCTTTGGTTGCAAACACTTCCATTTCATGACGCTGATGGCTTCCTAGGGCTGTAGGATTAAGTCTCCAAACTGCAGTGTGCAGGACCTTCCCTCAGTGTTTCTCCTCCCGGTAATGGGAAGTCACAGCCCACATTCATGCTGGTGGATGCTATGGTTATGGAAGACTTCCCCTGCTTTATGTCCTGGGCTGTCCCGGCAGCCTGGTGAGAAAATGGTTATGTACTGGGTATCTGACAAACAGTCAGATCCCAACTGGCTGATGTTAGTGGCCCATTTCTTTTGTTTCATATGCCTTCCTTGAATCTCTCACTTCTTTAAAGCTGTTGATCACAGGTCACCTTCTCTAGGGAATTCTCGTGAGTGGCTTACTTGTCATCTTCACCATGAATGTTTCCCAAGGACCATGATAAATGCTTACACAGATTACATAAGTTAACCTATTCCAAGTCATTATCTTTCATTTGTTGTCTAGCTGCTGAAGTGTGACTGCCGTGTTCAACCCAACATATCAGTTTATATATCCATTGATCCATTCTGCCATCATTGAATCAGTTAGTGGAGCTCTTTTCCTGTTTCAGGTGTTAGGGAACATAAATGAAGAGAACTTCTCTTCCTTAAGGATCTGGGACTCATCACACATTAAAACAACTACAGATGTTTGCTAATTCACAGCTCTCGTTTATCAGTTGCAGCCCTGAGCCTGGCCTTCACATCCTTGTCAATAAGCACTCTAAGGAAGCTGTTCCCCACCAGCAATGGTCTGTTCACTTGCCTGGTCCTGAAGCCTTCATCCTGGTGGCACAGAGCCTGATCATCATTCATGAGAACCGTCTTGCTGTGGTTGGGTTTCCTGGGAAGCGGATGCTAAGGTTGTTCTTGTTGTTGTTCATTCGCTAAATCATGTCTGACTCTTTGTGACCCCATGGACTGCAGCCCGCCAGACTTCCCTGTCCTTCACTATCTCCCAGAGTTTGCTAAGATTCATGTCCATTGAGTAGGTGATGCTATCTAACCATCTCATCCTCTGAGATGGGAGGTTTATTGCCGGATACCTTTGGGATCAACAACTGTGAAACTGAGGGAGAAGAAATCAAGATGGAGCAGAGGGAGAAGCTGAGCAGGGAGAAGACCCAGTCAACCCCCTAGGAGCCCTGGTGCTAGAATGGCCTTTCAGAATTGTCCAGAATCGAGATAAGGATTGGTCAGTCATTGTTTGAGGGCTCCCTTGAAAGGGGGTGCCACCTTCAGCAAGGCAGTGTTTTCGGCCAAAATGGTCTCCAAAGAGGGCCAAGAGCTGAGGCGATCTCCTGTCAGCGTGTTCAGCCTTTGCTTTGGCTGGCTGGATCGATGTCTGCTTTGTTCATCATTTTATTCCTGGTACCCAGCAGTGATAGAATTTATTATTTTCCTGGGCTTCAAAATCACTGTGAATGGTGACTGTAGCCATGAAACTAAAACACACTTGCTCCTTGGAAGGAAAGCTATGACAAACCTAGACAGCATATTAAAAAGTGAAGACATCACTTTGCTGATACAGGTCCATATAGTCAAAGCTATAGTTTTTCCGGTGGTCATGTATGGATGTGAGAGTTGGGTCATAAAGAAGGCTGAGTGCTGAAGAATTAATACGTTTGAACTGTGGTGCTGGAGAAGACTCTTGAGAGTCCCTTGGACTGCAAGGAGACCAAACCAGTCCATCCTAAAGGAGATCAACACTGAATAGTCATTAGAAGGACTGAGGCTAAAGCTAAAGCTCCAACACTTTGGCAACTGGATGTGAAGGGCCAACTCATTAGAAAAGACCCTAATGCTGGGAAAGATTGAAGGCCAAAGGAGAAGGGGGTGGCAGAGGATGAGATGATTAGATAGAATCACCGACTCAATAGACATGAATTTGAGTGAACTTCGGGAGATAGTAACAGGGGAGCTGGCATGCTACAGTTCATGGGATCACAAACAGTTGGGCATGACTCATCGACAAAACAACAGCCACACCAACAACCTAGCACACAACAGGCACCCAATATTTTGGGGGCTGAAGTTACTCAAACTTCATATAAAGCATGATTAACTCATCCGGCAAGTATTCAGTCTATACCAGGCACTATTATCATGCTTTTGAAGTTTATGATCTAGGGGGTTTGGGGTGGGTGGTGGTTCAACTGGGCTTCCTGGAAGAGGTGACATTCATTCTAGGGGTGTGACTTCCTGGAAGGTGGGCCCTGGCCTGGTGTTGGACCCAGCGTTTCCTTGGCTCCCTAGGAGATGACATTTTGAGATGGAGAGTGAATGGGTAAGGGATGTTTTTCTCAGGGAGGGAGGGGACTCTCCATCCAGCCCACCTGTCGAGGCACCTGCCCGCCGTGGGAAATTCCCTGCTCGAGTTGCGTCCACTGACGTTTGAACTCCCAATAGCCTGAAACTTCACCAGGGGTCCCATTGGCCCAGTGACTTTTGAGTAATTGGAGAGCGGAGGGACCACTCTTTTAAGCTGAGTGGAAACATATATTTTCTCCTTTGTGAGTCACCAAAAACTACAGCCCTGGGTAGTTGCTTTCTTTTTTCCTATATATAAATCAGCTGTCATTACAGTTCAGGAAGTTGAGACTCTGAGCAAGAAGGGCAAGATGAAATCAGTGAATTTTAGATCTGAAAGCGACCTAGAGGTTGTGCGGTCCAACCCCTTCCTTTGCAAGAGACCCCAGGTGGGGAAGGGACTTACAAGGGCACCTAGCGGACTTGGAGAGAGGCTCGAGGTGTCTGGCTCCCTGAGGCACTTGCCGTTTGGTCGTCTCTTCCCAGTCCACTCACTGCCCCGCGGGGCGCCAAGAGGCGCTGCCCAGCCTGGCCGTTTTTATCTGCACGCGTCGTCAGCAAGTGATCCGAGAGGCTGTTACCGAAAGCGACAGCTTTGATGTTCTGGGTGACAAGACCCAAGTACTGTGGCAGGAAGGGAGGTTTGGGGGTTTGGAGAATCGAAAACTACTTACCTTGGGGTTGATTTAATAATTTTACGTTTTGGGGGTGGGAGAGGTGGTGGGAGAAAGTTGAATGCAAGTGCAGCTATGAATAAGTGAGTTTAGGGTGGAGGGTTAGGAAGTAAAATGCTGCCGGGCTCTGGGAAAGCAGCCCAGTAAAGGGCGGCCCCCCAGAAGGCTATTCCTCTCCCGGCTGCCACCACACCCTCTGTTTTGATGAGAGGATTGGCACAGTACTTTACAGTTTACAAAGCATTTTCACAGATACCTGCTTCCATCGACAAATGGGGCAATGCTTTCCAATTCCGTCTGCCCCCACACTTTTGCACCGTTTGTGGGGAGCTTGCCTGGGAATCCAGGCGTCTCTGACTCCAGTCCCTTTCTTCTTGGGACAGGGACAGGGTGGGTCCTCACTCTCCTTCTAGGGGGAAGCGTAGGGCTTAGGAGTTGTTTCTGTGCTCCCCACCAGCCTCTCCCTTGCAGAGGTCTTGAGCATGGTTTTCAAGCACCCTGTGCCTTTGTTTCTTGAGCTATAAAATGGGCATCCTGAGAGTCACCTCCTGGCTGAGGTCTCTGCCTGGTTCCTGGTGCTGGAGTTAGAGAACCCAGAGGGGATTAAGCTCAGGTGATGTTCCCACCTTGCTCTCACAGCAGCTCTGCAGTTCCAGGGACCGATGGGCTGGTCTCTTGGCGATGAGATCTCAGCATCCTCAAATCTAATGGATGCTGCTGCTCCTTCTGGGTCTTTAATCATTCTGGTCCCTGCACCTCTGAAAACAAGAGGATGCGTGGTGAGTGACAGCTGTGTATGGGGCCACGGCATTGTCAGGCAAGCACAGAAGGGCTGGTCCTCAGAGCAGACTCTCCCCGGAACTGGCTCAATTTCTTTCTCTCCCTGTATGTTAAAAACAACGTCAGGCAAACCTTTTGACAAGATAAGTCATTCACAGGACAAAACACAGAAGGGATAAAAGTACTTTTGATGAGGACCCTTACCCCTTCTGTCCCAAGACCCTTTTCTCTCCTCACTGATGACACTGATGTCCCCAGTTGGCTGGGTCCCCCAGAGATCATCTGGACATTGCTGAAACTCCTTGAAAAGGAAGATGTGTTTCTATGACCACAACTCCAAACAGGGATTGGGCATCAAGTGTATATACTGCAGAACAGCCCTAGTGGGAGAACACAGGGCAGGGAGCCTGGATCTCAGGCCCCTTGTAGCTGCATTGGGACTGCAACTTCATGGTGGGGGGCTGGTACCTCAGCTTCAGGGGCAAGATGGCCTTGGTATTGGCTGCTCCTTGGCCTGGAGTGCCAGCCTCCCTCCTGCCTGTGCAAGTCCCATGGATGCAACCTAGGCTCATCCCAGCTCACTCATGCTCCAGATTAAAACCTGGACAGGCGCCTGCCTCCAACCTCATTTTCCCACAGGGTGGAAGGAGAATGTTGCTGTTGTTGTTCAAGTCTCTCACTCAGTCGTGTCCGACTCTTTGTGACCCCATGGACTGCAGCACGCCAGGCTTTCCAGTCCTTCACTATCTCCCAGGGTTTGCTCAAACTCATGTCCATTGAGTCAACAATGCCATCTAACCATCTCATCCTTTTTCGCTCCCTTCTCCTCCTGTCCTCAGTCTTTCCTAGCATCAAGGTCTTTTCCAATGAGTTGGCTCTTCACATCAAGTGGCCAAATTATTGGAGCTTCAGCATCAGTCCTTCCAATGAGTATTCAGGACTGATTTCCTTTAGGATTGACTGATTTGATCTCCCTACTGTCCAAGGGACTCTGAAGATTCTTCTCCAACACCACAGTTCGAAAGCATTGCTTCTTCGGCACTCAGCCTTCTTTATGGTCCCGTTCTCGCGTCCATACATGACTCCTGGAAGAGGAATAACAGTAGAATTTGCCTGAAGGGTTCCCATGGGGATCAGATGACTCAAGATGCAGACAACTCTCACAATGCTGCCTGGCACATAGCACAAGTCAGCCTTGGCTCAACTGGTCCCTGTTGCCGCTGCCTTCCTCGAGCTTCTCCTCCCCCCTCCAGCCCCCTCCTGGCTGGCTGCTGGATGGCAAGGATGTGGGCCCTCCCAGTCTGGCCCTGGAACATGGCAATGAAAGTAGCCACCCATCTGCCTTTCTTTTTCTTGGCAGAAGGGGTAGTGGATCCTTTGTAGTACCCTGGTGGCTCATGTGGTAAAGAGCCTGCCTGCAATGCAGAAGACGTGGATTCAATCCCTGGGTCGGGAAGATCCCCTGGAGAAGAGAATGGCAACCCACTCCAGTGTTCTTGCCTGGACGGAGGAGCCTGCTGGGCTACAGCCCGTGGCATCACAAAGACTGAGTGACTAAACCACCACACAGTGAATCATAACACTTTTACATCTGGTTTTGGTGGAAAAACCTTGTGTTTTGGGCCTGCACGGATGGCCTGTACTAGACCTTTAGGCCTGTTCCTGCCTTCCTGCTCCTCAGCTCTTGGTCATCTCTTTACTCGAGTGTGATTGCAAAACGGCAGGAAAAATTATAGGGATGGTTTCCAGGAGGCCTCATGCAGCTGCGCACTTCGTGGCCAGCTCACTGCCTCCTGCCAAGCAGCGCAGGGCTCTGCCTGGTGGGTGGCTGGTCCAGGCTGCCATTGGTGTGCCCAGGTGACCTTGCTGCCCAGCCAGCTTCCAGGTGGCATTGGGGCCGGCTGCCCGGTGACAAGGTGGCCTTGCTCATAGCGGAGCTAGTGATTAATTATCCAGCACTGTATGTCACACTCTGTGCCCCTTGCCTTCTCGTTGGAGAAAGGACGATGGTATGGTTCCTTTTTTCAGGCAGTGGATAAGAGTAGACGCTCTGGAGCTGTGGTGCAGAGCAAGGGGGTCCCCCTCGAAGGGCTGGGGTATGGGCCTCCATCTGTCTCTCACTTGCTGGGGACCTTGAGGGGCAGTGGGTCTGCCGGTCATGGGCATTCAGGCTCCCCATTCATCAGAGCCCAGCGTTGGGCCCAGCAGTGATGTTCCTCCATCCTGAGTGACATCAGGGAAGTATTGTCTGCATCCCCATGGAAACCCACGGTCCCCTGGTTCAGGCTCAAGCGCAGAGCATCTCCATGAGCCACAGTGCAGGTGAATGTATGTCTGTCCTCCGGACAGAGTGTCAGGCAGGAGGGTCCGAGAGCAGCAGCCCCCTCACCCTTCAGACCCAGGCTCCTGGCCTCTCCCTGCCCCAGCCCCCTGCCCCCTCTTCTGCTGAGCTTGCCGGATCCCTGGGAGAAGTGGCCGTGTACCCGCTGTCACCCTGGCCCAGGCCAGTCTCCTCTCCCCCTGGCTTGTCTCTCTGTGACTGCCCTGCCTGCTGGCTCTGGGTGTTGAGGTTGTGACTCGCCCACTCTGGCCCCTGGCCACCCAGGCCGGCCTCCCACCATGCTCTGGCTGGGCTCACTCTTGGGGGAGAAAGTTAGATATTTTAGTTCCTTAATTTCCACAGAACATTGCTCCATGTGTGTGGTTTAAAGCATTAATTAAAAACATTAATCAGTCTGGCTGCCTCAGAAAGAGGTTCTTTTTATGCAGGAGCTGATGTTCTTGTTCCCTCAGGTTCCTTTTGAGGATGGGGTGGGAGGAGCACGCAGAACTGACACTTTAGCCACAGATTTGCTGGTTGGTGTCCGGCAGCCTCCCTAGCTGCGCTTTAGTTTCCACATCTGTAGAGTGGGGATGACGGTTATGCCTGTGGCCAGACCTCCTGGGGTCCTGCTAGGTGCTCAGTGAGGTCTGGGGGAGTATTCCTGAGCAAAGGGTCCCATACCAAGTATGCTTGTCAATGGCACCATTGTGATGAGTTACATGAATTCCATCCTTAATACTTGTGGTTTTCCAGAGCCCCTTTGCATGAACTCTCGTTTAATCCTGGCAGCATAATGGGGAGATGGGATAAGTGTCATAATCCGTTCCATTCCACAGATGAAGAAACTTAAGACTCGAGAGTCACAGCCAGGTCTGGAGATGAGTGGCTTTGATTCAAACTTCAGCTTTTCGCATTGTTTGCCTTGGCTTCACTTATTCCCTTAGCCCCGTGTCCTGAGCCCCCACACTGAGCGAGTCATGGTAGTGAGATAAGAGGAGACCTTATTTTCCCCTTTGATTGGGAGGAGACTGAGAAGTCAGGGCCCAGGCATTGGCTGAAGTTCGGTACTAATGATAACTGACGTTTCTCAGGTTCATGGCGTGTATAACGTGCCAGGCCAAGTGCTGAGTTCTGCAAAGATTCTCACTCAACATGAAGAACAAACCTCGAGGATGAGAAACTGAGGCTCAGGGAAGTGGTCACTCGCTCAGGCTCCTCACAGGACTTTTTCAGGCATAGAAGTGGGATGCCAACCCAGGCATGCTGACAAGAGCCCACAGTCAACCAGGAAGCTGGGCTGCTGCCTTTTGTGGGTAATGAAGCGAATGCACTTTGACAATGAGGCAAAAAGTGCTTTCCTGGTCAAAATGCCGGAGCAGTGTGGGAGGCTGCCCACGGCTCGGCGTGGATATGCTGAGGAGGGCATCTTTCTGGGCGCATGGCTAGTCAAGGGGGCCTCTTCGAGGGAGGGGGGCCTTCGCCCTCTCCTGCTGGGAACTGGGACTCAGATGAATTAAACTGGCACTTGATAGGAGGAGACAGGAACTCTCTGGGGCTTGCAGAGCTGTTGTAGGTTGATCTGTGATGCTGACATATCCGGAGGAGGCGTGTGACAACCGGTGGGCCTCAGAGAGGCAACCTGGGTCCAGGGTTTCGTGGAGGAGAGGGACTTGATGGTGGGGCATTCAAACTGCCTGGCCTCCTCTCTCAGCTGGGATAACAGCGTCCTGAGCTGCTCCAGCTCTCCAGACTCCAGGGCAAATTCCCCTTCAGAACTTGTCAGCCTTCTTTCTGCTGAGTGTGGGCTCACTGAGCCCCATCTCCTTGATGATCTGGCTGCAGGAGGCTGGCAGTTTTTGTGGGGGCAGGACAGGAAGGAGGTCTGGAGGGGAAAGGATCACCCCGTTGTCAATGTGACAGTGGGTGCTGTACCGCCCTTTGAAGGAAAGGACAGGGTACGTATCTGTGCCCGCCTCCCCTCAGCTGGACATTCAGCCCTGATTCCAGGGAACCTAGGAGGTCCTCTGAGAGCTGGTAAGGCAGGGACAGCCTCTGGTCGTGAGTTGTCCCTCACCCTGCCCCACACTTTTGGCCTCTTCTTGTAAGCCACCTCCATCAGCAGTAAGGATAAGCATCTCTGGCCAGGCTGCAGTTTGGGTTCCCTGAGTAATGCACAATGTCCCCTGATCACATGCTACTACATGACAGTGCTGGGCGCAGATAAAGCTGCAGCCCAGTTACTCTGATGTAGTCCCATGGTTCACAAACTCCCCACCATCTGTGGAATGGGTTGGGCTTCCAGGGACTGGCCATTCTCAGAATGAAGTTGTTGGGTATGTTTCTCCTTCCTTTCTGCCCAGAATTCCTGGAATCAGATGAATGAAAAAGCTTAAGCAGTGAAGGAATGGGACTGCATTCAATAGATGGAGGCTTGGGAGTTAGGAAAACCTAACCTGACTGTGACCTGGGTGCTTATGTGACTTCTGAAAATGCTGCTACCAAGACCAATCTCTTAGGATCAAATGGCTTAATTCGTTCAAATGTCCAACACAGTGCTTGGCACGTAATTGTCATGTCTGACTCTTTGCAACCCATGTAGCTCGCCAGGCCCCTCTGTCCACAGGATTCTCCAGGCAAGGATACTGGCGTGGGTTGCCGTTTCCTTCTCCAGGGGATCTTCCTGACCCAGGGACTAAACCTGCATCTCCTGCATTGGCAGGCAGATTGTTTGCCGCTGAGCCACCAGGGACACCTTGACACATAGTAGCTACTCAATAAATGCCTGCTCTTCTGATGCTTCTCATTTAGCACATAGTAAAGATGCACTTCTTATTTCTTTCAAAGAATGAGATGTCTCATTACCAAATTCATTTGTGTGAGCATTGACACTAATAGTTCCCTTTTCTTGTTTATTTCTAGAATCTTGTTACACCTGGGATTTTGGCGCCTTTAATTTGAGAAAAAGTACATATCCATTCAATAATCCAAAGGGACTTGAAAACTTTTCTTCTCTGAACTAAAGCTGGAATATCATGGGACTTAAAGAATCAAAGTAAGAAATTTCCTCCTCCTGAGCCTTTTGGAACCAATGATGGCCATTGGAATTGGTGATCTCTTGCAACACAACTTGGGGTGTGGTTTCTGACTGCTTGCCATAAGCCCACCCTGGTACGTAAGATCCAGTTCTCAGGATTTGTTCTCCTGGACCTCGTGCCTGGGGGCAATCCCTCTGTCCCCAACTGAGGAAGGGGTTCACAGTCTCCTGGTGGATACCCCACACTTATCCTCCTGGTGAAAGGTGAGGATGCTCGGGCCATCCTGCTGAGGTGCCTGGAGCCGGCACCAGGGACAGACTGGGTAAGTTTGGTGGGATTACGTGATCAGGTCAGCAGATCTTTGTGGGTATCCAGATGTAATCTCTTCCTCTCTCCCCACCTCCTTAAACTGCCTGTGACAGCTTCCAAGGCTGCCTGTGGGGCAAGGGTAAGAGGTTAAAACTGACGCCTTGAGGCAAACCTCGGTTTTCCTGGTTTTGCTATTCAACCTCGCTCAGCCTCCCTGAGCCTTGATTTCATCATTTATAAAATCAGCATCCTATTAGTGCCACGGGAGGATATTGTAGGTGCTGAGTGATATAGGGAGATAAAGTTTATCCTGCTGCCTTTCATGGAGGAGGAAATGCTCCGAAGTGGAAGAAGGTTCTTTCTTGGGTTTGTTTTCTATTCATTAATGACACTATTTCAAGGCCTGCCAGGCAGCAGGCTGTTTCCAAGTCCTTGGTCTACAACTCTTTCTGCCTTTCACCTGCCACCAAGTCTGCCTGGGAAAGGGCTTGCGAATCACCTCTGGTCCTGTGTGCATAGCCCCTTGCCTCCAGCAAAGTCGATTTCTCCCTCCACTGGACTGGAGCCGGCAGTTGAAGACATGCCTTTAGGAGACCGTGTGATTTCCCCACCCTTCCCCGCCCCCCTGGGAATCCCTGTGTTAACTGGGGAGCTTGAACTGCTTTTCACATCCTGACGCCCCAAGCTTGAGCCTCCCTTGGTGGACGCTGACAGAACAAATGAATGAATTATTGCGGAGGAGGGTTTGGAGAGGAAAAGCCAGAGAGGGAACCAGGAGAAAGCTTTTAAAGATTTAGAGCGAAGAGTAAGGTCCATTGTCATTGTTTTCTTCAGTGAGGTGCTGTAAGGAATAAATAGCCTGACGGAAAAGGAGAAATGAGTCTCACCACATATGGCGAAGCTCTGCAAGGGTAGAGAGCTGGGTGACCAAGCGTGGACTGGGGAGGAACTGGTGAGGGTCGTGCTGATGGACTCCTCTGGTTATCTTTCCTCCTGTGTCTCACGTCTCTTCAAAGTGCATTTGTATCTCTGACCTCCAGTGGTGTTGAGGAGCCTGTGACCCTCAACAGGGCTGAAGAGCATGAAGCCGTGCCCTTCAGTCAAGATGGGAGCCCTGACGCACAAAGGCACTGCCCTGGCGCAGTGGTAAGAACCCGCCTGCCAGTGCAGGAGACACAAGAGACGTGGGTTTGGTCCCTGGGTCTGGAGGATCCCCTGGAGGAGGGCATGGCAACCCACTCCGGTATTCTTGCCTGGAGAATCCCATGGACAGAGGAGCCTGGCAGGCTACAGTCCATGGGGTCTCAAAGAATCGGACCCGATTGAGCCACTGAGCACGCACGCGCTGCAGATTCACAGATGTCTGGGAGGCCTGGGGAGGGGCCCTTGTTCATCCCGAGAGGCTTGCTGCCTCTTGAGACTCTCGGATGATGCGAGTGAATAAGAGCTACCTGGAGCCGAGCTGATGAGCGCTAGCGGAGCCTTCCCACCTCTGGGTGCTCCGCAGCCCGGTGCACTCACCTCCCCCATTTGCTTTTTTCAAACTGTACTTGGCTGCGCCAAGTCTTGGTTGTGGCACATGGGATCTCCATTGCAGCGTGTGGGATCTATTAATAGTTCCTGACCAGGGCTCGAACCCAGGACCCCTGCATTTGGGAGCATAGAGCCTTAGCCACTGGACCACCAGGGAAGCCTTCCCCCAGTTTGCTTTTATTTCATGATCTAATTGCTCATTCTGGTGTCAGAAGACCGCTGCGGAAGGTACAGCTCACAGGCCTTCCTGTGAAAGTGCTGCACGCCTCTTCTGGGCCCTCGAGCATACAATCAGTCCTGAAGCTTTGTTCCAGAAGGCCATGCTCCCAGTCCAGGCCGTCAGCTTGGGGAGCAGGAGTGTCTGCGGACATGCAGCTGCCTCGCCCAGCATCCTCCCCCCTCCATGTAGCACCTGCAGGGCCGGGGTGTGCTGTTCCTTTGTCCAGCGAAACTGCCGGTGGGAGTTCAGGCACTGGGGAGGATGATCTGAAAGCTGGAAGAACTTTTCTATTGACGGAGGAAAGGCTTGGCAGGTCTGTCTGGGGCTAATGGGAGAGGAATTTCCCTAGAATTCAGCCGCTGGGAGCAGACAGAGCAGAAATGGTTGCTGAGAATCCAAGACTCACAGACCTGAAGGTGTCCCCGGGCAGAGCTGCTCTGTTCTCAGGGCTCCGAGAAGAGCCCAAGCTCTGTGCTTGATCCTGTGGTCCTAGCTGTTCTGAAGATGCCGCTCTCCTCAGGGGAGCCTGTCTGCCTGCCTCCATGCTTAGAAGTCAGCTTGCCTGGGCTGCACGCCAATGAGAGCATCCACAATCTGTGGGCTCTTTGCACTGTTCCTGCCATGGAACAGAAGTACCAATAACCCAGATTCTACCCTAGTTCCGCTTCTCACCCCGGCTGTGACCCTGGGCAAGTCCTTTACAGCTCTCCACGCTCCTCTGCCTCAGCTGCTGAATCCGGTCCGGGGAAACAGTCATTGAGAAGGTGTCCTTGCTGTTTGCCTCTCCCTCACTTCCCTAACCCGTTTGGCTCCCAGCCACAGCACTCTGTCTCACCCCAGCCCCTCCTCACGCCTGTGCATGGAGTTGCCTTCTTCCCTCTGACCATGATTTTTTGGACTCCTCTCCCACCCCCACCTCCCTCTGGAAACACCTCTTGAATCCTGATGGATCCTCCCAAACCAGCCCTCTCTGGCCATGAGTGAGAGGGCGTTCGAGGGCACCTTCCTGCCTGTCCTTGGATGCGAGCCAGCCTTGGTTTTTAGCCATAGGGTACGTGTGTTAAGATTACTTCCTTTATTCAGTGTCCACGGTATCAAAAGAACTCCTGACCCACTCGGAACTCTCCCCTTAAAACAGCCACTATGGAAAACAGTGTGGAGATTCCTTAAAAAACTGCAAATAGACCTGCCATATCACCCAGCAATCCCACTGCTGGGCATACACACCGAGGAAACCAGAATCGAAAGAGCCACGTGTACCCCAATGTTCATCGCTGCATTGTTTACAATAGCCAGGACATGGAAGCAACCTAGATGCCCATCAACTGACGAATGGATAAGAAAGCTGTGGTACATATACACAATGGAATATTACTCAGCATTAAAAAAAAATTCATTTGAATCAGTTCTACTCAGGTGGACGGAACTGGAGCCTATTATCCAGAGTGAAGTAAGCCAGAAGGAAAAACAACAATACAGTATACTAACGCATATATATATGGAATTTAGAAAGACGGTAATGAGAACCCAGCATGCGAGACAGCAAAAGGAACGCAGATGTATAGAACAGACTCGTGGACTCTGTGGATAAGGGCAAGGGTGGGATGATATGGGAGAATGGCATTGAAACATGTTAATTATCATATGTGAAATAAATCGCCAGCCCAGGATTGATGCTCGGGGCTGGTGCACCGAGATTTCCCAGGGGGAGGGAGGAGGGAGGGAGGAGGGAGGGAGGAGGGAGGGGGGTTCCGGAGGGGGAGCATATGTACACCCATGGCGATATCATGTCATTGTATGGCAAAACCAATAAAAAAATAAAATAAAATAAAACGGGATAGGAAAAAAAAAAAAAACAGAAACAGAGTCTCAAAACACCTCTGCTGCTGCCCGTTTTGCTACTGCTGTTTCTTGTGGTTTCATACTGAGGTTTTTGGCTCATTGCATTTGACCTGGTGTTTATTTTTAGTCTTGAAGACAGTTCAATTAATGTCAAAACGTGAGGGCAAATGCAGAGGAGGGATTCGTAAGTCTAGGGGAAAACGTGCCTAATTTTGTTTCTTCTGATAACATCTGTCACACCAGTAGACGCTGAGCTTCCTCGGTGCTGCCTGTGATGGGCTTTGCAAAGGCAGCGAGTCCAAGCCACCCCCGAAAACGAAAGCGTTTCTGGGTCTCTTTGAGTCCAGTTTATCCAGCAGCTGGCCACAGAGCTGAGTGTACTGGCCACAGTTATCGTTACGAGTGATAATTATTACAACTAATATTTGAGTAAAGGCCAGCCTTTGGAACCTTCAGTTCTTTTTTTTATAATAATTTTTTAAAAAAAATGTGGACCACTTTTAAAGTCCTTATCGAATTTGTTATACAGTGTTGCTTCTGTTTTCTATTTTGGTTTTTTTGGCATGTGAGATCTTAGCTCCCCAGAAAAGTGCTAGTTGCTCAGTTGTTCTTTGTGACCCCAGGGACTGTAGCCCACCAGGCTCCTCTGTTCATGGAATTCTCCAGGCAAGAATACCAGAGTGGGTTGCCATGCCCTTTTCCAGGGGATCTTCCCGACCAAGGGGTTGAACCTGGGTCTCCCACACTACAGGCAGATTCTTTACTGTCTGAGCCACCAGGGAAGCCCACTCAGCTCCCCAACCAGTGATCAAACTGTCAGCCCCTGCCTGCATTAGAAGGTGGGGTCTTAACCCCTGGTCTGCCAGGGAGGTCTTATCATCTCCCCCAGGGGTTTGGTTTCCTTCTCTCTCCAGAAGCAGCATCCAACTTCCTTGAACATCAGCTCGTCTCCCTGGATCATGAGTGTTTTGAGAACAGACGCCAGGTCTTGCTCCTTTTTTGGCCTCAGCTTTTGGCACCGTGACAGGCATACAGGACATGCTCTGGGAATGTCCCCTTAGATTGCCCGCACCTTTGGACACTGAATTGGGGTTAGAATGTCAGATATCAGGCACAAAGTGCTCTTCCTTCAAGGGCTCCCCAGTCTGCTCTGGGATCTGGGAGAAAACTTAAGTTTGCTTGCTTAGGACTTGACAATTGTTAGAAGTTCTTTATTTCTTCGATCCCATAACTGTTCTCTGAGAACCTGCAGTGTGTCGCTGTGCAGAGTGCCTGCAATAAAGGACAAAAATCACCATTCTTGCTCTGAAGGAAATCCAGAGACAGAGGCTGGCTGTATGGATTCCCTTTGTTCTCGACTGTGTGTTCGTATCCATCCTGTCCAATTCAGATGTCAAACCCTAATCCCCAGTGTGATGGTGTCAGGAGGTGGGGCTTTGGGTAGGTGGCTGGGTCCTAAGGGTGGAGCCCTTATAATGAGATTAATGCTGTTATGAGAAGAGGCATGGGAGAGTATCTCTCTCTGCTCTCCGAGATAGGCGAGATAGGCGGACATAGCCAGAAGATGGTCTTCCACCAACCAGGAACTGAATGAGCTGACCCTTGGTCTTGGACTTCCAGCCTCCAGAACTGTGAGGAATCAATTTCCATTGTTTTCAGCCACCCCGACTGTGATCTCTTGGTATAGCAGTCTGAGCAAACGAGCCTCCTGTATTTCACAGATGAGTGAATTGGAAACTCAGAGCAATCATACTGCTGTGAGCACCCTGCTAGTTGACGGTGGGTCTCACAGAAGCGCGTGGATCTTCTGGATCCAGGCCCCTGAACCTGCTCTCCTCCCACCACCGTCTCCCACCACCCTCCTACCTGCCCCAATCTGCAGTCATGTTTGCGCTTTCTCTTTGCTGCTTTTCACTGCTCTGTCTGTCTTTCCCTCCTCTTTCCTCTCCTCCCCTCCCCTCCTTTTCTCTGCTGTCTCCCTTTTCCCTTCTTCCAGCTCGTTTCTTTCTGAAGAGGAGGATCTTTCTCTATATATTACCTTTTTTGGAGGGAAGGGACCTGATGATAATGGGTCTGTGTCCGTGCTCTGCCTGGGGTGGTGTCTGTCTTGGCGAATCCACCTCCCCAGCACCTACTGTGGTGACTGGCGTGATGTAGCAACGTCCTCCTGCCCTCCTGCCCTCCTCCACTTTCCTGCTGTGAGCCAGGCTTTGCACTCATCTATGGGAGATAGCAGAGGAGGTAAAAAATGTCCTGGGGAGACATAGCGTATTCAAACTCCTGTTTGCACAGCCTTGTGGACTGGATGTTTAGGTACCCTCCAGACCCCCAGATTCATAGACAGAAGTCCTAACCTTGAGTGCAGCTGTACTGGAATTAAGGGAGTAATGAAGGTTAAATAAGGTCATAAGGGTGGGGCCCTGTTCTGATAGGATTAGTGTCTTTATAGAACAGGCACCAAAGGCCTCCTCTACCTCTCTGTCATGTGAGGACAGGGCAGGAAGGCCACTGTTAGGGTGAGAGTGCTCACCAGGCACCAGATCAGCCGGAGCCTTGATCTTGGACTTCTCCAGAACTGTTGTGCGAGCCGCAAAGCCTCTGGTGTTTTGTTAAGGCAGTCTGGGCTGACCAAGCCACATGGTAGATACATGTCTCGGGTCACAGGCTGCAGGCTGGTGTGATTGCCTTGACTCCACAGTCTCTGGTGTTGAGATGAGGCTGTTGCCTTTGAACCTTCCCAGCTCCTAGTGTTTAAAACTAGGAGCCCAAACCAAGTTCTCATCCTGCTCTGTCTGTATCCTGATATTCAAGGTTTCCCTGAGCTGGGCTGAATTCTTTGTTTTCTCCCTTCTTCCTTGCTCAGACATAATCAGGTGTATATACTGAACTCTCCTGTGGTCATAGCACCAGGTTCCTGGAAGCAGAGGCAGCTCTGGATGCCTGGTCTTGCTTTTTGTGATCCACTGGGCTGCCTCCCTTTTAAGATGCTCTCCCCATATTATAAAAGTTTGTTCACTTCATTAGTCATTTGTGCATTCAATCAATTGGCCTCCAAAGTGCTAAGTAGTAGTTATTCTAACAGCTCCTATCAGGCACCACTAATAAGGTCCTGTCCTTACAGGAGTGAGAGTAGTATGTATAGTATGATGCTACTAATGCTAATAATAGTAAAAGTAATAATAGCTCAAATGCACTATTCACAATGTTCCCAGCACTTTTCACTTGTTATCTAATCTGCTCTTCAGAGCATACAAGGAAATGGGGATTAACTAACATGCCAAAGATGGCAAATGAGAGCATCTCCACGTGAAATGGACATGAAGCACACACCAGCATATTCATGCTATGTGCTTTTGCATAATCTCAAGCTCTTTTCCTTTTTAAACTTGAGGCGAATGTTTAGAAGCTTTTGCTAATGAGAAGACCATCAGCTAAACCGATGTAAGTGCCTCACATCACCAGTAACTCCATCCCGGTCTGTCTCTTTGTGCCTCTGGCCCTGTCCCCACCTGTTCCCTCAGGGGACCTCCCAGCTTGGGCTCCAGGTTTTCTCCAGGACTCAGCCATCATTTTGTACTCCCGTGGGACCCAGGGATACATGGTGAAACTGGACAGAGTCTGAGGTCCAGCAGGTTTTATCCTTGGTTTGTAATGGAGTGAATGACAGAGCCCCACAAGGTACACAACTGTCTCGCTCCTTGACTGATTCTGGAGTACAGGTGGCTTTCAGAAACCCTGAGCTGCCAAGGCTCTGGGCCCTTGTTGTTGCTCTTGATATTATTGCCTGGTCTGCTGGAAATTTACGTTCTTTGGCCCCTAGCCATTTTCTCCCCAGTCTTATCTCTCTTCTGCAGCTAGTTGTAATGGGTGCCTTTATGAAGTGGGTACCATTGTTGGATACAAGGCATCCAGTGGGTTTTTTTTCCCCTCCAAAGGTGACAACCATAAGACTGAAGGGATTGACCTGTCCCAGCATCATACAGTATTTGGCCACAAGGACTCAGAGAGGCATTTTCTGCTGTTGAAAAACAGAGACACCTGACTTCATTCCTGTGGGAAATCAAAAGTGCTTAGTCGCTCAGTCATGTCTGACTCTTTGCAACCCCATCGGCTGTAGCTTGCCAGGCTCCTCTGTCCATGGGATTCTCTAGGCAAGAATATTGGAGTGGGTTGCCATGACCTCCTCCAGGGGATCAAACCCAGGACTCCCACATGGCAGGCAAATTCTTTACCATCTGAGCCACAGGGAAGCCCAGGAAATCAGAAGGGGGACTTTTAAAAAATGTTGGGTTAAGGAAGAGTTTCGTGAAAATAGAAATAAGAGGGGAAAAAAGGAAAACCAATCTAAGTGTCATCCTCTCTGAGCTGGCTTCTTCATTGAGTATCAGCCCTGCCCCTGCTGGAGCTGGAGGTAACTGGGAAGGTGACTGGCCATGGTTGGGGTTGGGTGGAGGTGAGGTACTGCACAGAGAGCAGAAAGGAGTTGGGAGCCCGGGTCTTTGCTTTGCCACTTGCCAGCCCTGGGCTGGGATGAAGGCTTTAGGCCTTCTGAGCCTCTGTTTCCTGTTGTGAGGACCAAATGACATGATCTTCTGTGACTTGTCTAAGTCACTGAAGATACTCCACCCACAGGCACTGTGCTGCAGAATTCATTGGCTGTTTGCTTTGGGTCTTTGAACTTCATTTTCCTCACCATTAACTGAAAGCAGAGGACTGGACGGCTGCCCTGGCCCGTCGGTCCCTCCCAGCTTACACATTTCACTTTCATGCCAATTCCCTTTTCAGATTGATAATTTTTTTTTTAAGAGTTGAATGAGAACCATATAGGACAGTCATCACAAGGAACAGAAATTGAAGGAAATACTTTAGGTTTCTTCTCGATCCACCTGTATCCCTACACCTCCACTCCCCTGCACACTCCCATTACACATTTTGAAAAGCCGCTATTTTTAGAACAGTTTCAGATTTTACTGAAACATTGTTAAGATAGGTCAGGATGAACCCATATAACCCTCAGCCAGTTTTTCCTACTTGTTAACGTCTTTCATTAGCGTGGAGCATTTGTTACAATTAGTGACTAACATTAAAACATTATTCTTATTAACTACAGTCTGTACATGAGTTTGAGTAGACTCTGGGAGGCTGTGTTGGTCAGGGAGGCCTGGCGTTCTGCAGTCCATGGGTTCACGGAGTCGGGCACGATGAGCAACTGACACGAACTGAACCGACGACCTATACAGACCATACCTTTGTTTGGGTTTCTTTAATTTTTACCTGAAGTCCTTTTTCTGTTCCAGCATCCCATCCAGGATCCTCTATTACATTTAGTTACTGTTTCCTTGGGCTTCCCAGTTGGTGCTGGGAAAGTGATAAAGAACTCGCCTTGTCAATGCAGGAGACATGGGATGCAGGTTCGATCCCTGGGTCGGGAAGATCCCCTGGAGGAGGGCATGGCAAGCCACTCCGTATTCTTGCCTGGAGAATCCCATGGACAGAGGAACCCGGCAGGTTACAGTCCATGGGGTCGCACAGAGTCAAGCATGACTGAAGCGACTTAGCATGCACGCACCCGTTATGGTTCCTGAGGCTCCTCCTTTGAAAAGGTTTTTTCAAACTTTTTTTTGTTTTTGATGACCTTGATAGTTTTGAGGAGTATAGATCAGATATTTTATAGATTGTCTGTCTTAGGATCTGTCTGATGTCTTTCTCATTATTAATCTGAGATGATGGGTTTGGGGTGGAAGACCCCAGGGGTAAAGTAACCTTGACCACCTGGCTATGGTACTGTCTGTTAGATTTCTCTACCATAAAATTATGCACCCCTGCCCCAATTCCTTGCCATGCTTGGAAGTATGTCACATCTCTGGAATGGGACATTTTGCTTCACCTCAGTGGTGAAGTATTACAAAAATTGTCTGGAATTCTCTGTGGGAGATTTTTCTCTTCTCCCCCGTTTATTTATATCCATATGGACTGGTGGTTTTTTTTTTTTTTGATAGATTTTGGATTCTAATTCAATACTACTTTATGTTGTTGCTCAATGTTTATCAGCTTTGGCCCTTGGTGACTCCTTGGTCCTTCTGGTATACCCCCATCATTATAAGGGGATTTATTTTTGGCTTTTTGTTTTTGTGTGTGCATTTTCTTACTTTCTGGCACTACAAGATACTCCAGGTTCATCTTGTATATTTCCTGCCCCAGGCCTAGAATCAGCCATTTCCGTAAGGAGCCCTGGTTTGCTTTATTGGAACATGGTATTGGAAATCAGCAAATGGGTTCGAGATGTGCTCATTGCTGCTGGGGTGTCACTGCTTCTAGGTCCGCTTAGCCGACGGAGCAATGAGATATGTGTGAATGTCCTAACCCCTGTATATACACACATGTGTAAATATTTCCATAGATACCCATTGTGTCCCTGCTAAGCTAACCATGAATTCATCCTGATGGTCCAACTCGAATCCATAACCACTCCATACACTTTCCAACAAACTTATTTTTGCCTGCGTTGGCTGGCAAGAGGCAGTACTGAAGAGTGAATTCTGCAGGTCCACCTGGGCACAGGGCAGTGCCCTGAGAACTCTGGACTTTTCCTTTTGGGGCAGCGTGATCTTGTGAACAGAAGTCAAGAGTTGGATGCACCTTCACAGAGACTCAGGAACACGTCCTGCCCAGAATGCTCACACACCAGGCCGCTGTGTGCCCTTCCTGGTCTCCGGGCTTTCTGTCCTCCTGGGAAGCCTTCACTGTTCTCCCTCCCCTATTTCCCCCACTACATACCCTCATCCCCCACACACGCCTATAGTACTCAGGGCTTACCCCATCAGAAATGGACCCACTTTACAAAGCCCTCTACCTGTCCACTGCTCCCAAGTAGACCCCATCCTTGAGGGGAGCACTCCATCTCCCAGGAAGTCCCTTGCACAATCCCCCCAAACCAAAGCAGAATTCAGTTTTGAAGTTGGTTGAGGGAATAAAGCAGTGGATGAGACACAAGCCCTCGCCTTGTGGAAAGTGTTGTTGCTGTCGAATCCCTAAGTCATGTCTGACTCTCTGTGACCCTATGGACTGCAGCATGCTAGGCTCTTCTGTCCTCCCATCTGCCAGAGTTTGCTCAAATTCATGTCCATTGAGTTGGTGATGCTATCTAACCATCTGATCCTCTGTTGCCCCCTTCTCCTCCTGCCTTCAGTCTTTCCCAGCATCAGAGTCTTTCCCAGTGAGTCGGCTGTTCGCATCAGGTGGCCAAAGTCGTGTGGTCCTGATACACACGAAATGGGAATGAAGGAATCCTCATACAGTACAGAACCCGCTACCTCGTTTACCTTTTGGCTGGGGTCAGGATCTCAAACAGCTGTCTACAGGGGCCGGGCAGGCAATATAAATAATGATGTGGGCTCGGTGGGCAGTCAACAGAGATTGGAGGGCAACTGGAAGGCGTGCATGGCCCATGAGGAGCCAGGATGTGTATTGTGACATTCTGGCCTGGCCACCCGCCTCAGTTCAGCATCCTGCCTGGTGGGCTGTGGTCTGTGCCTGACCAAGTGTTCGTAAGTTTTTTGACCATCATCCCTATACCTGCCCAGTGTAAAGGGGCTGGTGCCTAGTCCATGGCTGCTGATCGTGGTCCTGGAGAACCACTGGCTCAGTGTGTCCAGATCTCACTATTCTTGCCCTTTCTGTTCACTGCCGTTCGTTCCTGATTTTCACTGTAGCCACACTTCTTCCTCTGAGAGCAGCACTTGGTACCAATAGCAATAGTTGCTTCCAGTTTACAGGGATTTTTTTTTTTTTGCCCCCCAACTCCCGGAACCAGCCTCACTGACTGCTCTAGAGATGACACCCCCAGCTGGGGCTCCCCGAACTCCCCAGGCTTCTTAGTTCTGATAACTCTACCCCATGCCCCATCCCTAAAAAGGTGTTTTTGCTCTCTGCAGCCCCTACTTCTCAGATACCTCGGAGTCTCCCTCTTGTCTTTTCAGTAAATGATCCATCCTTTACTTGAAATTCAGAGGCTGTTTCCTCTTCCCTTGTTGAGCCTTGATGAATACGCAAGATGTATTTCTGTATTTCCGAGCCTGTCGCTTTGAAGCCCAGACTGCCGCCACCCCCCACCCACCTGCAGCCCCGTGCCCGGAAGCCCTGTGTCTGACGCTCACTGCTTGCCCACAACCACGGCCACTCTCGGGGGGCTTGCTGCTGCCTCCTTTCCACAGCCTGCTGTGCCTGGAGGTGATGCTCTGGGTTTTCCATGATGAGTGCCGGCCAGTCCCCAGGGCGCACTGGGCTTCTCTGTGTCTCCAGGGGCACACACCCAGGCTCAGTGGAAACCGCCTTGTCAAAATAAGCCTGGGCTGGGCTGACAGGGAGGAAGTGAGGCTGGCCTGAGGAGAAAACGTGGGCTGGGTGATTCTTGGGGGGTTTCCTCCATGCCAGTGCCCTGCGCTAGGCTGCCTCTGTCATGCTTGATGGACCCCTGACCCCCCCATGGCCCTGTCAGCCCCAGGACCGTGGGGGAATCAGGGGTCTTGCTCCCTCCCTGCGTTAGAGCCACTCACTCAACAGTGTGCCTTCAAGCCAGCTTTTCTGCACATCTTCCCCTTGGCTCTGAACTCACCACCCTGACCTGACACATCAATGGTCCTTTTGTCACCCTGATGCTGAAACTTTATGTTTTTCAGGGTGTGCTGTGATTGATTATACATCGTGCTGGTCCTCACAAGCTCTCAGTTGATCGCAATCATTGTGATGCTCAACTGCATCCAATGTTGGCCTTTGTACGCTAGGAGGACTCACTGGGGTGTGTTAGTAGTTTGCTTGGGCTTCGGTAACAAAACAGCACACACTAGCTGGCTCAAAACAATAGAGATATGCACTCTCCTGGTTCTCCAGGCTAGAAGCCTGACATCACGGGGTAGCAGGGCTGTCTCCCGGCCAAAGGTTCTAAGGAAGAACCTTTCCTTTCCTCTCGCCTTGTTTGTTGGTTCAGTTGCCAAGTCGTGTCCAACTCTTTGCAACCCATGGACTGTAGCATGCCAGGCTTCCCTGTCCTTCACTGTCTCCCAGAATTTGTTCAAACTCATGTCCCCATTGAGTCGGTGATACCACCCAACCATCTCATCCTCTGTCACCCCTTCTCCTCTTGCCTTCACTTTTTCCCTGGTGGTTGTTGGCAGTCCTTGACTTTCCTTAGCTGGTAGTTGTGTCACTGCAGTTTCTGCTTCTGTCCTCACCTGGATACTTTTCCCACGCATCTGGTTTGGATCTCTCTTTTCCCACCCTAAGCTGACCTCATCTTAACTTGATGACTTTTGCCAAGATCCTGTTTCCAAATAAGGTCACACTCACCAGTATGGAACTTAGAACATCAGCCTAACTTTTGGGGGGGAGCGGCGGCACAGTTCACCCTACATCAAGGATGTGAAGAAAATGTTGCAACTATTTTTGTTTCCTTCCTATAAAATGTTATGCATTTTATAATGATACAGGCATTTCTGTGTGTAAGTTATAAATACTTCTGCAGATATTGGGCTTTCCAGGTGGTGCTAGTTGTAAAGAATCCACCTGCCAATGCAGGAAATGCAAGAGATGTGAGTTTGATCCCTGGGTTGGGAAGATCCCCTGGAGAAGGAAATGACAACCCACTCCAATATTCTTGCCTGGAGAATCCCATGGACAAAGGAGCCTGGCGGGCTACAGCCCATGGGGTCACAAAAAGCTGGACATGACTGAGCATACACACACACACACATACACACACACATGCAGATGCTGGGGGCGATGCTCAGTGAGTGATGAGGACATAGTTTAAAAACAAACCAATCAGGCCACTGGTCTGGTTCATGGAGGGCTCAGCTCTTTGTCAACCTCGGCTGCCATAATAAAAAACTGTAAATTGGGTGCTTTCAACAACAGAAAATTTACTTTCTCACAGTTTTGGAAGCTGGGAAGTCCCAGATCAAGGTGCAGCAGATTCAGTTTCTGGTGAAAGCTCTCTTCCTGGTTTGCAGACAGCTACTTTCCTGCTGTATCTTCACAGAAGGGAGTTGGGAGGGGAGGCACTAGCTTTCTGGTGTCTCTTCTTATAAGTACACTAATTGTGTGGATCAGGGCTCCGTTCTTATGCCCTCGTTTAACCTCAGTCACCTCCTTAAAGGGGCTGCTCCGCGTTCTCCTGATTCCTGCGGTTCCCACTGCACCTGCCCAGGTGCTAACCAGACCCGACTGGCCTCCTTTGCTCCCACGTTAGGCATTCTGGCAGCTTGTAGTGAGGAATGTTGTTGGTGAAGGGAAATGGGTCTTCTTAGGCATTGCTGGGTGGTGATGAGTGGGACCAGCCTCATTGAAGGGGGATTTGGCAGAACCTCTCAAAGTTGTTATTTTTAATTATAAAGCAGAGACATCAGTTTGCCAACAAAGGTTCATATAGTCACAGCTGTGGTTTTTTCAGTCATCACGTATGGATGTGAGAGTTGGACGTTAAAGGAGACTGAGCGCCAAAAAAAATCGATGCTTTCAAATTGTGGTGTTGGAGAAGACTCTTGAGAGTTCCTTGAACTATAAGATCAAACCATCAATCCTAAAGGAAATCAACCCTGAGTATTCACTGGAAGGACTGTTGCTGAAGCTCCAATACTTTGACCACCCAAGGTGAAGAGTGGACTCACTGGAAAAGATCCTGATGCTAGGAAAGGCTGAAGGCAAAAGGAGAAGCTGAGGATGAAATGGTTTGATAGCATCACCGACTCAGTGGATGTGAATTTGAACAAACTCTGGGAGATAGTGAAGGACAGGGAAACCTGGCGTGCTGCAGTCCATGGGGGTCGAAAAGAGTCGGACATGGCTTAGCAGCTGAACAACAATAGCAATGACAACTCAAAGTTGAGAGTGTGTGCTCCCTTTGACCCGGAAGCCCCCCACCCCCACAGTGGATCTGTCCTCTAGAGATAGTAAAGCACATTTCAAGAGATGCTGTGTCACAGCATTGATAAAGCAGCAGAGGCCAGAGGACAGCTTCACTGAGTAGCAGTGTCATACTCCTCAGTCACAGAGAATGAGGTCTTGTGACCTCTCTGGGGCGGGTCCGGAGGTCCTGGGTGCTGGCCTGTCCCAGAACTGATGATGCTTACCTTGGTCTCTTGATGAAAGTCCTGTCTGCCAGATTTTCCCACCACCAAGTTACTGTTTCTCCCTTTGTAATCAGTAAGTATCTTATCAAGAGATATTTTGATTAGTATATAAATATCATGTTTCTCAGTGTACTTTTACTTAACTAATTTTAGCCTCCATTGGTAATTCTTGCCTGAAACTATTGTTACTGGTATTGCCAAACAGCATCGGTTTCCATCATCACTTCCACATTATCAGGTGGAATTCTAATGTAAAGAACTTTCCTTTTTTGTACAAATATTCTATTGTAAAGAATCCACCTGCAATGCAGGAGACCCCAGAGAGACTCAGGTTCGATCCCTGGGTTGGGAAGATTCCTTGGAAGAGGTAATGGCAACCCACTCCAGTCTTCTTGCCTGGAAAATCCCATGGCCCGAGGAGCCTGATGGGCTACAGTCCATGGGATTGTGAAGAGTCAGATATGACTGAGAACACAGGCACGCAAGATGCATGAACTCATCAATTCTCAGTTGATTACAATGAGTGATTACATTTATTTCCCTCAAGTTTTCCCAGATTGGACCACTGGGATGCCCTTCAGTTTAGGTTCTAGGTCCTTTCGACATCTCTGGATCAGTTTTTGTGCTCTGCTTTACTTTCTAGTGCCAGAGGGTCCAGGCTCATGCGATGTTCTCTCTGCCCTAGCCCTGGGGTCAGTCATTGCTTCTGTGCTGTTCTCTCCAGAAGTGCATAACCTGGATTTAATCATGAGGAAATACCAGACAAACCCAAATTGAGGGACATTCTGCAAGTCACTGGCCAGTTCTTTTTTAAAATGAAAGACAAAGCAAGGCCGAGGAATGATGCCAAATTCAAGAAAACTAAGGAGCGTGATGACTAAAGGCAGTGTGTGACCCTGGGTTGGCTTCTGGGTCAGAAAAAGACATTATTGGTAAAATTTGAGTCATGTCTCTGGGTTAAACGATAGGAGTAGTTTAATGTTAATTTCCTGATACAACTTGATCATTACAATGTGGTTATATAAGATATCAATATGAGAATTTACAAGGCTATGGATGTTCACTGTGTTTTTTAACTCTTGTCAGTGTGAAATTATTTCAAAGTGAAAGTAAAAACAGTTTAAATAGATGCATTTATATATACTAGTATGGGAAGGTATTCATAATCAGTTATTTGAATAAGAAAAGTTGTAGTCTTTTTGGTGTAAAATTAGCCCATCTTTGTCAAAACAAGACAGAGGGAACTAGTACACATGCGTGTTTGCACATGAGAGAAATTCTGAGAAGGGTATGAGCTTCCTGTTGACAGACATTTCCGGGAAACGTAATTGGAAGGTGTGAGAAACTGGGAACTTTTACTTCATGAATTTTTTTTTTGTTTGTTTAAACAAAGTGCATACTTTAATACTGTAATGGGAAAGTGAT
>ML661883.1:10341824-10611264 GCA_007570785.1 Antilocapra americana | reverse complement strand
TTTGTTTAAACAAAGTGCATACTTTAATACTGTAATGGGAAAGTGATAAGCATGTGGTTTGTGGGGAGTGGGGTGCACTTTTGCACGTGAATGTCTGGTTTGATGTCTTCCATCCAACTCAATTTCTATTGCATTTTCTTCCACACGCTGTGAATGCCCTGCAACAAGTCTTACCTCAAGGACACTCACCTGTGTTTTGCCTCATAATCTGCTTTCTCACATCTGATCCTCGGCAAAGCCTGTTGGTTGTGGACACAAAGAGAGGCTGCAGACCACGCTGCTTGATAACGATGACAGCTAACTCATCTTTATCCTATGAAGCTGGCAATTGTTCGCTCTCAAACACTTTAGAGAGAACTTTTTTCCTAAGTGAGTATCCTTCTGGTCTCCCTAGAGGTGTGTAAATTAGAAATCTGCCAAGTGACAGTCCTCTAAGGAGCAAGGATTTGTGAAGTGATGCTGGACGTCTATAAAGCTGATTAATTAGTGTACCACCATCAGTTTCTCCCAGGAATTTTTAATGATCACTAGGCTTTTGTAGTTCATGTAAAATTTCACTTAGATTTATTTTTATGTCTAGGTTTGTTTTCCCATCTCAGAGTAGATGCTCCTTGATTTAGGAAGGGAGAAGCAATGACTAAAATAACACGTCTTGAGAGCCTACTATGTGTTGTGAACTGTTACCAATGTGGACTGATATAACCTCCTCTCTACAGTCCAGTCTCTGTATTCTTGGGCTCTGCATCTGTGGAATCAACCAACCACAGATTGCAAATATTTGCAAAAAAAATTCCAGAAAGTTCCAAGAAGCAAAACTTGAAT
This sequence comes from Antilocapra americana, assembly GCA_007570785.1. Classification (NCBI taxonomy): domain Eukaryota; kingdom Metazoa; phylum Chordata; class Mammalia; order Artiodactyla; family Antilocapridae; genus Antilocapra; species Antilocapra americana. The sequence continues at coordinate 10,610,442 of ML661883.1, read as the reverse complement.
TTGCTGCATGCAGGCAACTATTTACATAGTATTTGCATCGTATCAGGAATTATATGCAATCTAAAGGTGATTTAAAGTGTACAAGGGATGTGTGTAGGTTATATGCAAATGCTATACCATTTTTAAAAATTAAGAATGACTCATTCTGAAATGAGCCCTTTTTGTGTGTTTTAGATGAACTCATCAGTAGGGGGCTGGACTGGGTGGTCTGCAGAAGGTTTTTCCATTTTTTCTTTTTGGGGGCAAGGGGCATGCTGTGTGGCGTGAGAAATCTTAGTTCCCCATCAGGGATTGAACCCACACCTTCTGCAGTGGAAGCATCGAGTCTTAATCGCTGGATCACCAGGGTTAAGTGGTGGCCACTATCCCATTTTATACTAGGAATTTGGGCATCTTCACATACTAGTATATGTGGAGGGCCTGGAACCAATCCCCCGTGGATACCAAGGAAGAACTGTACTAGGTAACATCGTTTATCAGTGACAAAACTGACCCAAAAAAGGTGTGCCTGCAGCTTAGAGCCTGGGGTCTGGTGTAGACGGCGCTCTGTCCAAAATGGATGGATAAGGATTTCCGGATTCCAGCTCAGTGGTCATCACCTCTATAATAGAAACTAATCAAAGGGCAGGGCTGTGCTTCCTTCCTGCTGTCACTTCTTTGACTTCTTTGTGAACTTCTCCCCATTTGTGACCCAGTCTTTCTTAGGATGCAGGGACCTCTTACATGTCAACAGTGAACCTCTTTGTGTCTTAAGAGCAGGTAAGGCTTATCTGTTTCCTTGGCACAGCCAGTGCTTGGTGGATATTGTGCACACCAGTGTCTGAGTAAGATTTGCTTTTGCTTAGCAAGAGAAATGTCTGAGTAAGATTTGCTTTTGCTTAGCAAGAGAAACTTCTGGGGGGATGTGCTGTGGACTGAGTCGTGTTCCCTCCAAATTCAGTCGTGGAAGTGGTAATCCCCAAGGGGGTACTGTTTGGCCATAGGTCCTTTGGCACTGATTAGGGTTAGACAAGGTGATGAGGGTGGTGCCCCTGTGATGGGATTAGTGCCCTGAATAATAAGAAGTGGAGAGAGCTCAATTTCTCTCTCTTTCCCCACTACATGTGGACACAGCAAGAAAGTGGCCACGGTGCAACCCAAAGAGAGGGCTTGGAAGATACTGGACCTGACTCCACCTTGACCTTGGACTTCGGTTTCCACACTTCTGAGAAAGAATTTCTGCTTGAGCCACCCAGTCTGTGATTTTTTATTATGGCAGCCTAAGCCAATCGAGACACAGGGTCTAGAGCTGCTTTAGCATCGCATAGACAAGACTGGAGGGACGTTGAGTGATGGAGGTGGACTTCCATGATGGTTGTCTCCAAACAATGAAAGACTGAGAGGATGGCAGTAGGTCAGACTTGTCTTTTATGGCCCCAAAGATCAGACTAAGATGGGAAAGAGGATAGGACAAGCAGACAGGTAGCAGCTGAATAAAAGGGAACGGAGCCTTGTGGATGAATGGGTTGTCTCAGACAGTGGTCAGGGCATCATGGCTGGAGGTGTTCACTTAGAGATCACACTGGGACTGAGAGGGATGCAACATCATGCTGTATATGATCTTCTAAGGTCCCCGTTGGCCCTCAGGTTCCATAAGCCCATGATTAATCATTACAAGCAAGAACCATCTCCTCTTATTTGTAGAACAGGTTGCAACTTCCAAAGCAGTTCATATGTACTATCTAATTTGATCCACAGAATGACATGATGGTTGATGCCCAGTGCAAATTTGCTGAGTGCGAGGATGAGTAAGGGGTCCACTGCCATAGTATGGAAGACAGAAGAGTCAGAGTGATTTTTTGACTCAAAAGTAAAGGCTGAGTCTGGCTTGAACCCCGATCTCTCCTCAACTTGCTCCAAGTTGGCAATGATAACACTTTCTCTCAGAGTGGTACTTTTCCGTTTTTGTTTTTCATCTTAGTAAATTCTTCAGCATCCATATCACCTTTAACCCTCATGGTGGTCCTCTGAAACAGGTATGATTTTTCTTACTTTGTCAATGAGAAAATTGATGCTCAGAGAGTAAGGAGACTTTTGCCAGGTCTCCAGCTCCTATGGGGCAGAGCCTTAGGTTTGGGGGCTATGGGCATTCTCTCCAACCAAATGCAAGCCCATCATCTTGGCACTGGTGGGCATGCACAAAGTTCTTGGCCACAAGTCGAGATGATGCAGAGCCTGTTTCAAGTTATAGCTGTAGGTGAATTGAGTAACTAGTTTAGGGAAAGAGTAGTCCAGCAGTGAAGTCATTTTTTTCTTGTACTCACGCCTGATTCTCAGCGATCTGTCTGCAGTTCCTCCTGCCAGAGCCCTGCTCTGTGCTCCTGGGAAGGCAGTGGAGTTGCTCAGCCCTAGATGCCTACCATAGTCCCCTGGGAGCTTGCAGAGACCATCAGGATCTGATTCCTTTCACCAGCCCTCCTAGCACGTGCAAGCTGCACGCTCAGTCGTGTCTGACTCTTTGCGACCCCAAGGGACTGTAGCCTGTTGGGCTCCTCCATGGGATTTCCCAGGCAAGAATAATAGAGCAGGTTTCCATTTCCTATTTTAAGAGATCTTCCTGACCCAGGGACTGAACGCGAGTCTCTTGCGTCTCCTGCATTGGCAGGCGTGTTCTTTACCACTGCACTCCTCCGTCCATGAGATTTTTCCAGGCAAGCATACTGGAGTGGTTTGCCATTCCCTTCTTCAGGGGATCTTCCCAACCCAGGGATCAAACCTACGTCTCCTGTACTACAGGAAGATTCTTTACCTACTGAGCTACCAGGGAAGTTCTGGCACTGTACTACCTGGGGTTTGATTGGCCTGTGGAGGGATCTGGGCCTCGGAGTTTGTAAAAAAAAAATCTCTTCAGATGGTTGCGAATCACCAAATTGGTATTTGTGGGCAGATCTGTGTATGCAGGTTGTTATGATGAGGTGTGAAGGCCATGGTCTGATTTGTTCCCAGGGTCTCTCTAGTTCTGTGCTGGATACTTTTTGCTGTGCACAAGTGATTTCATTTCTTCTTCCCTCCAGCTCTCCTGATTTGAGGTCATGCTTTCTCAGGATACCATGAAGTCACACTATAACTGTTGTCCTTGCTAGCTGTGTTACCTTGGGAAACCAGCTTCTCTGTGCTTCTGCATCCATCCCTCCTCTGAAACATGAGAGGAATACTGCCAATTTCCTCACGAGGCTGTCGTGAGCTTTACCTTGGGGAACCACACCCAGTGAACAGCTAGGGCTCCATAAGGATGGGTTGTGGTTATCACTGCAGTAACCACATGTTATGTGTGTTTATATAATATCCTTTATGTTTCCTTCATGGCAGAGTCAGCTGCTGCTTCTTGTGTGTAAGCATATCAACACTGTCGTTAGATAGATGTTTATATCCATTATGGAATTGGAATGTGCCTTTGTGTCTCTAACTTGGAATATCCATTCCAAAAATGTTCATGAGCACTGCTGAGTGCTGGGGGATGGACAGGAGAGGAGCTGTCTCTACTCCTATGGGAATTTTGTCTTTGAAGGGGACAGATAATGAGAAGGAGGTTTTAATAGTATGCAGTGAATGCTGACCTGACGCTAGGGAAGACTGAAGGCCAAAGGAGGAGAGGTCGGCAGAGAATGAGACGGTAGGATGACTCAATGGACATGAATTTGAGCAAACTCTGGGAAATAATGAAGGACAGGGAAGCCTGGTGTGCTGCAGTCCATGGGGTCGCAATGAGTCAGACACGACTTAGCACTGAACGACAAAGTGGATGCTCTGTGGGGGCAGGTCAGGAAGCCATAGAACTGCTAACCAATGGTCGTAATTTGTGCCTAGTTACCATGAGGAAGGGTTTCTCTGATGGCTCAGTGGGTAAGAAATCCACCTGCAATGTAAGAGGCACAGGTTCAGTCCCTGGGTCAGGAAGATCCCACGGAGTAGGAAGTGGCGACCCACTCCAGTATTCTTGCCTGGAGAATCCCTTGGACAGAGAAGCCTGGTGGGCTGCAGTCCATAGGGTGACAAAAAGTTGGATACGACTGAGCACATGGCACACACACTCCGTGGGGTGACTCTTCCTACCAGAACTAGCAACTTCTGCCTTGTTTCTTTACGTGTGTGATGTTCTTGGATTTACTGTGATTATTTACCTATGCATCCTCAATATTAATCTATTCTCATTGCCTTGGGCTTCAGAAATGTGTTTTTGTTCATTTTTTTACTCCCAGTGTATTTCACCCATGCATTCGTTCGACTCAGTTCAGCCCACACCACACCTTGTGGGGATCTGTGTTAAATACTGGGGTCACACAGATGAAAAGAACTTCACAGAAATCATCACAATCTTCTGGGGAAGACAGTCGTGTAAAAGTGCACGTAGGTTTGGACCATCATGGCTGCTGTGATTGCTGTGGGTTCAGTGAGGAGTGGGGACCCAAAAGAAGTGGGTCCTTGAAAGTATGTGGACCTGAAGCAAACGTTTCTCTGAAAGCAAATTCCCTGAAGCAAATGTCTCTCATTGCGTTCTGGGTTTTCAAGGAATTGTCTCCCACGGGTTTTGGTCGCAGCCTGACACGTACGTAGTAGGTGCACATCGAATGCGCGGAGAGTCGCTGGACAGACTGAATATCCTTTCTCTGGGAGTTTGTCTTCATCTCTAAACTGATGGTCAGCTAATGTTGTGAAGCCCTCCCTCAGTATTCACATTTGAGAGTCCTGTGGTGGAGGCTGAAATGATCTTTCTTCACTGGAGTGACCGAGAAGGTCACTACTGGGTGACACCCTCAGACTCTCATCATTGCTAGAAGCTGACTAATTATGAGTGGGAATGTGAGGGCCTTGAAATGCCCCTGTCTGCACATCTGGCCTCACTGCCAGATCCCGTCCTCATTTCTGATAACTTCTTGGGCTTCTGTGAAGCCGCCTGATCATGCCTGGCTGTGGGTGGTGCTCACAGTGAACCTGTCACGAGGACAGCCTGGGGTGGTGGGGAGGTGGGGCCCCCACCAGGTGGAGAAGATGGCTTTTTTAGCCCATTTCAAAGTAATGAAAAGGCTTTGAGAATGGCTGGTGATGTCTGCTACCACATTTGGTTTCTCTGTTTCCATTGAAAATGAAATTTTGGATGGAGTGAACTTGACCAAAAAAGAGAAGGTGGACAGGAAAGCTGATGATAAATGCGACTTGGTTATTTCTAGAGTGCCTTGTACTTTTTAGAGTATTTCCCCCTAAACTTTTTTTCAACCAAACTCTCCAACTACTTAAAGAGCTCTTAGCACGTTAGGACCAGGACTTCCCTGATGGTCCAGTGGTTAATATTGCATTTTCACCACAAGCAGAGTCTTCCTGGTGGACCTCAACTAAGACCTCAGTGATAGGGGACTCAGTTTTTTTGCTTTTTCCTTGCCTCTCTGGAAGGTTGGTGAATGACCGTGAAAGTGCTGAGACTTTGGGACTACAGATAAATTTTAGCGAGTGGATGAATGGCAACCCACTCCAGTATTCTTGCTAGGATCATCCCATGGACAGAGGAGCCTGGGGGGCTACAGTTCAAAGGGTCAGAGAAAATCGGACACAAGTGAGTGACTGAGCATGAATTCACAAATACAGCATCTACAAATGGCGAGGAAAGACTAAATATATCATAGTCAAATGTGAGTCTTAGGACCCCAGTGAGTGGGGATTCTGGAGTAGGTTTCAAGAATTTTTTTCTGAAAAGATTTCCAGAAAGCCAGAGTGAAAGACTTTCTGTGCAGAGGGTAAGGTAGTAAGTATTTTAGGATGGGCAGGCCACACCGTCTCTGTGTCACTAGGGTAACACAAAAGCAACTGTGGACAATATAGAATAAACGGGCACGGATGTGCTCAATAAACCTTTACTTTTGCACATTGAAGTGAATTTCACATAATTTTCATGTCAAAAATCTCTATTCTTCTAATTTTTACCCCAATCATTTAAAAATGTAAAAACCACTCTTAGCTGAATGAAACAGATGGTAGCCAGATTTGGCCTGAAGGCCAAAGTTTCCCAGCTCCTGCCTTAGACACTGCCAGAAAGGGATACTTACTAACTATTAAAAAAGTGAAATAATTCAGAACAAGACAAAGGATAAAGTTTAAAAATTCACCTAAAATCCCAAGACCCAGGGATTTCCATACATGGCACACATGGTTGACCAGGACCATTCCTGTGGTCCTGTAATGAATTTATGCCTGGAGAATATGTTGTGAGCTTCTTTCTGTGTTAGTAAGGCTAGATCTCCATCGTAAGGGTGATAACTAACTGTCATCTTCCGCAGCTGGATCATGATTTATGTTAACTCGTTCTTTGCTGGTGTCTTTTAGATTATTTTTTAAATTTTCTATCACAAAGGATACAGCATGGCTTTTCATACACACTCACCACTCAGCTAGGATCCTAAGGGAGGCAGAGGTGAGTCACACACATATTCTGCCCTCAGGACACCTACAGTTCCACAGGCCATTCAGGTGACCCGGGGTGGTTACCCTGCACAGACAGTGGTGGTTCTCGGAATCGGAGCTCCAGTGCTGTGGAGGTTGGGAGTGCACACGATCCTGGTCTAAGTGAGGACACCGGGCTCCTGCCTTTCCGGGGCCAGCAGCTGCCTTCTCTTGGGTTGCCGAGGCTCATAGAGCATCAGATAAAGGATCTCAGACGTCATCTCAGACCCATCCACCTATAGATGGAAAAACAGAGACTCAGAGAGGTTGAAGGACTTAAGAAAGGTCACTGCAAACCTGGCTGGCTTCAAATCCAGTGTCCAGGTGAATTGGGCTTCCTGACTTTGTATCAAGCTCCTTGAGTGCTGTTCTTCTGAACACTGTGTATGGACCTCTCCTGGACCATGTCCAGGGGACCCTCTCAGTGCATCCAGAGCAGTGATAGGATAGCAGACAACGGGTAGCTGCATGACACCCCAAAACTCCTGCTGTCTAGTTCATGATCCGGTACAAAGTGTGTTAGCTGCCCCCTCCTGGGCACCCACACCCTCATTTACATTGGCAGCCATCCTCAGTCAGTCGCCTGTCACCTGTAGATGGGAGCTTGGTCTCTGGTGCCCTCATTTCAGAATGTCAACTTCAACATGACATGCACTGAGCTGCCGGTATTCTGGGAGTTGGCAGTAATCAAAAATTGATAGATTTGTTTCAGAGTAACTTTTCAGCATCCGGCTGTGCTTGTGTACAAAGATGTTGGCTATAGCGGCATTTGTAACAGTGAAAAATGAGAATAAGAGCTTCAGGGTCATGGAATATGGGAGTGGTTGAGGGAACTGTAGCATGTGCAGAGATTTCACTATTGGCCCACTTAGACACGATGATGATGGTTAATAATGGCTACGTGATGGAGAAGAAGGATAGGCTGCAGGTTCCTCACATGGTGATATGATAAGGGAAGACAAAGATCTTGTGAGAGGTCAGAGCAGATCACCCTCTGCTCAGCAGTCATGTCATAATCAAGTGCAGTGTGCCAAGCATCCGGGCTAGGGGGTCAGCAGAGGTGCTCCAGGAAACGGGCAGCCAGCTGCCTGTGCCTCGGTTTCCCCCACTTGGCTGCCCCTGGCAGTGTGGCTCGGAGCTGGCCCCCGTCCCATCATAGCTGACCTCGTGACTGCGGGTCGTGGCGTGTTCACCATTGCGTGTGATGGCACTCTGTGTTCACTGCACTGAGAAGTTCCAGAGGAAGTGAGTCATCCGAGAGATACCAGGGCAAAGATTCCCCTGAAACGTTCCTGGTGGAAAAGTCTCTGGTCCAGGTGGCAACAGCTGTGAAATCAGGGTAAACCAGGGAGTGTCTGCCTGGAGGAGCCTGTTAGTCTACAGCTGGGTCTCCATCCAGCCCCCCAGGCAGGAGCCCGCCTTCTCCCATCTAAGATCTGTGGGGTCCAGTGAGTATGGTGCTGAGGCCGTGATAAATAAGAAAGCTTTACATCCACTAGGCTGGTTGTGGGGGTCTGCTCTCTGCAGCTCAGGGACCTCCCCACTGCCTCAAATCCTCTGGACCTGGCAGCAGGAGGGGAGGGGCCAATCGGGGAGCAGAGCTGGAGGGCCCTGGAGAAGTTTTCTTGCTCCTTGATTATCCAAGTCTGATTCATGATGATTGTAGCAGATGAGGCCTAGGACTGAGATTGCAGTCGGTGAAGACTTTTCCCCAGGAGGCATGCCCAGCCTCCCCAGAGGACCTGGGGAGGACCCCAGCCTTCTGGGCTGCCCAATTCCCAGCAGTGCAGTCAGTGGCGAGGAGCACCCCATTATTGCTGGGTGGTGCTTCCCATCTGCCTGGACCAGCTGGAAGCAGACGCGGTGCTCAGGATGCTGAAGCTGCATCTCAGGCAGAGAGCCTTGGAAAGGGGGTTCTAGCTTGCTGCAGTTTGTTTTGCATTCATTATTTTTAATATCTAGGAAAGTAATTTTAAAAAATTAATAATTGCTTTAATTGCTCTACTTTTTAAAAGTAATAATACAAGGAAGGGAAAGTAACCAACACCACCATGAAATCTATCCCACCTCTTCCTGAGATAATCCCTGTTATCAATTTGGTGATTTATTCAAACCCAGTGGTGCACCGTTCGACCTCTCAGGAAGGAATAAAAACCATGAATTGTAGGTTTGTTGATTTCTGTGGGGAAATCCACCATGGCTGTTTTCAGGCTACCAAAGGTTTAAAAACCACTTTGCAAAAATTTTGAATGGTTGACAATTGACTTCCCCAAATCCCTGCATACTCACAAGTGATCACTTTCTTCTTTCCTTTGGGAAATTGGAAATTTGTCTTACACACTGATCTGCATGTCATTTGTATTTCTGGCATCACAGACCTCAGTCCAGAGCAGTACCTGCAGTTGCAGACCTACTAAAATCCTTTCCTTCATGGAGTGGGGTTTCTGCACTGTGTTACTTCTGCAAGGCTCTTAGAAAGACAGAGTCTCCTGACCAGGAGTGGGGAGAGGGACAGCATCTCTTAGCCTGCAGAGCGGCTGGCTCCTGTGACACTGTCCACATCCCCAACCCAGAGTGTTTCCTTGGAGTTTAGCTTCTGGCCTCTTGTAAACATGGTATTCTAATAAGCCATAGGCTAATCAAGTCTGGGGGTGACACTTCCCTTGGCTCCTGTTCATCCATATATTCCATTAGGTAATCTCATTTTTCTTCTGGGAAGCCTTTCCTGTTGTTTAGTTGCTCAGTCACACCTGACTCTTGTGACCCCACGGACTGTAGCCTGCCAGGCTGCTCTGTCCATGGGATTTCCCAGGCAGGACTACTGGAGTGGGTTGCCATTTTCTTTTCCAGGAGCTCTTCTTGACCCAGAGATAGAGCTCGAGTCTCCTGCATTGGCAGGTAGATAGATTCTTTACCACTGAGCCACTGGAGAAGCCACCCTCCAGCGTATCCTGATATTCCCCTACTTCCTGATGTTTAAGGTGGCAAAGTGCCTCTTCTCCAGAATTCCTTAGAACCCAGGGGGGCTATTATCTGTGATCATGCTCACCACACCTTATTGTTTATTGTATGATGTTTACCAGTTTCCTATTGAGAAGCAAAGAAGCCTAGTAGGTAGAAGAGCTCCATATTCTAACCCCTGGTGTTATGCCTGTGAGTGTGGTACTTCACGTGGAACAAGGGACTTTGCAGATGTAATTAATGTTAGTGATCAGTGGGCCAGTACAGCGGGGTTATCCTGGGTTGTGCAGAGAATCATCACTGGATGGGATTGCATAGATACCTCCAAAGAGTCAGAGAGATTCTAAGTGTGAGAAGGGTTTGGTGGGCTGCTGCTGACTTGTAAGTGGAGTACATGCATGCCAAGTCGTGTCTAATGTTTTGTTACCCTGTGGACTGTAGCCTTCCAGGTTGCTCTGTCAATGGGATTCTCCAGGCAAGAATACTGGAGTGGGTTGCCATTTCCTTCTCCAGGCGATCTATCCAACCCACTGATGGGACCTGCATCTTTTATGTGTCCTACATTGGCAGGCGTGTTCTTTACCACTAGTGTCACCTGGAAAGCACTAGTGTGGGGTCCTACCTGCAAAGAGAGGGGTGGCCACTAGTCACTAGGAGTGGCCTCCAGTCAACTTCCAGCAAAGTAATGGGGCCTCAGCCCTACAAACTGAATTTGACCAAAAACTTTATTTTATGGAAGTATAGTTGACTTGCAACATAATATTAGTATCAGGTGTATGACATGGTGATTCAATATTTTTATAGATCATATACCATATAAAGTTATTATGAAATAAAAGCTATAATCTCTGCTGTACATCACACTCTCTATCTTATTTTTTTATACCTAGTAGTTTGTACCTCTTAATGCCCTTCCCCTGTCTAGTTCCTCCCCTAATCCTTTCCCCATTGATAAACAGTAGTTTGTTCTCTGTATCGTGAGTCTGTTTCTGTTTTGTTACATTGTTTTATTTTTTTAGGTTCCATATGTAAGTGAAAACATACCACATTTGTCTTTCTCTTTTCTGGTCTATTTCACTAAGCATAATGCCTTCTGGGTTCATCCATGTTGTTGGAAATGGCTAAATTTCATTCTTTTCATGGCTGAATAATATTCCTGTGTGTATGTGTGTGTGTGTGTGTGTGTCTGTCTGTCTGTCTGTCTGTCTGTGTGATCACATCTTTATCCATTCATCACTGATGGACACTTAGGTTGCTCCCAAATCTTATTTTAAACTGCTAAGTTTGTGCTGATTCACTCAGGCAGCTGGAGAAAACTAATACAGAATCACAGTGGTTGGAAACACAAGTTTTAGGCTCCTCTTTTCTGACTTCCAGAATGTTTGCTCCTCTTCACGAGTCCCTCAGGTCCTAGGGTCTCCCTTGCACTGTGTCCCAGCCCAGCTTCCAGCTCTCCTGAATCAGGCGGTGCCTCCAGTTTATCTCTCCTGCCACCCACTTATCAGCCCTCAGTGGATTTTACCATCACAACATGGGGGTCAGCTCCCGATGTCAGACCCCTTGAGATGCTGCAGTAGCCCCCAACTCCAGGCCTGGCCTCTTCCCATCCACTGTCTTCCCACCCACCCTCCCCACTGCCCATGGCATCTTCCGGGAGCCTAGCTTGGCTTGCATCTGTCCCTTTCCAGTGAAGACATGTGTGGTTTTCCTGTTCTCGTTGACCCCACAGTCTAGAATTCACAGTCTTTAGGACAGAAGCGTGCCTCTGCAGCCTGGCCTTGCAGGTCCTGCTCTGTGCATTTCCAGCCTTCTCTTATCGCCTAGCAAGCCCAAGTGTTCCCAGCCCCATGTCCCATGGGTCCACCAGCCCTCTGCCTGCTCCCATGCCACCTCAGCCTTGCTCCCCTTGCGGAATCCCCAGAGGGACAGCCCCTTAGATGTATGAGGCACCAGGGACATCTCCCCTTGGATGGTACGTGCTTTCAAAGGACCTTTCTCCCCTGTCCTCCCCCAGTACCTCCTGCAGTGCTGGTGACATAATGACACCCATCACCCCTGCTTACTACCTGGTCACGGGGGTTCCAGAATGGCAGAGGAAAGCAACAGAACACTGAGGGTCTGTCTCCCCTGTTAGGCCTGCAATTGCTCATTAAAATACCCCTTTAATGAGTATTCCATGGATTCTTTTTGTATCATCTTAAAATGGATGCCTCTAAGATCTTGAAACATGAAGTATTTGTATCTCTCTCTCCTGGCAAGAACTACTCTGTTTGTAGGAGCAGCTGCTCCTGAGTTCAAAGATGGCCCGAACATTGATGAGTAATATTTTATTACGTATGACTGTCACCAGTTTTATAATAATCACTGACACATATTGACCGCATATTGATCATCATTAATCCTCTGGTCATTAAATCTTTACACAGTGCACTGAGGTTGGACTATATGGATGAGGAAGCTAGGGCACAGAGAGGTTGAGTGATTTACCCGAAGTCACACAGCAGTAGAGCACAATTTCCCACCTAGGCGGTTTGTCTTGAGAACTTTGCAGCCACATCGTGCTCCCTAAGCTGTACCACCTCCCTCTACAGCCACCGTTTGTCCCACTCATCAGAACAGAATGGCAGTCCACTCCAGTATTCTTGCCTGGAGGATTCCATGGACAGAGGAGCCTCATGGGCTACAGTCCATGGGGTCACAAAGAGTTGGACACAACTGAGCAACTCACACACACACTCAGGGAGAAACGATTCTGTGTCCCTTGGGTGAACATTGTTAACACTGTTCCTGTAGTTGGTTGGTTGTTGCTATTTTTAGCCCTTCACAGGGATGTGAGGCTGGTGGAAGCAGCAAAATGATTCCCACTTCATAGATGTGTCGCACGTGAAATGCTCAAGTCCAAGATCGCAATCTCACTGACCCCCACTGGGTACCAAGAACTTATGCCCCAGGACTCCTTGACCCCAGGCTGGAATCTCTTCTTCCACAGGGAGGACTCCTGACCTGACCCTGCCCTCCCATTCTAAACGCTACTGTTCCCACACCAGGCAGACCATAGTAGCGCCCACGACAAGTATCTGCACCAGCCTGAACTGGAAATGATGTTTTCCTTAGAATTTCATTTTTGATCTGTAGATTTTCCATTTCTGAGTTCTTATTCTCTGTTGGGATAGGGAGGTCCACATTTTTTTTTCTTTCTTCTCTTTTTTCCCAAGCTGAGGAAACATGAAGTAAGGAGGCGAAATATCTTTCCATATTCCATCCTCGGGAAGCCTGCCAAAGAGCCCGTCCTGCCGGCTGCTGGCTTGAAGCCCATCCCTGTCCTCAGAAGCTGCGTCCACTCCTGGAGCTTTAGCCGGCGCCTGGCCCCGGGGACCTCCACGGGGCCCTACGCATTGACGGCTGCAGGCAGCCCGACCCTGTCTTGGAATGTGCCCTCCAGAGCACAGCATCTTCTTGGCTCCAGAACACCCCCTCTGCTGGGAAGCTGAAGACTTCCTATTCCCAGTCCTGCCCTGCCCTCTTCATTACTTTTAATAACCATGCAGGAAGTTTCTCTTCCTCCAGGAAAGACGGTCATCACACTTTTCAGCATACGTCTTGACGTTTTCATCAAATCCCCCAGCCCCTCGACACAGGCACATGAATCACATTTTAGAGGAGCCCAGAGCTCTGAATCTAGATGAGACTAAAGTTCAAATATGGGGCTGGGCCTTGGTCTGGCAGTGTGGCCCTGGGCAAGTTCTTTAACCTCTCTGAGGCATCTTCAGTTCCGTGTCTGCCAAAGGGGAGATTTTGGTCCCAGCAAGTCTACTGATAAAGTCATGTTCCTCGCTTGGGTGCACACACAGCAGGCCCAGAGGTAACCTTCGTCATGGCACCCCCTCTTTGGATGATGACTCCCCAGAAAGGGTGGAGGAAGCCGGCATGAGGAGGTGGGCAGAACATTACACGTAATGTAATGAAGCCATTTCCCACTGGAAAAGTATTACAGAAGGTAGTTCATGACCGCAGTTTTGCTCTGGGGTCAGACCTGGCCCCACTGACTCCACGTTTACCAGCTCAGGGTCTTTGGACGCTTGAACTTCTCTTTGTCTTATTTTTCTCACCTGAAAAATGGCGCTAAAAATAGCCTCACCTCACAGAGTTACTGCGAGGCTTAGATGTGATAATGTGAGCCCAGGTTTAAAATGCCGCTTGCCGTGTGAACTGTGTGTGCTTGCTAGTACCGTTATCACAGCTTTCCCTCTTTCTGTGTATACCTGGGAGGGTGTGTGTTTGTGCACACGCTCGCACATGGGTTTATTTATGTCTGTTTCCCACTAGAACGTGAATGCTTTAGAGCTTGGAGCACATAACTATCTCAGTGAGGCGTGGAGTGATTGGACAGCTGCATTTCTTCGCCCATCATGGGGAGAAGGGGGTCAAAATGTGAGCTGAAGAATCCCTGTGCTGGAGTTGATGGAAAAACGCTGTCTTCTGGGCCCCGACCCCGCACCACTGGATCAGGTGCTCGGCATCAGCTGAGATCCCTGTCTGCCCTTATCTTTCTAGTCTCAGCCCAGCAGAGGTAGGAGAGCTGCAGACCCCTTGCAAAGGGGGGTTTGCTGCCCCTCTTCTCATCTCCAGTAAAACCAGGGCATGGTGGGGTGGAGAGAGGAGGAGGTGGATCAAGGAACATGGAGCCTTTTCTTGCCCTTGATCTTAGATTTATGGAGCTTGGATATGCAGGGAAGATTGCATTCCTTTCTGTGGAACTGCTTCCTTCTTACCCACGTGCTCAAGTAGGGCTGCTGGTTGATTCCAGCTATTTGACTCACAGCTATTTGCTCTTATCCGGTACCTGGTGAAGGAAAACATTCAGTGACCAGAACCTATGTGTGTTCTCAGCCTGCAAGTCCCTTCTCGGGCAGGGTCCCAAGTTGCCACTACCTCGCCTCTTTGCCTGTGCTCTAGTGGCGATGGCACTGGGTTCCAACCCCGACTGGCTTGCTTACTCAGTTGTTGTTTAGTCCCTAAGTCATATCTGACTCTTTGTGACCCCATGGACTGTAGCCTGCCAGGCTCCTCTGTCCATGGGATCCTCCAGGCAAAGATACTGGAGTGGGTTGCTATTTTCTCCTCCAGGATATCTTCTAGACTCAGGGATGGAACCCATGTCTCCTACATTGGTAGGTGGATTCTTTACTCCTCCTTAGCTTAGTAACTTTATTTAATTATATGCACCCTGCCTTTTCTCTCAATTAAGCAGTGCAGTGAACTGACTTCATGAATGGCCCAACTCTTAACCTGTATTTCGGATAATGGACTCCTTCGTGTGACTTGTTTTGTCCAGTGAAGTGTTAACAGATACACTGCAAGGAGAGCTTTGAAAAAGTGTTTACATTTGTGCTGTTGGACCTGTCATCACCACAGGAAGGACATTTCCAGACTGGCCTTTCTGGTTCCAGGAGAAGGATGAGAGACACATTTAGAACATAACCAAGGTGCTTCCATCATCCTAATTAAGACCAGCCTAGACCAGCTGACAACCAGTCAACTCCCAGACCCCTGAGTGAGCCAAGCCAAGATCATCAGAGATGCCTGCCTGACCACCCAGGAGCATGGACAGTTAGTGCTTATGCTGCTGAGGTTGTGTTGTGATGTGATAATCTTTGATGATAGATAATAGAATGGGAAGACCTTGATGACTGTTAGATGGGTTGAATTCTATAAGGGCAGGGGTTGTCCAGTACCATATGCATTAACTGATACATCTGATGTATGATTGACTGATTGACAGATCTGATGAGGATAAACCAGGTATGCCCTCTGGGAACATGACAAGCAATTGCTGTTCCCTCTACACAGAGCATCTGTAATGGGCCAGGATCACTGCCATTTCCCTATTCATGTGGTTTCCTATAGGAACAGAGGTGTCATTCGTGGATATGCAGAGAGCAAGGGGAGAAAGAGGGAGTGTGTGTGTGTGTGTATGTGTGTGTTAAGAAATAGAGTAGCTACCGTCTTAGTTTGCAAAAGCTAAAGGGTAAGCCTCAGCTGATCTGCTGGGTCCTTTGGGCCTCAGACCCCAGGGAATTCCTGTTCTGTTCCTCAGGGGGAACATGATTTCACACAGATATTAGTTTAAGAACCTACCGTGGATGAGTTAGAGAAATGGCCGCCCCCATATTTGGGGCACTTGCTCCCCAGCAGGCCCTTTTAGCCATTCTGGTTTGATTTTTCACATGACTCTGCAGGGAGAAATTGCCTTTCCTGTTTTAAAGATGAAGAAACTCAACTCAGAGACATCAAATGAGTGACCAGAGGCACACAGCTAAGATGGTGGCAGAGTGAGCTTTTACAAAAGTCCAGGGAGATAGTGAAGGACAGGAAAGCCTGGCATGCTGCAGTTCATGAAGTTGCAAGGAGTCGGACACATGGAGCGACTGAACGACAAGGCTGCCTGACTGCACGACAGCCTCTTTTAAACCCCCTCGCCCTCTGCAGGGACCTTAGCCTTCATCCAGGCCAGTCCCTTCATCACCTGGAACATGAAATCTCACCTGGAGAGGGGGCCTGGCTTGCCCAGCGTTCTACATTCTGATCAGATTACCTGACGCCCCTTCTAGGGCCCTCAGGGTTGAGATTGCATTGGTCAGTCGGTATCATGGAAGTGCCTTGGTAAGTTTCCCATGAAGGCATTGTCATTTTTCTGTGCTTCACATCAGCACCTTTAAATGCACAGTATAGAATAGTATGGGCTTCCCTGGTGCTTCATAAGGTAAAGAATCCTCCTGCAGTGCGGGGTTTGATCCCTGGGTTGGAAAGATTCCCTGGAGGAGGCCATGGCAACCTACTCCAGTTTTCTTGCCTGGAGAATTCTATGGACAGAGGAGCCTGGCAGGCTGCAGTCCATGGGGTCACCAAGAGTCTCACACAACTGAGCACCTAAGCACAATGCATAGAACAGTATAGAATGCTGTCTGTGTGCCGTTTCCACCCCACCCAGGGGCTGCCTCAAGGAGCCCCCCATCCAGGCACTGGCCCATCCATCCTCCCGCCTGCCAGCTCGGAGAGTGAGACCAGGGCAGGCGCCAGGAAGGTCATGGGCCTTGGCTCAGGCTGGCGCTGGCTGGGCAGGAGGAGAAGGGAACAGCGGGCATAGGCCCTGCTTGGCCAGCCGCCCCGGGCACCTGCCATCCTTGTGTGTTTGCTCAGCGGGTCAGGAGAGGAAGCAGGATGCTTTCCGTTGGGCCCTGGGCGTTCCGGGCCCCGGGGGCCAGCTGCTGGGGCTGGCAACTTCTTTGAAGAGCTGTCTCTTGCCCTCTCTGTACCTCCCTCTCTCTACTACCTGACAAGCAGGTGATAATCTGACCAGCACCTAACGTCACCCTGGGGAGATGGCAGGAGACCTGGGTAGCGTGCACAGAAGGAGCACTGGCAGGGTGCCCGGGAGCTTGGCATTAGGCCTGTTCAGCCCCAGAGGAAGAGAGGTCCCCCTCTGGCAGGGCAGCACCCCAGGCCCCTCCAAATGGCCTACTTCATGCCATTCCCAGCCTGTTTTGTGCCACGTCAGCGAGTGTTTGCTGGAGTTCTGGCAAGAACCTGTGCTGACACACTGCTGGCCTTGGATCAGACATCAGGAGCAGGTTCAATTCATCCAGAGTCTCAGTACGACTCCCTTCCTAGTAGAACCACGAGTGAGGCTGGTTCCGAGGCCACTTCTTCTAGCATGAGGGCTTCTGCCTTGATAAGCACTTTCTCATACTTGACCTCGCCTCGAGTCGTCCACACCCTGTGAATGAAGGATTGTTAATAGTCCCAATTCACAGGTGAGGTAACTGAGGCCAAAAGGGCTTAGGTAACTTACTCAGTGCCTTACAGGTAGGAGAAACACCACCACAGCAGAGACTGGAAGCTAGGTCTCGCCCTAAAAATCCAGCCTTCTAATTCACTCTTTAGTATTAGGGGACATTAAAGAAGACATGGGTTTTCTATCCAGGGGGATTGCATTCCAGTAAAGTCAAGCAGAGAGAAAGAAATGAACATTTCCCTGAGTTGCTTTTTGTTTAGGCTTTAGCACATGTGGTGTCAGGGTTTCCCCAGTGGCTCAGTGGTAAAGAATCTGCCTGCAATGCAGGAGACACAGAGATGCAGGTTTGATTCCCAGTTTGGGAAGATCCCCTGGAAGAAGAAAGGGCAACCCCCTCCAGTACTCTTGCCAGGGAAATCCCATAGACAGAGAAGCCTAGTGGGCTACAGTCCATGGGGTCACAAAAGTCAGACACGACTGAGCCACCAAACAACAACAATTCATGGTGTCCCAGTTAGTCTCTGGAGGCAGGTATGTACCTTCACGTTACACCCGAGAAGCCAGGGCCACCAGAGGCGATATGTTTTTCCCCAAGTGCCAATTACTGTGGACATGGGGGCAGAAGTTGGGCCCAGGTCTCAGCCTCCAGTGCCTCACCCTTCCTCTCCACGTGCCACATGCCTGTCTACTGAGACCAATGTGTCAGGGCTGGCTAGCGGAGTGAGAATGCTGGTGTACCTCCAGGCAGGGCTGGGTCCCCATCCAGAGCTGCTGGTCCTTCCGCAGGAAAAGCTCTGGCACCAGCCTTCTCTTTATAGCCTCCCTGCCGCCCTCTGGTCCAGCCTCATGAATCTGTGATGTGGAAGGACCCCTTGTAGGTCCCCTGCTCCAGGCCCCTTACTTGCCAAGAAGACACTCTGGGGGTGGGGGGGATGGGAGTGCCCACATCCCATGGAAGGGATGGCAGAGCTTGGGGTGGAATCCGAGACCCCTCTGCCTCCTGGGCCTGTGGTCTGAGATCCTTCCTCCTCCTGCCTCCTCCTAGTCTCTCCGTCTCTGTTTCCTCTGATCCCCCACGCTCTCCTGAAGGTCGCCTCTTGGGACTCTTAACCACACGTTGATATGTGTGCTACCCCCAGTTTTCATTTATGCTTCATCATCAGCTCCAGGAAGAACACCAGGACCTCAGAGGTGGGGGCCAGGTGTGACTGTAACTTTGGAACCGGCTAAACACTGGGACTATGAGTCAGAGGTTCCTGGTCGGCCTGTGTGCCCTAGGGCAAGCTGCCTGTTGTCTCTGTAGTGACTGCCTCCCCCACCCCACCCCCCGATTGTATTCTCCTGCAATAATGACTACAGCTTCCCTTGATTGGGTTCTTACAATGTGCCAGGCTGTCTAGGCCCCCATGGTGATGGTTTCCTGGGAGTTGGCAAGGTGCAGTTAGAGGAGTGTTTTGTTGCAAAGAGGAGTCTACATTGAGGGCTTACCCCCAACTTCCAATGTGCTGATGTACTCCCAGCCTAGGACGTTTATTGAGCACATATTGTGTGCCTGGTACTAAGGCTTGGGGGTCAGTCACTTGTCCAAGATCACAGCTGGTGATGGAGTCAGGAGGGGAGCCCAGGTGTCTGTGTCTAGGTCCCACGTCAGGTCCCAGACTTCTGTGGCTTCTGCCCTGTCTTCATCCCGGAGAGACCCTGGGATCGCACGTGCGCAAACCAGCTGAGGCAGGCCCCTGTTGTTCTCGTTCACGCCTGGCGCTCAGCCACACAAGAGTGTCCGGCTCCTGGTGGCTGGGCGGGCGCACTGGCCTAGAGGAGGGACGAGGGAATTCTCTCCAGGCACAGCCCCCAAGTCCTACAGATCCCTGACAGACGCAGCGTGTGGCCCTGACGCTGGCCCCCGGCCCCTGCCAAGGTGCCTTTCCTGGGCCCGGGTTCCCGCAGCGCAGGAGCCACGCCTGGACGCTGCTGCCTACCGCCCGGGGCCGCCAGCACCTTGGGGCCTCCGGTTCCCGCCAAACCAGCCCACAAGGGCCTCCTTTTGTTCCCCAGGCTCAGTTTCGGGCAGACCCGGCCAGCCCGGCCCCCCGGCTCGCTTCACCCGCCCCTTTGAAGCCTTGACGGGCAGCCAACGGAGCTGGCCGAGCGCACACGGCCTGGGGCTGGTGCCAGGGCCCTGGCAGCCCCTTCCCGCCTAGCCGGCTCCCTGAGCTGGCCGGGCAGAGGCCCTTGCGCGCAGGAACAAGAAATGCCCGGATGTTCGCCTGCGCCTTCATCCGGGTGGGTGGAAGCGCTCTGCCCAGGGTCCAGTTCCCAGGCCTCCTCCGTAGCGACACTCTCAACCCCACCCCCGGCCCCCAGCCCCCGGCCCCACAGAGGAACAGGAGCAGCCTGGCCGGGTTCCGAGCTCTCTAAGGAAAGGCAGGATGGGGTGGGGGGCGGACCACGGGCCTTGGCCCCGGGCCTGCGTTGAGCGCCTCCCTCTGCCGTCCCCAGCTGTGGGAGTCACCCGCCTCGTGCCTTAGTCTCCCCTCTGTATCTGTAAGCGGGAAGAATAGGACATCCTAGTTCACAGATAGCCAGGGAGGAGGACGCTAGTTGCCGGAGCACGTTGTCACTAGGTGGTGATGGTCACTGTGGCGGATGCGAGCGTCCAGCCCAGGAAGAGCAGGAGGCCGTGGGCGAGTCCAGTGTGGCCTCCGGAGACCTGGCCTCACCCCTGCACTCCCAGGCCCCCGCCCCTGTTATTCCTGTTAAACTCCCATGGGACAATGAGGGGTCCTCTGCTCTTACTTTATAATTCTGAAAGCATCTCCTGGCATCTCCTGCAAAGTGGGCCTCTGTTGGCGGTCACTGAATGAATGGACAAAGCCCGCTTCCTCTGGGGCCCTATTTCTCACATTTAAGGTGTCTTTCCACGTGGCCGCCCTCACTGGCTTGTCTACTGCTCAGGCCAGGGCCGTGTCATTTGTTCCAGGGGAATGTCAACAAGCGGACATTTCCCTCTGGCCATGTCCAGGGCCAGGCCTGGAGCAGGTGCTCAGTAAATGAACACTGGATTGTGGAAGCAAAGGTCTTTCCGCCATGGATTTGAAGCAGCGCCCTCGCCACAAACCTATTTTGCCCTTTCGTCACAGGCAGCAGTCAAGTTCCCCAGGCCTATCGAATTGCCAGCAATCTTCCTACCATCCATCACTGGTCCAGAGGCAGCTTGGACCTCAGCCTCTGCCCACCCCACCTGGGCTTGGCACACCTGGACTGGTTTGGAACAGAGCTCGCGGCTGAGGGTGAAGTCACACCTGGAACGGTTGTAAGACCAGGCACCTCCTCTTTGTGACTCTCCCGGGCTGCGTAGCGGGTGGCGGGTAGCTGGCAGGGGAGACGCCTTGGCACCACTAAGCTCTTGTGTCTGCGGCCAGCGGGGCCTTTGATGCCCTCCAGGGCCGCCTGCCCGGCCGAGTGCATTTGTGGAAGACAAAGGCTGCTAAAAAAGCAGCACAAATAACTTGAAAACGACCCAGACATTGCCAGGGAGCTTATCAGCCTGTTTCCTGGGTTTTGTTGCTGCAGTGGGGAGGCCAGGGGAACGGTTCTGGCCTTCATTCTAGCCTGCACCTTGCATAGGCGTGATGCGCGTTAACCTCAAAGCTAGCGACCCCTCCCCTGCTCTGTGCTAGGGCTTTTTCATGTGTCAGATGGGTTTAATAAGACCAAACTCCGTGTTCTTGTGAGGATTAGAGGCTGGGAGGAGATAAGCTGCAGAGCAGAAAAGCAGTGCCCTCTTCTTCCCAGGGGTGCAGAGAGACACCAGTATCCCTCAGATTTCCCTCTGGGCCAGCCTCCCCCCCATCCCCCCATCTAGGATAAAACATAGCAGAGGATTCCTCTTGTAACTCTGGGAACTTTTGGAAAAGGAGCTTCTGAAACGTCCCTATCTTGGGGAAATGAGGCCCTTCAGCCATTGATTGACCACAGCACGCAGACTGGGGCCTCGCCGGTTACATTTCCAGCCTAGAGGATGGAAACTCAGTCGGGGCTCTGAATTCAAAAATGGCCTCTAAGCAAGTAGATCCTCCTTGTAGAGTTGGAGCTCTTTCTCCTCCTGCCCTGCCCTGCTTCACCCAAGGCGGAGCCCCAAGGAATAAAAAATGCCAAATTCAGTTTCTGACCTCCAACCCCGAGGCTGGTCCCTAAGAGCACTGTTCTCCACTCACTAGCCTCAGGCCCCTGTCCATGCTTGCGCCTGCCATCCCAGGCCAAGAAGACGCGGCAGAGGGTGATGGCTGGGTGGCAGGATTTGGAAGGCTGGGCAGCCACCTGCATTGCGGGCCTGCTTCCCTGCCTCTGCTGAACTGTGAGCTTGACGGTGGTATCGTCTGCACCTCTTTTGCCGCAACTTTGGCCTGATAAAAGCAAAGTGCAGAGCCTTGAATGGAGGAGATAGAAACCAGAGACATCCCCTCTCTCCCCTCCTTGCCTCCTCTCTGCAGCTGCTGTGTACCAAATGTCAACCCAGGTATTTATTTATTTTTTTCAAGTGAACTAGAGGTTTATAAAGAGGAAGCTCTTTCCCCTGCCAGAATGAGCCTTCTCTTCCGCCCAGAAAAACTCCTATTCATCCTACTATACCCGGCTAAAGAGCCCCCCTTCTCCATGAGGCTTTCCTGTCCTCTGGCTAGAGTTGCTGCCTCTCCACTTAGGTCCACCAGACCTCTAGGGCTCTGTTCTAGCCCAGGTGGTACTTCCTACCCTGTTCTGGTTTGTTTTTGTGTGTGTCCACCCAGCCCTTTGAAAACAGCAATGGCGACTCCTTTATTTAACTCAGTATCCCCACTGCCACAGCACTGAGCACACATGGAGTAGATTCGTGTGTTCAGAGTGGGACTGTGTGAGTGGGGACGCCCTCACCTGGTTCAGCCAGGGCTGGAGCTTCAGACCACTCGCTCTGGAGTGGAGGCTGGAATAACTGACTGTCACACCCAGCACCACTTACAGACAACGCCTGTGACTCCGTGCTTGCAGTTTGACCCTCATTATTGGCAGATTTGTGTCAGAGTGGAAAGAGCCTAACCTTAGAACTTGATAGACTCCTTTCTGCTTATCTCAGCTGGTGATTTGGAGTAAGTTACTTCTCCCCTATGCCTCCGTTTCTTCACCTGTAAGGTGGACATAAAAATGTTTGTTTTGCCTGATATGTTGAATAGAATAGAGATGATGTTTGCATTGCCCTGGTGGGAGCAGTAACTATCATTGTGGTCGCCTTTTCTCTGAAAAGGAGTCATTCTTAGTATCTCTTGGGGACAAAAGAGAAGGGACAACAAAAGCATCTGTGGCAAGGAGACAGTATTTGAGGCCTCTCTGGGTTTGTTTTGGGCTTCCCAGGTGGCGCTAACAGTAAATAACCCACCTGCCAATGCAGGAGATATAAGATATGCAGGTTTGATCCTGGAACAGGCAGATCACCTGGAGAAGGGCAGGACAACGCACTCCAGTATTCTTGCCTGGAGAATCCCATAGACAGAGGAACCTGGTCTGCAGTCTATAGTGTTACAAAGAGTTGGACAGTACTGAGCCTGCACGCATGCCCTGAATGTGTTTCTTGCCGAAAAAGTGCCCTGATGAACATACAGCAATAACCCTGCTGGCTACTCCAGCCCTGCCTGGGTTCCCAGGAAGTGGGCAGGATAAGAGCCACCTGTTGCTTGCTGGCCTGCTGTGGGAACACAGAGACAGGGAAACAAATGTTACCATCAGGGACTTCCTTCTTCCAGCAAGATGCCAACACCTTACACTTTGTTCCTCATAGATGCTGTTCTTCATAGATGCAGATCTCCTAGTGGAACTTTCTCCTGCTTGCACTTGAGACTCAGGGATGATGTAGGGTCAGTAGGATTATGTTCCTTCCCTGGACCCTCCCTTTTTCTTCCCAGCCTTCACTCACTGTATGACAGGCCCATGCTGTGTGCTGGGAACATGGTGATGAGTGACACATGCTGCAGGAGAAAGACAAGTCTACGCACGTGGTTGGTTCGGTAACAGCCCCCCAAAGATATCCTCATCCTCGAGCCCCCTCCCAGGTGTCTGTCACCTTCTGTGACCAAGGGGACTTGGCAATGTGTTTAAGATCTTGAGATGGTAAGACTATCTTGGATTGCCTGGGTGGACCCATTGTCATCACAAGCATCTTTGTGAGAGGGAGATACAACAACACACAAGGACAAGGTATTGTGATCATGGCAGCAAGTATTGGAGTGATGCTGCCAGGAGCTGAGGGATGCCTGCAGCCTCTAGATGTGGAAGAGGTAGGGAATGTATTTTGCCTTGGGGTCTCCAGGAGCTCAGTTGGTAAAGAGTCTGCCTGCAATGCAGGAGACCCTGGTTCAATTCCTGGGTCGGGAAGATCCGCTGGAGGAGGGCTTCCAGTATTCTTGGGCTTCCTTTGTGGCTCAGCTGGTAAAGCATCCATCTGCAATGTGGGAGACCTGGGTTTGATCCCTGGGTCAGGAAGATCCCCTGGAGAAGGGAAAGGCTACCCACCTCCAGTATTCTAGCTTGGAGAATTCCATGGACTGTATAGACCATGGGGTTGCAAAGAGTTGGACAGGACCAGCCCATGGGAGGAACCAGCCCGGCTGACACCTTGATTTTAGCATCTGAAGACTTCTGACCTTCAGAGCTGTAAGAGTCTAGAACATAAAGCATTTGTCCGAACATTTCCCCAACTAAACAGCAGTAGGGCCAGGATTCCAGTGGGGTCCCCCCTCCCCCTTTCTGCACTCTGCTGCCTCCAGGGAGCAGCTTGCTGGGGTTACAAGAGGCAGTTCAGAGGCTTAGAGGAAAACAGAAGGAATGTGAAGTACAGGGTACCTTGCCTCTTTACATTAATTAAATAAGGAAACAGTTTAAACATCAGCATCCTTGGCTGTGATGAGGCCGGGAGCAGGTACACGTTTGTGCTGCCCCGGCAGTTGGTAGAGTGCCGGAGTGGGTTTCCTTAGCAGTGTGCACAAATGGCCTTGATGCTGTCCGTGTATTTTCATTCCATTACCGCATTTCTTAGTTTTATCCTAAGGGGATAATCCAAAAGAAAAAAAAAACAAACACTTGTTTGTGAAAATGTCCATTAAATCATGATTTTTTTTTTTACTTGGATTATAGAAAATTTCAGACATCCAAGAAAGTAGAAAGAATAGTATAATGAATACCCATTTACTTATTTAATAATTATAAACATTTGTTTTATTTACTTCATTTTTTTCTAACAGATTTTCAAGTAAATTATAGACATCATGATATCTCACTTCCATATATCTCAGGTAACTTCAGTTTAGGGTAATAAAAAGTTGAAACCAAATGATTAAATGGAGAATAGTTAAATCCACTATGATTATTTATCTAATATTATGAGACCTTTAAAATGATCATTTTTGAAGTTCCCATTACAAGCTGTCTTAGGACTCTATACTTTCCCTTTATATGACTTGCCGTGATTCATAATCATTTAATTACCTGATTATCAAATTAATGTCTGTTTCCCCAACTCATTTGATGGGGACAGTGCCCATTTTGCTCACCAGTTTTTTCTTGACTGCCCGGCAGGATGCCTGGTTCATAGCAGGTGCAAAATAAAATCGGTTGACTAAATGCCACATGAGCATTTTTAGATCCTTGAAATAACACGCTGAGTGATGCAAGCAAAGCACATCATCTTGTATGAGCACAACATGAAAATGAAAAGTGTGCATGCATACAGATGACTTCCAGAAGGCAGCACTGGGAATTTCACGTGTTTCTGCCTGCACGTTGGGAGAGGCAGGTGAGATTTGTTCCTCCTGCTTTATTTTCCTCTGTGTGGCGGTCCTGCCATCCCTGTCATGAGGGAGGCACCCACCACCCTGCATCCATGTGCTTGGTGCAGTCCAGGAGAAGGGGTTTATCCACATGGAGTAGGAAGACTTGGTTTTGAAGCTGACACTCTCCTTTACCCCCCTACAGGACACTGAGCAATCTCTGAACCTCTGTGAGCTTAGCTCCTTCAAGTTGAATAGGTGATCGTGGTACCTGCCCCTCTGCCTTTCTGTAATTATATGAAACAAGGATGGCTCATGAAGGAGAGAGCACCCCGCACTGTGCTCCAGAGCTAGCTTCGCCCTGCCCTCTTCTACCATGGCATCTCAGCCTCTGGCACTCAGAGGGGCGCTGTCACTGCCCTCATGCCCTCTGGATGGAGGAGGAGTGAGCGGCTGCCCACAGGTGCATGGTGCAGTCCGAGTTCTTCGGTATCCATCTGAAGATCCCTGCTGACCATAAACGGGAAGGTGACAGCTAATTAACTTGGAGTGTCTTCACCATACTCAGTCGTCTTGCTAATTGATGGGTCCATCAGTCATCCTACGGTGTTTCCTAAGTGCTTACTCCATACGGATTGCATATTTATTAACTTTTGGTGGCTGCCGACCACACCCAGACTCTGGCACTGAATCTCTGGTGGGGGTTTCCCAGGTAACGCAGTGGTATATAAAGAATCCACCTGCCAGTGCAGGAGATGCAGGAAATGTGAATTCCATCCCTGGGCCTGGAAGATCCCCTGGAGGAGGGCATGGCAACCCACTCCAGTATTCTTGCCTGGAGGATCCCACGGACAGAGAAGCCTGGCGGGCTACAGTCCACGGGGTCTCAAAGAGTCAGACACGACTTAGCACACACCATGGAAGAAGTTTCCTTTGAGCTCCAGGGTTCTGCAGGAGTCTCCTTCCTGTCTTCTCCCCATGCAGCCTTGGGCAGCGTTATTGTTCAACACTTACTTATTCAGCACTTTCCACACACCCTGTGCTTCTCTGGGCATGAAGATGCTATAAGGAGGGCCTGTGGTCATGGGGAACATGCCGGTTATAAACTGGAGGCTGGGAAAGAAATCAAAGAATTACCAGTACCTGCTAAGAGGGGATGCAACGCAATTCATGGGCTCAAGGGTGGTGTTGGCTGAAATTATAGGACCCTGTTAGTAATCAAGACACCCTCTCACCAGCCCTGCCCTCCTGCTCAGTCCTGGTTGAGCCCCTTTCAGAATCATTCCATGTATTCATAAACAGTTCCCATCAGTGGCCTTGTCGGGAGCAAACTCTTACTGTTTAGAAGAACAAGCCCTGGAGCAGACCGTGTCCCAGTCACTGAGAGTCTCCCTGGGTGCAGTGAGGGGGCGGGGGGCCACAATGACCTGGAACCTGGCCTAGCTGAGGAAACACCTGCAGTATTTAAGCAGGTCCTCGGAGGTCCACCCAAGTTCTAGAGGACGAAGGATGGCAGTTGCTCTGTCCCTCCTCCAGAGTCTTCAGACAAGGGCTCAGAGGCAGAGGGACTCAGGAGGGTGGGGAGGGAGAATGAGTTCCCTGGTCCTGCCGCCCACTTGACACCATGCCCTGCCCCCGCTCTGGCCCATTGGGAGGCTTTCTTCCTCCCTGCCACGGTCAGATACCACGTCTTCTTTCTGTCTTTGTGCTCTGGCTTGCTCCGGCCGCGGCTGCGGATGTGTGAAACGGTAGCCACTTGGCAGTGTGATCTTAGAAGATGCCGCACACCTTCATGGGTTCTCACCCCGCAGCCCCCGCCCCGGCCTCTTCTTACCTGGCCGCCACCTAAGTCTTCTTTTACAACATTAGAACAATTCTTTTACAACATAATCCACACCAGCTGCCTTAGGAGGTCTTTCAAAGACGCACACCCCCGCCTGCGCCCTTCCGTTCCCCAGGCAGCCTCCCAGTGCAGTCCTCAGGTTAATGCCCTAATGTCTTCATGGTCACTGCTTGGCTTCTAAGGCCCTAGTGAGTGCTGCTGGGCTTCAGGAAATGACCTATTGGGGTACCGAGAGTTGGGCAGCCCCCCCCCCCCGCCCTGGGGAGAAATGTGGTCCAGCCACAAAGATCAGGAAAGACTCAAAGATGAAATAGTTCTCAGGGGGTCATAGAAGGGATGTTGGCTCTTGCTCTATCAAGATAGGGCCACTGGAGGCTTCAGAGCAGATCTAACTTGTGGTTTAACTAACTCCTCCCAGTTTCTGTGCTGGCAATGGACTGAAAATGGCAAAGGCAGAAGCAAATGAACCAGTTAAGAGGCTACTGCAGAAATCCAGGGGCAGGATGATAGTGACTGTGAGAAGGGGTCAGCCATGACCATATCGCGAAGGTGGAATTGGCTGGTGGATTGGGTATGGGATATCAGATAAAGGGTGATCCCAAGATTTTCTCTTGAACAAGTAGAGAATGAAGTTTCCACTTATTCATAAGGAGGATCAGTGGGTGACTCTGGTGGGTAGGGATGGATTCATGCTTGAGATGTTAGTCGGACGTTAGACATACAGGTGGAAATATTCAGGAAGCAGCTTGGTGTATGCATCTGCAGTGTGAAGGTTAATTTCACATCAGCTTAACTAGGTATCCAGATGTTTGGTCAGACACCAGTTTAGAGATCACTGTGAGGGTATCTTTAGGATGACATTGACATCTGTATCAGTAGACTTTGAAAGAAGCAGATTACCCTCCCTGGTGTGGGTGGGCCACATCTAATCAATTGATGACCCCAAGGAAAAAAGACTGAAAGCCTCCAAGGCAGTGGGGATTGGCCTCCAGACAGCCTTCAAGAGATGCAGCATCTCTTCTTCCCTAGGTCTTCATCCTGTTGGCCCACCCTGCAGATTTTGGATTTGCCAGCCTCCACAATGAATGTGTAAGACAATTCCTTAAAATGTCTAAAGGAGATCCAACCAGTCCATCCTAAAGGAGATCAATCCTGAGTATTCATTGGAAGGACTTATGCTGAAGCTGAAACTCTGATACTTTGGCCACTTGATGCGAAGAACTGACTCAGTTGAAAAGACCCTGATGCTGGGAAAAATTGAAGGTGGGAGGGGACAACAAAGGATGAGATGGTTGGACAGCATCACTGACTCAATGGACTCGAGTCCAATGGACTCATGACTCAATGGACACGAGTTTGATCAAGCTCTGTGATGGACACAGAGGCCTGGAGTGCTGCAGTCCATGGGGTCACAAAGAGTCGGACATGACTGAGCGACTGAACTGAAATCTGTTGATTCTCTCCCATTATTTCCTTGCCTGTTTCTCTGGAAAGCCCTGAGAATGTGGGGTAGGACATGGAGTAAAGGGATACATATTTAGGTATCTATTTGGGAGTCATGTTATTTAAGCCTTGAGATGGGGCATGAGCACCAAGAGGGCACATATGGACAGAGAGAATTGGTCTACTGGTCTCTCCATCTGAAGTTGAGAGATTCAGAAACCATGTGCGTGTGTGTGTGTGTGTGTGTGTGTGTGTGTGTGATATTTATGGAGCCCTTACCACGTGCTGGGTATCCCCCAACACTGAATGCTGCTTTTTAAAACCAGGCCCATCTATCTTCTTGTTTGTTCTGGAAGGTTGGGAAATGATCCCAATGGAACCACTTATTTATCTGACTGATGTTTTGCAATTCCTGTGTCTTACCTCCTCTGGGCAGCAGAATGGAATCAGCTGTTCCTTCCCTGCATCGAGAACAGATTATCCCAGCCTCGTCTTCCTGCCAGGCAACCTTCAGTTCCCTAAATCTCCAGCCTCTTGAAGCCATGTAGTTTCTTGACAGCCAATAATAGCATTTATTAAAACCCATGAAGCTTCCTTTCTAGCACGTTATAAAAATAGTTAAAATAAAAATAGATAAAAATAATTCTGCAACTCCAAGGAACAGGGTCATTTGAACTTGGTGACTCGAAAAACCTTCAGGACAAATAATGAGAAGTACACAGGACTGTGGTGATGACTTTTTCCTACCTTCTTTGTTCTTTGTTGTTCCTTTTTTTTTTTTTTTTTTTTTGGATGTGTGTGGGGGTGAATGCTTAACCATTTTTTTCAAGAACTGGGTGGGTGGGTTGCTGGGGACAATTGATTTTTAGGGAAGTATTGGTCTTCTGGATGTGGAAACCATGAAGCAAAGAATAACCTTGCGCAAGAGGTGTTCCGATGACCAGGTCTGGGCTAATTATGGTGCCATGTGCTTGGGCCCCCGTGTCACCCGAGGCATCACTTCTGCCTGAGGTGGATTTTGCTCTGGACTCAGGGTGATCCCAGGAGCCTTGTTCTAGCCAGCTGTCACATGGGTCATCTACTTTCTAAGGCCGTGACTGGTTCTGAATGAGAGGAAGTACAGCCTGGCAGGTAGAAGGGACGCAGGCCTTTATGTAAGGGACGCCGAGTTCTGGTTCTCATCCTGCCACCAGTTTGCTGTGTGACCTCGGGCAAGTTTTCTCACCTCTCTGAGCAGTGATGCCTTCATCTGCGTTGAGTTTGGGCTTGGTTGTCTCTGAGGGATAGGACTCCAGTCACCCTGGGAGGGTTGTTGTTCAGTCACTAAGTCGTGTCCAACTCTTTGCGACCCCAGAAACTGCAGTCTGCCAGGCTCCTTTGTCCTCCACTATCTACCAGAGTTTGCTCAAATACATGTCCACTGAGTCAGTGATGCTGTCTAACCATCTTATCCTCTGGGAGGCCACATACCTTAAATAGAGGACCACCCCACCCTCAGCATCCTGCAGGGTGTTGTATTGTGTGGGACTACTGCTGCCAAAAACATTTTTGGACTTTGTAAGGAAATTTCCTGGATTTTTAGATATAAGCAGTGAATTCAGAAGTATTTTAAACATCCTATGGGTGAAACTTGTAGCCAGAAAGAGCCCATAGTTCTTCAGTTTGTAACTCTGTACAAATCTACTGTTCTTCATGTGTTATTACAGGCTGGGGCCTGGAAACTGAGGAATGCTCATTTGATTGTTTTTGTCTTGAAACCAGTACTGGTATTTTCAAGGTACTGTGGAAACAAAGTCAGACTGGAAACTGGGTCATAAGATGTATGCTGCCTGGAGGCCTAGAGGGAAAGCGTGACCTTCCTTTTCTCATGGGTGTGAGTGTTCGTGAGGGAGTGAACTCAGTCAGCTGATCTCCTTAGGACTTAACCCCAGGTCCAGCCACCAGCCTTGTCCCTGATGCCATGGACACTGTGGCATTCAGAGCTGGAGGAGATCAAATATTTCAGTGTATTCAGTGTTCACTCAGCAATATATCTTGTAGCTCTTCTCTCTGTGTACATACCTTATTCATTTTTAACTGCTGTGTAGTATTCCATGTTTCCCACCAGCCCCCCCACCCCCAACTCTTCCATACTAATGGATGGGCTTCCCAGGTGGCCCTAGTGGTAAAGAACCCACTTGCTAACTCAGGAGACACAAGAGACGCAGGTTCGATCAGGAAGATCCCCTGGAGGAGGAAATGGCAACCCACTCCAATATTCTTGCCTGGAGAATCCCATGGACAGAGGAGCCTGGTGGGCTACAGTCCATAGCGTCACAGAGTTGGACATGGCTGAACCAGCTTAGTATGCATGCATATTAATGGTAATACTTTGCTTTTATCTGTTTTCTGCTTTTATTCCATCTTCTGCTGATGTTAATGTCATAGATTTCTTTTTTCCCCCTCACCCTCCTGCACACCTCCTTCCTTCCTTCCCTCTCTCCCTTTCCCTTTCCTTCTTACCTTGCATCCATACATCTCTGAATCCACTGGTCAGGCACACTCTCCCTACAGAAGCGAGATGTACAGGGCCAAACCCTGAAGCTTTGCCTCCAGGAGCTCCAATCCACTGGGAAATCAGAGAAAAAGCACATTATAGAGACTTCCTGGAAGCAAATTCTTCGACAGTCTGTACAAAGGAGCCTTTTGGAGTATGTGTCTCTGAGGCAGGTACCCGTTTTTCAAAGGAGGAGTCAACTTTTGGGCCTGCTGTGTTACCTTGTCTGCTTCCTGGGACCTTGCAGGACCATTATGGGCTGGCCAGCCTTCCCTTCTTCCCATGCCGGAGGCTGCAGCTTGAGCAGAAAAGCCCCAGTGTTGACCCTGGAATGATGGCGCTGAGAAAGGCATGCCCTGTCCTGGGTCTTTTCCTTTGGTGTAGGAGCCAGGAAGACCTTGAGCAAAGTTGCAAATCAGAAGTCAGCCTGAAATGGATGTGGAAACTCAGGTCTTCTTCTTTCAGAGGAAATTAAGATGAATAAAAAGGGAGTGAAGGTGGAGCATTTCGGAGACCGAGAGGGCCAAGAGCCTACAGTCTCCGCCCCTTTACTTCCCAGATGGGTTTCAAATGTGTGGTTTTTGCCATACGTTGTTCTGTGCTCCCCTCTCCTTTGATCCTCTGCCATTTTTGCTCCTTTTCTTACGAGCCTCTTGACAGTGATCACAGTAACGATCCACAGAGCCTCACTCGCTGGCAAACGGGGTTCTAGGAATGGAAGCATTGTGTGTGTGGTTTAGCGGCCCACAGCCTACTCTGCTTTTCATCAGCTCAGTCATCTGAACAAGTCATTTAAGCAATCTGTGTCTCAGTTTTGTCCTGTGTAAAGTGGGGAAGCTATACTGTCTTCTTTCTAGGGATGTCAGCAAGGTACATGAGTTATTGTACATGAAAAACCCAACTGAAGCCTGGAATGGCTACCTGGAGTATGGTAAGTGCTCAATAAATATCACGTATGTACACACACACACACACACATGCACAGATGTCTCCTTACCAAGAGATGTTTCTGGCCACTCTTATGTAAATAGTACCTGCCTCACCCCCATCTCTCTCTGCTTTCCTTCTTCTGTTGATATCTGTTAATCTGACCCTCTGTGTAGTTACTTGACTATCTTCCCTTCCCCTGCCTCCTCTTGAACCCTGCAAATGCTGACTGAGATCTCTGTTACTTGTATTTACTTAATTCTTTTTATAATTTAGTTTTTAAAAGTCTTTGTTGAACTTGTTATGTTATTGCTTCCATTTTTATGTTTTGGTTTTTTGGCCATGAGATGTGTGGGATCTTATCTCCCTGACCAGGGATTAAACCTGTACCCCACTGCATTGGAAGGCGAAGGAAGCCTTAGCCACTGGACCACCAGGGAAGTCCCTGTTAGTTGTATTTAATGCTTTAGTCCCTGGAATGTGAGCATCACATTCCCCACTATTTAAGTAGTAGTAAATATGGGCTAAATGGAAGCGTGTCAATTTTATTTTTAAATTTTTGGCTGCTTTGCACAATATGCAGGATCGTAGTTCCTTGACCTGGGATCACACCTGCGTCCCCTGTAGAACAGAGTCTTACCCACTGGACCACCAAGGAAGACCCCCAGGAGTGTGTATTTTAGTGATGACCTGCAGGCCAAGACTCAGGCACAGAGAGATAAGGCATCTAGAGACATTCAAGTCTAATGCTTTAAATTCTGATTTAAACCGTGAATGCCTTCCTGCTGGTAAAACAAAACAAACAAACAAACAAACAAACAGCAAAACTAAGTGTGGTGACTGCAACAAAGTCCGGATTCAGTAAGTGTTCACTGAAGGTAGTAGCGATCACCGTTCCTGCAGCAGCTGCCCCAGGACACCCCTGTTTGGTTGTACCCCAGCTTTCTGAGCAGAGCTTAGGCATCGGTGGCTGCCGTCCTGAGAGGGTCAAGGAGGTGGTGCCCAGGTAGGTGGGCAGGTGTGGCACCAGGGTTGAAGCGAGCTCCTGCCCTTCTTGAAGGGCTGCCTTGTCAGAGGGGGGGAACCAGCGCTCTGTGGAAGACACCACGATTCCCATGTGGTGTCTGTTTCCAGACTCAGTGGGAGCTCTTAAAATGTGCCAGTAACTCTCCTGATTGATTGTACTTTCATTTGCCGTTTTCTTTCCCCTAAGACCTGTTGGGGGGCGTTTTGCAGGGATTTTAAAGGTCAGGAAATTGTCTCTATGTCCTGGATCCTTCCCCAATTTTCTCAGGTGGGTTTTATTGCTCCCATTTTTAGGATGAGGAAACTGAGGTTCAGGGGACTGTAAACACTAAAGCCAGGATTCAACCCCAAGCCTGCTACTTCCCAAATGCCTCCCACCTCTGCTCCACTGCTCCACTGCTCAGACGCTGTGAGAGTTGGATCCTGGTTTCTCAGCATGTATTGACTGATGAGCCCAGGCTGGGTGCCAAGCCTCATTTTTTTTTTTTTTCCTTGTTTGCTTGTTATGGTTTTTAAACAGTTTTGCTGAAGTGAGGAAGACAGTGCTTGTAGGAGGTACACGGGGGAGGGTGCTCTGTCCCACTCTCATGTCATTCTCTGAATCACAGCAATGAGCCATGGGGAAGGAGCTCAAGTGTCGGAGCACCCCTGCCCTGAATTCGGAAAGGAGCCCAGCCTCCAAGTTGCTGTGTGATCTGTGTCATCAGCCTCTCTGAGCCTCAGTTTCCATATTTGTAAAATGGAACATGGACTCTGACTTGGAGAGGACACCGAGGATTTGAGATGTTAAATATAGAATGTCAAGCACCTCTCCTGGTGCAATCAGCCATCAATGTTATTACTGTTGTTGTATTTGAGCACATAGTGTTAAATGTTTCTTCCTTTGCCTTATTTATCTGTGTGGTTCCTAACTGTGAAGATTAAACCTTATTCACCTTGGCGTCCCCACCATCTAACACGGTTCTTGGTATGTGGTTCCTGTGTGCTGTTGCAGGGCACATGAGTGAATGGATGAATGAACAAATAAAGCAGCCCATGGGTTGTCAGAGCTGCTCTGGCCAGCTGTTGGGGGACTGTTTCCTGGAGTCTTATCCCCTCTTGTCAGATTCAGGCTAGGACAACGGTGCTGTGGTTCCATTGTTCCTAGATAGCACTTCCTATCTTAACGTCTCGCCCGGGGCAGCCCTGGGCCACACCCTGCCCTACTGGCCTATCACCCACCCCACTTGGGCCCCAGCAGGCTCCCTCCCAGCCTGCCCGGATGAAAACTTTGATGAAATACTTGCAGCCCCTCAGTCACAACTGTTGTCAGAGGGGCCATTTCTCCCTCCAGAACCTTTCACATTCCAGGGAAGATCTGGAAAATGCTCAGTCAAAATGTTCTGCCTGGGAACTTCTCTGATGGTCCAGTGGTTAAGAGTCTGCCTTCCAACGCAGGGGAATGCAGGTCCGATCCCTGGTTGGGGAACTAAGATCCCACATCTCACGTGCTGCAACTAAGGTCCGAACACTGCAACAAAGACCTAGTGAAGTCACAAAGTCAAAGATTTTTTTTTTTTTTAATGCTCTGCATGAGCCTGATTCTTCATAGCTCAACCTGCATCTTTCTGTCTTGCCCCCCATTCTCCCCTCGTCTGAATGGTAGGTCAGGTCAATCTAGTTATCCAGTTATCCCTAGTCAACCACTGAAGAAACCAAGCCTCAAAAAGGTGGGACTGCTAGTAGCACAGCTGGTTAGTGAGAGGACATCTCATCAGTGCTTTCAGCACTAGTTCCCTTCCTGGTTTCATCATTGGGGTGTGGTACCCTCCTCTGATCCCAGAAGAGCTTTTAGGGATGTGTCACAGTGTTAGTGACCCAGGCTCTCTCAGTATGTTAGCCCAGGGTCGCCTCCCACTGCCCTGTGGGGAGATATATGGGGTCCAGGCATCATCACACCTGCCATTTGGGGGAGAAAACAGAAGCCCAGAGGGTGAGTACCTTCTGGAGGTGACACAGGTCCAAGGTCGGCACTTTCCCTTCTTCCAGGTTTCACTTTCCTGCTGAATTTGACTCATAGGTCATGGGTGTGTGTTAGTCACTCAGTCATGTCTGACTCTTTGCAACTCCATGGACTGTAGCCCTCCAGGCTCCTCTGTCCATGGGATTCTCCAGGCAAGAATACTGGAGTGGGTTGCCATTCCTTTCTCCAGGGGATCTTCCCAGCCCAGGGAGTGAACATGGGTCTCCTGCATCACAGGCAGATTCTTTATTATTTGAGCCATGAGGGACGCTCATAGGTCAGTTGTTCTCAAGCAAGGTTTCCCTGGGAATTAACTGAGGAATTTAAAAATCTTGTGGCCAGGACCCAACCCCCAAAGATCCTGACTTAGGCACAGAGCCCAGGGAATCAGCGTTCTAACATCTCCCCTGTGATTCTATGGTGCAGCAGCATCGAGAACCACTGTCTTAGGTCATCCTCTTCCAAGAATGTAGGGAAATCTGAAAAGATGCTGGCAAATTCCCAAACTATTTCAGACTGGGGTTCCAGCCCTCCTAAAGCAAACCATGCTTGTTTTGCTCAGATTCATGGCCACTTGTGTTTCAAATGAACTGTCAGTGCTGAAATAGGATTGTAGGGGAACACAGGAGATGGAGTGGTCCCAAAGCTGTCATGTCTTATGCCCTTATTGTGTCTTGAGCCCTGTGCTAAGCAGCTTATGTATATGAACTCATCTAACTCACAATCCAAGTACTAGCCCCAAGAGGGCATTGCTGATGTTACCTCATTTCACAGATGAGAAGACTGTACATGGAGTAGATAAGTAACTTGCTCAGGCTGGTGGGGGCAGAGCTGAGATTTGAAGACAGAGAGCTGGCTCCAGAGACCACTGTTGTAGCCACTTTGTCTGTTGTTCTGCAGGATGGTTTACTGGTTCCCACATGGCTGAGGATCTGCATTCCCCAGCTGATCCTTCACGGTGATGCTGAGACCTAGATCTGACCTGTCACTCTGTTGCTCAGGAGCCTCTGTGAGTCTCCATAGCATCTGGGCAGCTGGTGGGGATGGAGGGGGCATGGCAGCAAACTCTCAGCCCAGCCCATTAAGGATCCCCGTTACAGCCTGACTGCTGGCAGACCGTTCTTTCAGACTCCATGTTGCACGTGCTGTTAATACCATTTGAAAGTTTCCCCACTTTTCCCTGCCTGGTGAATTTCTGCTCCTCAATACCTAGCTCAAATGTCCTCTTCTCTCATCTATGCAGGATATCAGTGATGCCTTCCTCTGTTCCCAGAGCTCTTGGTCCCTCCATCCTGGACCACGTACCCCACGGCGTTTTCCTCAGTACCCTCAGAGCTCCCAGAGGAATGCGCCTCTGTCTTACTCATGGTTGTTCTTCGCTCGGCATCTACCAGGGGATGGCCAGCCTCCCACATGTAGGATGACCTCCTTTACCTTAGCTTCCACTTTATTTCAGCCATGAGACGTATTCTCTTTGCCTTCTGGATATTAGAAGATTTTCCTGTTTGTAATGGATGCTTTCCTTCAGGGTGCCTCGGGTTCCATGTTGCCTAACTGACACTGGTTTACTGTGTTTTCTTGGGCTGAGCAGTGATTTCAGAAGCGTTCTGAGGTCCCATGGAAGTTCTGCCTGTCTCCAGCTTTGGGTTCTCTGCATTTCCGAGCATCTCAGGGTCCAGAAGAAAAAGAAGAAAGCCTACCAGTTCTGGGAGCAGTTTGGGTGAAGAGAGGTAGGGGTCTTGTTTTGGGTTCAGCTTGATTCCTGAATTCAGCCACCATGAGCCAGTCAAGGCAGAGGCAGAAGAAATGGTGTCTTGGTGATCCAAGACATATTCGTTTACTCCTGTGCTGTTGCAAGAATGGCAGCAGCTGCTCAACAAGGAGTAGGAAGGTGCTTTTAGGGGAGTTCCTGTCAGTCTCTGAACAGGGCAGGTGCGCTGGGAGCCACCAGCTGTCAAGGCGAAGAGTGAGACCTTCTTATGCCTGCTGTGAAGGGGGCGGGAGAAGTCAGGCTTAAAGATGCTGGCTGAATTCTTAGGACTCATTCTGCACAAACACTTGCATAGGTTCAGGTGATGTGAATAGCGTCTTCATCTCAGCGTGGCTTGAAATAGCAAATGATGAGGCTGTTTTTCTTTACTTATTTATTTATTGACATGCAATGGTTAATTTTTATTTTATTTTTAAAATCAAAGTATAGTTGATTATAATACTATTAGTTTCAGGTTTACAACATAGTGATTCAAAATTTTTATAGATTATACCCCATTTATAGTAATTATAAAATATTAGCTATGTTCCCTATAGGCTTGTCTATTATTTTATAATTAGTAGTTTATACCTCTTAATCTCCTAACGCTGTCTTCAATGCCTGGGTTTTAATCAAATTATTGGCTAGGTGAAGAAACAGAAGACTATGACCTAAATTTAGGGGGGAAAAAAATTGTCAATAGAAAACAGATAGAACTGAGATTTTTGAGCTGAACTTACACTTGCCTGATCAACTGATTTTATTATTATTATTATTATTATCATTATTATTATTAAGTTCACAGAAAAGTTGAGTAGAAAGTATAGAGTTCCCGTGTATCCTCTGTCCCCATATACAACCTCCTTACCAGCAACATCCTACACCAGAATGGTATATTTATTACAGTTGACAAGTCTACGTTCACTGACATCATTATCACCCAGATTCACAGTTTGTATTAGGATTCACTCTTGGGGTTGAACATTTTTTAGCAACTGTGTAATGCCATGTACCCACCGTGGTAGTATCATATGGCATATTTTCACTTCCCTAACAGTCCCCTGTGCTTCACCCACTCATCTCCCACAATGAGACACAATTTACCTGCTCCTTAGTTGTGTATAGCTTGATTACAACACAATACCTCCATAAAATGGAATACTGTTCCAGTATTCTTGCCTGGAAAATCCCATGGATGGAGGAGCCTGGCACAGAGTCTGACGTGACTGAGCGACTTCACTTTCACTTTCATACAGCTGTTAAAAGGAATGGGTGGCTTTATGTAGTGATATGGAACAGTCCTGAAGTTGTATTAACTGCTGTTGGCCTTAAAAATGTTGATTTTTTTTAAACTTATTTTTTATTTTGTTTTTAACTGTTTTGTTTTTATATTGGAGTATAGCCAATTAACAATGTTGTGTTAGTTTCAGGTGTACAGCAAAGCAGACTCAGCCATACATATATATGCATCCATTCTCTCTCCTCCAAACTTTCCTCACATCCAGTTAACAAAGTTGACTTTAAAAAATGAAAAAAGGAGGGCATGTGCAGACGGCTCTGATGGTGCACATCCACCACTCCCAAATCAGCTGCTTAGATTTTTAGCGTCTTCATTTACAATCTGTGGTTCCCAATTCTGCTCATCTGTGAGTCCCAGAAGACAGACCCTTCCTTGAGGGCAGGATCTGTTCATTTGCAATGATAATTACTACCTGGACCAAGCCCAGATCCAGGCATACAGTAGCCTTTCCTTTAGTATCTGTAAACACCTGAGTGATGAACACAGGGAGAGTTTTCTTTCCACAATGCTCTCTGCCTCCTACTCCTCAAATATACCAGCAGAAGGGGAAGTGCTGGGTGTCCCTCCTCCCTCTGCTGGGTACCATCTCTGGCCTCCCCTCCCCTGCCTTGAGTTTCGATGCTCTGCTAGGCTTCTTTATTCCCCAGGTTACAGAGACTCGAAGGAGATGGGAGAGCAGCTTGAAATGGACCTTCCAGAGGATACTGTGTAGTTGACACTGTCCATCGGGCTGATGTGACTTAATTGATTAATTTAGCTGTAACAGCTGAGCGACCCAGCAGCTGATCTGACAGCAGGCTGGTGAGTCAGACCGGATGGGTCCGATTCCTTGAGCTGGCGTAGCTGCCTGTATGACCGTGGCCATGTTGCTTAACCTTGCTGAATCTCAATTTCCTGACCTGTAAATGGAAGCTAAAAATGCTTCCCTTGAGGTTGTCGTGAGGATTAAATGCAGTCACATAAGTGAAAGTGCCCTTTGAGGAAAGAAGACAGTGAAGGTGCCTACTGAGTCAGAAGAGAAGTGAGACCGGCCTGCTGGTGTCCTCTGGGGCCTCATCCTTCCAGAGGAAAAAAATCCCGACTCCCCCAGTCAGATAGATTCTAATTTGGCTCTTAGTCTCTTATTCAGTGCGCTTCTCTCAGCTGCCCAGGGCTTTCAGCTTAAGCAAATAAATGATCCTGCTCCAGCGGGCTCTGTGTTCTATGGCCAGCCATGTGTTTGAGCTTGATAGAGATTTTTATCCGGCCGGGTAATATTACACAGCAAGGGATGACATTTCTTATCAGGGGCCCTGTGGAATCAGAGATAGGAGCCCTTTCTTTTTACTGGCAGCCAGGCCTTCATGTTCAGGGCTGGCAGGGAGGGTCCCGGGGCAGACCAGGGCCCGGGAGTGGGCAGCTTGGCCGGCGGTGGCATCAGCTGGCCCTGCTCTCTCAAGAAAGCCGCTCCCAATAGCCTGCCTTGATTAAAGAAGGCCACATGAGATTTCTGCATGGGATAGAAGCAGGGCAGGGCCCCGGAGTGGGAATGGGGAAGGAGAAAGGAGAGGGATGATGCTGCTGGACCATCTTGGGGTGGAGGCATGTGTGGCATCCTGCCCTTGTACAGAGAGGCAGGCGGCCTCCTGCTGCAGAGTCTTGGCTGTGGGAGTGATGAGGTCCTAGGTAACCTCCGTGTCCCCACCTGAAGGCTGACCTGTGTGGATGCAATAGGCGGGGCGCTGCACGGGCTCCTATGCCCTCGGGCTTCGGTTGTGGAGACACTGGCAGGCCCGATGGTAGGAAGGGAGTGAGATCAGAGTATTTGTTCCTTCACTTCTCCCCTGCTGGGTCCCTGAGTGGTACAGGCAGGGTCTACACAGAAGGGCCTGCATTAGCATCCTGACTCTGGGATGCATTCTCTGTATATCGGGCGAGTCGTTTACCTCCCTGCGCCTCGGTTTCTTCATCTGTTTTTCTTGCCGTCTCTCATCACTTGCCTTCGGGTTCCATTGATCTCTGTGCCTGGGTCTAGCCCTGAGATACCACAAGCAGGGGCACCGCATGGTCACCCAGGGCCTGAGGCCAGAGCCCCCGATGGACGGAGCTCCAGTGTGAATGCGGGCGGTCCCAGCGACCACATGATCTGGGTACTGCAGCCTCTGCAGGGGACACGTGCCCAGGGTTCTTCCTCTCCTGCTTTTTTGGGAAGCCCTGTTCTCAAGGCATAATCTTATCCTCATCAGAAAGGGAAGGAGAAGTGGTTTCTCCCTCTCCCTGGACCCCTTTCCAGCCAGCAGTCCTGCCTCTGCTTCCTTCCTGTTGGCGCCACTTCCTGTTTCCTTCCGTCGCCCCACCTTCCACCCCGGGTCTCGTGTCAGCTGTGCTGTTTTCCCTGCTCCTCCCCATGGCCAAGTCCAAATTCTGAAAGCACAGCTCTGACCCCATCCCTCTCCACTTTTAAAAATAGCCTGACCTCACAGTGTGATGCTCAAGGCCCACCTGATTGTCACCCCAGCCCTGCGCTTTGATCACAGTCACCCTTGTGTGAGGCATCAGTCACAGTGAGCAAGGTCTCATCCTTGTCTTTTGAACTTGCCAGTGTCTTTTTTTTTTTTTTTTTTTACTTTTCTGACTTGTTTGCAGCCTTTCTTCTTTGGAAGCCTGAGGGGTTCGTGGGCTCTGGCCAGCGAGAGGGCTGGGTTCAACCTCAGCTTTACCAACAGTTGGCTCTGGGGCTGTGAACAAGTCACTTCCCCACCCTGAGACTCAGCATCTGCAGCTGTGACATGGGCGTCACATTCCTGTGCCAGGGTTCTCGTGAGAAGAACCTGTGTCTGAAGGTGTCTGCTGGGGTCTGGCTCATGGCAGGTCCTCAGTAAGTGGGGACTCCCCACTCTCTAATGACCCATCCTGCTCTATCCTGATGCACCTGAGCTCAAGTTCCACCCCATCTTTAGCCTTCTTTCTGGGATCTTCCACTTGGGAGTCATCTTCCTCTGTTAGAAGGTCTCTGACTTGCTCCTGTCTGGAGAGCAGGAACAGACTTCTCTTTCTGCCCATGTCTGACTTCCTGGCATGATGTAGACTCCTTTAGGGCTTTGACTGGTGGTTATGGTTTTGGCTTGGCCACAGGAATCATTGATTTAGTGATTGAGAAGTTGACACCAAGGGAATGGAACACAGTCATCTGTTCTCTCAGTGAATGTAGTTCGATTGGTATATGGTATTGTTGGTATATGGTATGGTGTTGTTGTTCAGTTGCTCAGTTGTGTCCGACTCTTTGTGACCCCATGGACTTGCAGCATGCCAGGCTTCCCTGTCCTTCACTATGTCACGGAGTTTGCACAGATTCATGTCCATTGAGTTGATGATGCCTTCCAACCATCTCATCCTCTGCTATCCCCCTCTCCTCCTGCCCTCAGTCTTTCCCAGCATCAAGGTCTTTTCCAGTGAGTCAGCTTTCACATCAGGTGGCCAAAGTATTGTAGCTTCAGCTTTAGCATCAATCCTTCCAATGAATATTCAGGGGTGATTTCCTTTAGGGTTGACTGGTTTGCTCTTCTTGCTGTCCAAGGGACTCCCAAGAGTCTTCTCCAACACCACAGTTCAAAAGCATCAGTTCTTTGGCATTCAGCCTTCTTTATGGTCCAACTCTCATATCCGTACATGACTACTGAAAACCACAGTTTTGACTTCTACAGCCCTTTGTGGGCAAAGTGATGTCTCTGCTTTTTAATTTACTGGCTTAAAACAACACAGATTTATTATCCTACAGCTCCATAGGTTAGAATCCAAGGTAGGTCTCTGGGCTAAAATCAGGG
Source organism: Antilocapra americana (assembly GCA_007570785.1). Taxonomy (NCBI): domain Eukaryota; kingdom Metazoa; phylum Chordata; class Mammalia; order Artiodactyla; family Antilocapridae; genus Antilocapra; species Antilocapra americana. The sequence goes on along the minus strand of ML661883.1, from coordinate 10,568,792 downwards.
AACGCAGTGCTGGTCCCTTCTTCAGGCTCCTCCAGCTTCTGAAGGCTGCCTGCATCCCTAGGCTTGTGGCCCCTTCCTCCATCTTTGAAGCCAGCTGCATGTCCTCTTTTAGTGCCTTTCTTCCTTTCTCGCACTTTCTCTTCTGCCTCCCTTTTCCATTTTTAAGAACACTGCTAATTATACTGGTCCTGCAGAAACAATCCAGGATGGTCTCACTGTCTTAAGGTGAGCACTTTAGCCATTTATTTCCATCTGCATCCTGAATTCCCCTTTGCCATGTAACCCAATGCAGTCACAAATTTCAGGGGTTCAGGCATGGGCATCTTTGGGGGACCACTATCCTGCCTATCAGAGCACATCTGAGAATAGAGAATAGTCCTACACGTACTGTATACACACTGGTATTGATCAACTTTAGCTTTCTCAGCTGTGAATGAGTAGACATCCCACCTGATGTACACACAGATCCTCAGAAAATCTTTGTTTTCCTGGACACATTGCCCCCAGGAGACACATTTCATCCCTCAGTCTTGGATGGACTGGAGGCCATGAGTTTATAGGAAGGGGGTGAGGTCAGTTTCCTAGCTGGCTTTGGAACAGACGAAAGGTTCTTTAGCATGATGACGGTGCTTCTGATTAATTATCGTAACGACTCTCCTTTTGTTCTCACTATCAGACAGAGGAACCCCCTAGCACAGGGGACTGACCAGCCAGCCATCAGAGCTGGGATGGGCCAATCCAGAGGGGCCAGCCAGTATCTCCATGTGACCAGCTGGTTCCATCCTTCATCTGACAGATCCCTCTGATCTTGCTGCATACAAAAGATTGCAGGGAAAAAGAAACTTCCTGGCCTGATTGGTACCAATGTGAAGGAAGCAGCTGCCTTTGGTGGGGGCAAGGAAACAAAATCCAGTGACACTGATAACTTCTCAGCAGCCTGCATTAATTGAGGAACTGCTGAGTAATTGTAAGACACGTCCAGTAGTGTGGGAGGGTGTGAATTCCTATAAAGGTGAGTTAGAATCCAGCATGGGAGCAGAGTGGTGTTACCCAGTAGGAGGGAAAGAGCCTGGGTTTGGGAGTTCCTGGGGTTTGGAGGTTTCATCAGTGACTCTCTTTGTTACTATAAGATCAGTGACACCCTCTGTCCCCTCATTTGCTTACAATGGTAAAGTGGAGTTTGCTGGATTTCTCACCCCAAGTTGAAAGTAAATGCTATGGCAATGACCAGTGCTTAAGATGAAGCTAAAGAGAAACATGAGAAGAGCTTGATAGTTCTTTGGACATCACCAAACTACCTGGGGAAATGAGGCCAGAGAGGTGAGGAGTGGTCTGAGATCACACAGTCAGTAGCAAGTAAAGCCAGGCCCTGGAACCAACCACAGTTTCCTCCCTCCTTTTAACTAGACATTCCTTGCTGCCCTCTTTGATACTGTTACCTGCTGACTGAGGCAGATGGTTTATTTCAGCCATGCCTGCTGACCTTGTACTCCAGTCTTATTTGCCAGCCAGTGGCTTTGGTGGGGCTGATACCTTCTTGCTGTAGGCACCCCATGGTTTAATTTGATAGGTTCTAACAGCCAGTGTCATTCATTTTGTTGATTGTGAGATTCATGACCGTGGACTAGGAAAGTTTGGTTCAGCTTTGAAGTGCAAACTGATATGGAGTAAGAAAAATGTAATTTGAGCGTTACTTTTCTGTGTCAGCTTAGGCTATGGTGTGTGTGTGTGTGTGTGTGTGTGTGTGTGTGTGTGTGTGTGTGTGTCTACACGCAAGCAGGAGACATTGAATCCAGCTCTCAATGGAGAAACAACATGTAAGTACAGAAATGAGAGCAATTCGAGGCAGACATCAGCGGTCACAGTCTCCACCCGGGAGCAAGTTGCTTGTTTCCGTCTCTCCTCTGCTTAACCTCTTAGTTATCTGTCCTACTGCAGTGAGGATGCACAGGAGCTCTGGAGTCAGTCTGCCTTGTTTCAAATCCTGCTTCTACCACTGACTGGTCTTGTCATCTTAGGCGAGTTTCATATTCTCTCCAGGCCTCAGACTCTTCATCAGGAAAATGGGCTATTAGTACTAGAGTAGAGATGTTTGAGGATCAACTGAAATACTAATCCTCAAACACATGTGTGTGTGCCTATACCTGTGTATGCACGCATGTCTGTATACACGTGTGTATACACTTGCACACGTATGCAAATATGAATGTGCGTGTACAGGTTTTATGCATGTATGTGTACACACACATGACTTTGTGCATATATGCATGTATGTGTACACACATATGTGGTTTTATGCATGTATGTGTACATGTGCTATGCTAAGTTGCTTCAGTCCTAGCCAACTCTTTGTGATCCCATGGACCACCAGGTTCCTCTGCCCATGGGATCCTCCAGGCAAGAATACTGGAGTGGGTTGTCATGCCCTCCTCCAGTGGATCTTCCCGACATGGGGACTGAAGTCAGCATCTCTTATGTCTCCCACATTGGCAGGCAGGTTCTTTACCATTAATGCCACCTAGGAAGCTCATATACATGTATATGTACACAGATAATGTGGTTTTATGTATGTATACATGAAAGCATAGTATGTATATGTGAATATATGGTTTTATATATATATATACACACATAACCATATATATATATATACACACACACACACACACACATATATACCTATATATATACACATATATATATAACAGTTCCAGTTCATATGACTATTTCCCTGTTTATGTTTGTAGCCTGCAGAGACATCCCAGCCTGCCTTGCCCTGGGTGCAGTCCCAGAATTTTAAAATTGGTCCTGAGAGCTGGTGCCGAGCTGGGTCTTGAACCGAGGCCTTCTGAGGCCAATGCCTGGCCCTCCTCTACTGTGGGAGTGGTTCCCAAGCCTGCCCTTGGAAAGTGTCAAAAGTATCCACAGGGCCTGGTAAAATATGGGTTATTCACACACTCCAACCCGGCCTCCGGAGACCAAGAAGTAGACCCGGACTGGGAATATTTAGCCATCGCCCTTGGTGACTTTGATGGAAACCCACCGTGTGCGCTCTGCTCCTGGCTGGACTCCCAGCTGCCCTGTGCCACCTCCGATGGCGCCATCTTCACTCTCCAGTGAAGACGTGTCCCTCCCCTGAGAAAAGCCTGGTGTATTCTGTTCATGCACAACTGGGCTCTCAGAGGGGTGCAGAGCACAGGGCCAGCCTCAGATTTGGATTTGCAGTCTAATTTAGCTTTTCCACATCACTGACAGAGACACACTATCCTGGCCTCACCTTTCCCAGGCTGAGCTGAGGTCAGCCTTAGCTCTGGGTGGCCAGACCGCCCCGGGCCTCCTTCCCTTTCATGATGAGCTGATTCCCTCCAAGATACAGCTTCTGGGTCATGAGACCCCATTGCTTTCTGAGTCTCTCCCCCACCCCCTGAAGAAAAAAAACAACTGCTATTTATTGAGCATCTGCGATTTCTAAATGCATTGCTCTAAATAATTACCCTGTGGGACAGATATTATTATCCTGAAGCTGGGAGATGATAAATAATCTACAAAAGGGCACAGAGCCCACTTTCAAAACCCTGTTCACCTAACTGGAAAGGCCTTTTTTTTCACTATCCCAGAGGTGAGTTACAGAAGATTTATTTTCAAGGCAATAGGTCCTAAATACTTCCCTTTAACATGTCGACAAAACCTTGCAGATAATTTTTTTTTCCTAATTTAACATGCACAGACTGTCCTTGGGATTCTAAACACATTCCAAAAGTCAGGCGCTGCCCGAGTTGGAAGGCACATTAGGCGTGAGCTGGCTGGGGCTGCTGACTTGGAATCAGGCTGCTCACTGCCTTGCTCTGTTCAGTCTTTCAGTTGTAAACTTGTTTTCTTCCCCACACATTGGCATCCATCACGATTTAAATTCTAGGTTGTCACTCCTCGTAGGGAGGGGTTCAGATCTTGGCCTTAAGCCCCCACCATCATGTGTACAGGGCTGTGTTATTGTGGAGCCCTTAGCTGATCTTTGTGGCCACCTGGAGAGGTCACCCACTTTGCAGATGAGGAAAGCAGAGACCCACATGGTAGAGACATCAGGTTGTTTTAAGTCCAAATGCTAGTCTTAACCCAGCTATTGGGACTCTTTCGGTTTACTAGATCTTTAGGGCTGAGTTTGTGAGGTGTAATTGAGTCTGCATTCAAAGTATGGGAAAAGATCATTCCCATTTTCATAAGCTGGAGGCATCTCTGCAAATATCATAGAACATATGACAACTGACTGCACTGATGTGTTTACCTAACTAGCTTCCTCATGAAACAGGAGTTCATCTCCCTCCATCTCCCAGTGTATAACCCAGGCTCATGGTGGACTCTTTCTAAGGATACACAAGATAAATTAAATGAAGAGTGATTCTTACCAATCAAACCACTTTGGGAGAATTGCACTCCTGTCTGGACACCAGCTGGCCTCCATTTCTTATTACAAAGCGCAGGATATCTTCTCCAGAAAAAGCCACAAACCCAGACAAACAAAGTGGAGAAGCCAAAAACACTTGTTTTCACTCAAAGGTGACTGATTAAATGAATTAAAGCATATGCATATATGTGTGTGTGTTCAGTTCAGTTGCTCATTGTATCCGACTCTGCGACCCCATGAACCGCAGCACTCCAGGCCTCCCTGTCCATCACTAACTGCCGGAGTCCACCCAAACTCATTTTCATTGAGTTGGTGATGCCATCCTGCCATCTCATCCTCTGTCTTCCCCTTCTCCTCCTGCCCCCAATCCTTCCCAGCATCAGGGTCTTTTCCAATGAGTCAACTCTTCACATGAGGTGGCCAAAGTATTGGAGTTTCAGCTTCAACATCAGTCCTTTCAGTGAACACCCAGGACTGATCTCCTTTAGGATGGACTGGTTGGATCTCCTTGCAGTCCAAGGGACTCTCAAGAGTCTTCTCCCACACCACAGTTCAAAAAAATCAATTCTTCGGTGCTCAGCTTTCTTCACTGTCCACCTCTCATATCCATACATGACTACTGGGAAAACCATAGCCTTAACTAGATGGACCTTTGTTGGCAAAGTAATGTCTCTGCTTTTAAATGTGCTATCTAGGTTGGTCATAACTTTCCTTCCAAGGAGTAGGTGTCTTTTAATTTCATGGCTGCAGTCACCATCTGCAGTGATTTTGGAGCCCCCAAAAATAAAATCTGACACTGTTTCCACTGTTTCCCCATCCATTTCCCATGAAGTGATGGGACCAGATGCCATGATCTTAGGTTTCTGAATGTTGAGCCTTAAGCCAACTTTTTCACTCTCCTCTCTCACTTTCATCAAGAAGCTTTTTAGTTCCTCTTCACTTGTATATATATATATATATATATATATATATATATATAGACACACACACACACATTTGTAATAGCACAGCAGTCTACACATCAGCTCGTAAATAGCTGTTTCACTACATACATGATAAACATCTTCCCAAACGTGCACTTCTGCTTCGTCACCGTTTGACTCTTGGAACACCCAGCTTCGCTGTGGTTCAGGCATAAGTGGCAAAGCCCCTCCAGTGTTTCTTAAGCATCTGGGGCAGACACACGAGTTCAACTTTTGCACTGCTATGAGCAGTGCTTCAGGCTTCCCCGGAGGCTCAGGGGTAAAGAATCCACCTGCAGTGCAGGAGCCTCAGGAGACATGAGCTCGATCTCTGGGTCGGGAAGATCCCCTGGAGGACAGCATGGCAACCCACTCCAGTATTCTTGCCTGGAGGATCTCATGGGCAGAAGAGCCTGGCCAGTTACAGTCCACAGGGTCACAGAATTGGACATGACTGATATGACTTAGCACGCACACAGAAACAGTGCTTCACTGAACATTCTCATTGTTAAGTCTTTGCAACTCTATTTCCCTATTTTATTAAGATGCTTTCCCATAAAATAGAATGACTGAAACAAGGACTCTTGAGGTTGTTTAACTTGCCGCGTTCTTCTTCAGGAAGTTTGGACATTTATTCTTTGGCCATCATGCGTGATACCGCCGTGTTCTGAGCCGCCCACGGCAGGACCTTCTTCTCTCAGCACTTGGCACAGCACCATTCACCTAGCTCAGCCCATGTGCCCCTTTCTCAGAGGACCTTCCTCCCCATGGACTGTACTATGCTCTTCTTCCCTCCAGCCCATGGTTTCTGCAGTCTCCAATCAATGAAATCATGATAGGTGGCATTTGGAGCTGAGCCTGCATGGATCCGGTTCCCTGTTGTGTCCTGGCAGCCGGCACAATGTTTTATTATGGTCAGAAGCAAGGGCTCGAGTCAGAAAGACCTGGTTTTACTATGACCCTGCTGTTTTGCTCACCAAAATCTTCAGTCTCAGCTGAGTTACCATGTGACCCACCTCGCACAAAGATGGTGGGGTTTAAATGAGATGTGACGTGCAGCTTAGTATGGGGTCTTTTGTGACCGGTTCTTTCACTTGGCATGATGTTCTCAAGGTTCATCCAGGTCATCTTGTCTCTTGTATCTGTACATAACTCCTCGTGATGCCCAGACAGTGTTCCATTGTGTGGATATATATAAACATTTTGTTCATTGGTCAGTTGATGGACACTGAGTTTGTCCATTTTGGAGTTATTATGAATAATGCTGCTCTGATGTACAAGGTTCTGTGTGGGTATAGGTGTTCATCTTTCTTGAGTTTATATACCTACGAGGGGAATTGCTGGGTCATGTGGTGTCTGGGTAACCTTTTGAGGAACTGCCAGGTTGTTTTCTGAAGCACATCTATACACCCATTTTTCTTTCCCACTAGACCTGCCTGTTCTTGCTCATCATTCATGCTCATCTTTAAACATAGTATGATTTATTTTATATGAATTTTTGGAGCTCACAAAGTTAATCAGTAGTGCTAGAAATCGGTGCCATGGTTGCCTCTGGGAACAGGGCAGAGGGTGTTTTCTGGGTGAGGGAAATGTTTTGTGTCTCGGTGGTTTAGTGTGTTTGGTATGTGCATTTGCCACAACTCATCAAACTGTTCCTTTCAGATCGGGACATTTCACTGAGCGTTAATTATGCCTAAATTGAAAGAAAAAAAAAAACACCTCTAAAAATTGGGTGGGGACCCTACTAGGTAGAGGAGGGAAAAGAAAAATCATATACAAGTTATCTCATGACCCGTCTTATCTTACCCACCTTCTCCTGGACAGAGGGCCTGTGCCTGGCAGGCAAGGCCAAGTGTAAAGGGCTCTTAATTGATGTGATTAACTATGTCTCAATAGGGAGCCTCGTTAACATCAGAGGAGAGGTGGGATGGGAGGTTATTTTTCACTCTCCCAAGTAGGGGACAGCAGGAAGTGAGGAGGGGAGTGGCATTTGGAGGGCTGTTTCCTGCAGTGGGTGAAGGGGGCAGTGAGAGAGCCTGACTCAAGCCCTTCTGCATAATACAGCTGCAATTCCCCTTTGGCGTTAAGATACTTATTTTTTTTGGATCATTTTATTGGTTGCTGCAAAAACCTATGCTCCATTTCCATCCACACGGAGGAAGAAACTAACCTGATTTTCTGGGTTTATTTTGGTTTTTTTGTTTGTTTTTTAGTATGTTTTCTAAGGCTGCATCATTCAGCAGAACAAAGGATTTAGACAGAACACTCCTTAATCCTTCCTAAATGCATTTGTGGCTGATGAACAGACAACAGGAAGCAAACAACAGAGAAGTGAAAGGTTTTATCTCTCCCTCTTAGAATCTGCAAAGGAATATGGATTGACATAAATACACAAAAGATTAGGATTGGATAGGCATCACTAATCACCCATTGAAAAAAATCAGCATTATAACAGTGTTGATAACATTGCAAAAACATCGTATCATTTTATTTGTAGGCTAGAAAAAACTACGTATTTGATGGAGAGAAAAAACTAGAAGTATGAACAAACACCATCATTATTTGGGAGGACAGATGTGAGTACTTGCCTTTTTTTTTTTTATTATTGCTTATCTGTTAATTATTTTTCCCAATGACCATGTATTGTTTGTGAATTAAATTGTTAAGGAATTGCTTTTAGTTTTCCCACTGACAAGAGAGATCCGTTTCCTCTCCCTGGAATAGATCGTTTTTCCCTCTCTGCCATGTTTACAGCTTAAGAATTTTAAGGCAGCACTGCATAAAGCATTCAGCATGAACTCTGGGGTTAGCCAGGTCAGAGTTCAGTCTTACAGGATGGTGGGTAAGTCACAGATCTTTTCTGTGTCTTGTTTTTCCTCATCACGAGAATGGAACTGATGAAACTCTCCCTGGTCAATTGATGTGAAACATACATGGGAAAATCCCTACATGGTACTTGGTCCTTCCTATCTGTTCACTTCTTTGCCAACCCTTGATAACCTAGCATCTTCCTGATACCTTGGAAACTAGCATTCAGCATGATAATCCAGATGACCTCTGACATCTCTAATTACTGCAGAAACTTGCAGACACCTGCAAATAACGTTTGGGGTGTGTATCTCTTCATGGGTGGGCTTCCCTGGTGGTTCAGTGGTGGAGAATCTGCCTGCCAATGCAGGATACGCGAGTTTGATCCTTGGGTCGGAAAGATCGACCCTGGAGAAGGACATGGCAACCCATTCTAGTATTCTTGCCTGGAAAATCCCATGGACAGAGAAGCCTGGCAGGCTGCATAGTCCACGGGTCACAAAGGAGTCAGCCATGACGTAGGAACTAAACAACATGTTCATCCACACAGGCAAACACGCGTGTAAAAACTGGTGCGTACGGCTCGAGATTGAAGGAGACCTCCCTCTCCACGGGTGAGTTAAGGCTGCCCACTGCTGGAGCGAGTGTCTGTCACCAGCTGAAGGTAGCACCAACTGCAGCAAACACCTGGGTGACAGCACTATTTATAAACCCTTCTGTAGTACCAGTCCCCGGTGGCGGTGGTTTCGGTCGTCAAGTCTTGCTCTCCATATGTTGGAAACGTTCTCTTCCCGCAAATCACGAAAGCCGATGTAGACCCAGGTCGTATGAGTGTGAGTATCCCCCTCGAGGAGGGGCTCCGCACTGGGCGAGTCAGGGTTCTGTAAAGCGTGTTTACACGCAGGACGCATGTGGGCAGAAGCAACGTGCTCGCATGCAAAGCAGGAGCCGCTGCGCCGTCATCTCTGTTTCATCTCTCCTTCTTTGGTCCCCTTTGTAACCCTGCTTCGTCCTCCAGAATTGCCCGCCCTAGGTTCTTTTCTCAGCTGCTTTTTATGGCAGCGGTTTTCAGACTTTAGTTTGCAAATGATCACCTGAGAATCTTGCCAAAATGCAGATTCCTAGACTCCTCCACCCGGTTTTCTGATTCAGTGGCTGGTAGGGGGAGGAGGGAGGCAATGCCCAGAAATGGGCATTTTTCACCAAACACCTCAGACAAGTCCTTTTGACTAGGAAGGTTCTAGCAGCAGAGTGCCTGGGCCCTCTCAGTATTCTGGGGCCCCATAAGCAAGTTAGAAAACTTACATGTTGATACAATGACTAGTTTCAAAATATGAAAACAAAACTGCAAAGCTGAAATGACATTACATGTTTATATGCAACTTTATAGCAGCTTATCAAGTTCTGCTGAGCTTTTGCAGTTACATGGGAATTTTTCTTTCAGAGGGATCTGAGGAGGTTTCATGTATTTGACATACTGTGTTCTAGGTCCTCAAAAGCTATGAAAAAGCTCCAGTGGCCCTCCAGCTCCCATGGACCTCGCTCTCCGAAGTGTAACCCTAGGTGACTTCGTATTCCGCATTTTCATTCTTGAAGGGCCCTTAGAAATGTTCGTCTTTGCTGGTCAGGTTTTATCACCAGGGAGACTAAAGCCTAGAGGAAGAAAGACTCAGCCATGGTCACATAGCAAGTTTCTCGAATCCTCCAAACCAGAACCAGCCTTCACAATTCATGTGCGTGTGCACAAGTGTGAACGAACTTGTGACATCTCCCTGGGGTCTCTTCCTCCTGTCTCTTTCACTGTGGCCTCCCTTCCCTTCGTTCTTGTCCTCAGGCCAGACTGATGCCCAGTCCCGAGCCCTGAAGGGAGGGGAGAAAGAGAGTGAGGCTCTCAAGGTTGAGGCTGCTAGCAATAGCCATTGCGCGTGGCAAGGCGAGTCTTCAGCGTAATCCCCACAGAGGAAGAAGGGCTCCATCACTCCCTGAAGCTGAGGCATGAGGAAGAGCTGCAGGCTTCCCTGAAACCCGAGAGTGACTCTGTGCTGGCTATCCTAGGCAGCGGGGGCAGCTGTATAAACCTGACTCAGCTTCTCGTCGGACTTAACGTTTATCCCTTCATCCATTCATTCCCCAGGTAACCTGCCAAGCACCCTGCTAGGTGCCCAGCACTCTGAACAAGGTGGATGTGGAGCATCAGTCCTAGTTGGAGAGACAGGCGGTTAGCAAGGTGACAGACCCACATACACACTAAACAAATCAGCAAGACATTTGCTTTTAGGAAGATAATAAAAGAAGCTAATGAGAAGAGGGTGACAGGTCAGATCTCTGCCTCGCAGCTCCTGTCACCCTGGATAGATCGGTAGGGGGCTGCCAGGAGCCTCAATGGGCAGAAAATTCTGCGGTCCCAGCTGGGGTCATGGCGACAGTGTGCTGTGACGGGTGGTGACAGGGGCCGTGCTGGCAGATGGGAAGGGAAGGTCGGGTCCCCTGTGTCTCAGTTCCTGCTGTGACTTCGGCAAGGGTTACTCTAAATAACTGGGTTCTTTCCCTTCTCCTCCCAGAGGGCTACCCCAGACCCGTCTCCCCAGAAACTTTTCTCATCACCTCCTCGGGGATCCATGGCCCTCACCCATTCTTTCCCAGCACTGATTCCTCTGCCTGGCTTTCAAAGGCCTCAAAATTCTGGCCCCCAACACACCCTCCCAGGACTCCCTGATCTTTTCTTTCTGTCCCAGCCTCCACTGGCTCTTCACTGACCCCTGATGTGCAGCACCCCTCCCCCATCCAGCCCCTCCCCCACTCACCAACCCTGTGACCATCCTTCCCATTCGGTTCTCAGAGGACTTCCCTTTGCAGCCCACAGGGACCTGCCTTCTTGCACCCAAACTATATGGTACCCACACGCCATCCATCTTCCACTGCCTTGTCTTGTTATCTCTCACTCCCTTCCTCCATGGTTATCTGACATTCCTCATGTCAAAGCTTTGACTCCCTACCTAAGTTCAACACTCATAGAATGGCCTTGGTGTTGCAGCTCCTCATCCCAGTGTCTCGGTGATAACAAGCGTTTGAGAAATAAGTGCTTGAAGGATCAGTTGCATTGGTGGTGCAGGGGTCGAGAGTAGAAGGGGAGAAGCCAGCAAGACCATCTAAGGACCTCTCCCTCTGTCCTTGCTCTCCCCTCTCCCAGACCAGACTCTCCTGCCGTGACTGGCACCGTCCCTGTGTTTCTGTCCACTCCCTGAAACGCTAAGCTTCTAATAGAAAGGTCATTGTTGAAGCAGTCTGGCTCAAGCCACCCCTGCTACAGACTCTGGGACCAGAGAAGCACAGGATATCTGGGCACGGTGGGAACAGGCAGCGAATCAGCCCTCAGAGGCAGGGGGATGCTTCCCATGGGAACTGATGATGAAGCTGGGCCAGAAAGGGAGTGTGGGAATTATCCTGATCTGAGAGCAGAGAAGTGCTCCATGGACTTCCCAGTTTGCACAGAAGCCTGCGAGCTGGGGAGATGGAGTTGGGTGAGCAGGAGCCACCAGGGAGGCTAAAAAAAAAAAAATTTCTAAAGAATGTCCAGAACCCCAGAGCCAGAATCCATGCCACTCCAGCCCTTACGTTCTCTCCTGCAATTTCCCTCCATCCCGCCAGTGTGTGCAGACATTTTATGATGGAGTCACATTCTCAGTGGATGTAGGACTTTTATTTTTTAAGAGTTTTTAAAATGTAGACCATTTTAAAAGTCTTTATTGAATTTGCCACAATATTGCTTATTTTTTAATTTTTTTTAGTCAGGATGCATGTGGGATCTTAACTCCCAGACCAGGGATTAAACCCACATCCCTTGCCTTGGGGGGTGAAATCTCAACCACTGGACTGCCATGGAAATCCCAGATGTAGGGCTTTTTAAAGTGCAGTTTTTCATGCAAACGTTTCCATTTGTATTCCTCTGTTTTTCCTTCTTTCCTAGGTGACCTTGGGCTGCCGTTCCTGTGCCCCAACTTTCAGACCATCCCCTCAGCCCACCCGAGTGAGGGCAGTCCCTTTATGTGGAGACAGATCTCCTAAGGCAGACAGATCTCATAAAAGGAAATACAGAGCATCAGTGAAGCCGGGAGGGAAAGGAAGTCTCACCAGAACAGTGTGAATGCAGAGACCCACTACCTGTAAGTCACCAGTCAGTCAGTAAGTTCAGTCACTCAGTTGTGTCCAACTCTTTGCGACCCCATGAACCACAACATGCCAGGCCTCCCTGTCCATCACCAACTCCCGGAGGTTACCCAAACTCATGTCCATTGAGTCGATGATGCCATCCAACCATCTCATCCTCTGTCATCCCCTTCTCCTCCCACCTTCAGTCTTTCCCAGCATCAGGGACGTTTCCAATGAGTCAGCTCTTCGCATGAGGTGGCCAAATATTGGAGTTTCAGCTTCAAAATCAGTCCTTCCAGTGAATATTCAGGACTGATCTCCTTTAGGATGGACTGGTTGGATCTCCTTGCAGTTCAAGAGATGCTCAAGAGTCTTCTCCAACACTACAGTTCAAAAGTAAGTCACCAAGAGTTAGACTAAAAGGATTTGAAATTTATTCTAAGAATTTGGTGGGAGGCTGGCACATGCTTTCGTGGCTTGCGGCAGCTTATATTTTTCTTTGGGGAAAACCAGTTGCCAGGAGTTACCAAAGCATCACTTCTATCTTGTGTCCCAATTTGGGGAATGTATTTCAAAGACATGTTCCAGGAGGAGAGAAGGTGGTGGTGTGCAGGAAGGGATTTTTTACAGCCAGAAGTTGGAGGAATCACGGTGGAGAAGAGGGAACCACTTTAAGGACAGCAACGGCAGTCTGAGATGTGGCAGTCCTATACAGCAGCATCTCTTACCTGGGGCTGGGGAAGTTACAGAGAGAGAGAGACCAGCTCTTCACTAGGCGATTCCCAGACTCCCACTCCTCCCAGTGTGTTTGCTGTGTGCCCCACGTGGTACCTCCTGTTCTGTTCTGACCAGGTATCTGTTTCTCATTTTGACAAACAGGATTCTGTTATAGATCTCCCTCTGTTTTCCCTTCTACTCAGAGCCGCCTTCTTTTTTTAGCTGCACTCCTGCTGGCCTGTGTGTGCTGAGCTCACGTGAGGGGCTGTGTCCACCGTCCCCTGACTGCCTGCCTGCCTTGTTTACTTCCTTCATCCCTGCTGACACACTTCAGGGAGAAGCCCAGCCAAGTTCTGTCCCCGCGTGGCCTGTGGGAGAATCTCTGATACGGATCCAGGGCTGGGGGCTGGGGGTGGCGGGTGAGTCACTGTGCCACTCAAGCTTCATTTCACAAGTACTGCCAGATTGTTTTCCAGAATGACTACCTGTTTGTGCTTCCACCGCTGGTGCTCAGGGGTTTCTGTTTCCCCATGTCCCCCGCCCCCCAACTCCTGCCTGCCCCCAGCACCTGGTGTGGTCAGGTGTGTCAAAAAGGAGGCATTTGATAGCTCAGGCTCATCAGGGCACTGGGTTCGCTTCTCTGAGCCTCCCTTTTCTGCTGCAGTCAGCACCTGATCATGACAGGATCCAGAGCAGGAAGCATGGCAGGCAGGAAGGGGGGTGGGGGTCTTCTTAGGGCAACTATCTGTTTTCTGTTAGGGGAAAAAAAAATTCCCCAGAAATCCCCAGTCTACTTCCCCTTGTGTCTAATTGGCCAGCTGGGGCCAGTTGGTCCTCCTAAGCCAGACAGAGATAAGAGGACGGCCTCTTCCATGGATGTTGCTGCCTGCCCAGGACCTGAACAGAACAGAGTGTGTCTGCCCGAGGTTGGAGAGAGCAGCTGACCATCACCCCACTGTCCATAGAGGCAGCCACGCCAGGGCTCTAATTACACCAGTTATTTGAGATCACTCTGCCTTTTCCATGTGAGGGATCTTCCTGACCCTGCCCCCCAAATCTGTGTGATTAACCATTTGTGGAGAATCTCAGAAGCACATGTCTGTTGCCTTGGGGTTAGAACTGTCGGTTCTGGAATCTGATGCTTCTTCCCTCCAGGTGAACCTCAGACCTGGTCCTCCCCCAGGCTGCCCCTACATAGATCTCCATGCGAGCTCCCCACGGGAGAGGTCAGTGCAGAGACTCAAGGGCACAGCGCCCCTGTTCCTGCCTGTGCCGAGACTCCAGGGCAGAATGCCAGCTGGGGACAGGTGGGGAGGGCACCTGTCCAGGAATGGTACCAGGGTAGGCAGCAGCTCCCCGCCCCACCACCCTGCCGCCGTCAACCACGTGCCTGCTATAGTAATCCTGTGTTTTTGCCTAACCAAAGAAATTAACTTCTAATCATTAACGTCTGTAACCTACTGAGCCCTTACTCTGTGCCAGGCAGCCCAGTAAGCGTGTTATTTTTTATGATCTCATAACACCGCTTCTGACAACCTCGTGAGAACATATGTGTGTGATGGTTGAAGCACAGGCTCCCGTCAGACCGCCCGTGGGATCCCAGGACTGACATTTAATAGCTGTGTGAGCCTGGGCAGGTGACTTGACCTTTCTGTGCCTTAGCTATCTCCTGTGTATGCCAAGAACAATAATGGTATGTTACGAGCACTTAGTGAGTTGGTAAAGTGCTTAGAACAATGCTGGCTCAGAGCACACACATAGTTCACACTTGATAAATGCTAGTTGTTGTTGTTGCCATTTTTAAAAAATGAAGAAACCCCAGGCTCAGGAGGTCCACTTACATCGACAGCTGCAAGCTCAGCTGAAGACTCAGTAATACTTTTTATGAAGAAAAAACTTCCAGCCACCAGCCATAAAGACATAGTGTCACGTGTCCAGCACCAGGAGATGTGTGGATCCTTTCTGAAGGTGGCTGGGACACTGGGACAGGAAAGGAATGGTGTGCCCGGGGACGGCAAAGGTACAGCATTTAATTCCTGATTGTGCCACTGACCTCGCTGGGCCTCAGTCCTCATCTTTAGCTTCAGGTTTCTATCGTTCCTCCCAGTAAGGATTTAGGAAGCGCCTTATAAGCTGAGCATGGCCAGTACTGCTTATTCTGTGATTAGGATTTTCCACGTTCCCTTACATTTTGTTTCTTATCTCAGTTCACACCCAACTCCACTTGAGTCCTTGGAAATCTCTGGAAGCCAGGACTTAAGCGTCTTCTGGGAGAGATGTTACCTTGCCTTACTGAGCTAAGTGGGCTGGAGTCAGGTCCCTCTGGCATTTTTAGAGAGGAGGGTGTCTCTAGTACCTGTGAGCTTGGGCACAAATAGACAAGGCAGCGCTCTGCCACAGGGGACATTCCCTGATTGAATTGCTCCCGATTTCTGAGCATTTTCAGACACAGGTATGTTGGGACCAAGTGCTCAGCCTAAACGAAGGATTATAGGCTAAGTGATGTGACTTTAACTGAAAAAAAAAAAAAAAAATGGCTTAGTGGCCTGAATTTTCCTGGGAGGACTTTTAAACTTAACCCTGCATAACAAGTGGCTCAGTTATCCTTTTTTTTTTTTTTAAATTGAATGTCCCTTTCTCCCTTTCCTTTCCCTTTTTTTCCTTCTCTCTTCCCTTCTCTCCCTTCCTTGGAAAACATTCACACCAATGAAAATTCAGATGGTCCAGAAAGACAGGCAGTGAAAGTAAAGCGTCCACTGCAGGTTCCACTTCTCCAGGTAACAAATCTTCCTCCCGGGAGGCAGTCACTCTCAGCAGATTCTCGTCTGTCATTCTGGAGATGGTCTGTGCACATACAAGCATGATCCAAGTGTGTATAGACAGGGCTTTTTCTTGACCGGATGCAGCCGCACCTTATAGCAGAGGCCCCATGATCTGTGGTTCATTCTGCCCTCCCAAGGCCTCCACTCCCATTTGCCTGTTACCAGCTGTTTTCGTCTTCCTTTCCTCGCTCAAGGTCTATTTTCAGGTGTGTGTGATAACTGAGAGACATTTGTGATGACACGGCTCTGGACCCCGGAGTGGCCTAGCCAGGCCGATAGAGAATGCCTTGGTTTCAGGAGGGCCTGGGATCTGCCCTGATTCCCCACCTGCAGACAGGAAGCAGGAAGACAGGACAGCAATCTAGAGCAGGATCCAGAAATGGTTCCCACCACAGGTGGTCCTCTGGGGAACCCACTTATCCTCCTTCAAGGGCTCTCAGGTCACCTAGCACAGAATCACACACCTGAGAGGTGGCTGAGGCCATTGCTTCTCGAATATGAGCCATGCATAAACTTATAGGACCCCTGATTAAATGCAGATGCTGTGTCACTTAAGCCAAGTGGAGCTGATATTCTGCACCAGTGATGAACTCCCAGGTAATGGTGATGCTGCTGGACCATGGCTGACCCATTCTGAGTAGCAAGGAAACATCGGATGCTCCTTCCCACCTTTCTCCGCACTACGCACGAGCATAATCCCCCCCCCTTTTTTTTTTTTACTTTTTAGATGAGAAAACTGCTCCTCAGAGATGTTAAACAACTCAGCAGAGGTCACACAGCTAGTAAGTGACAAAGACAAACGTTCAAGGGTGAAGGTCGTTCCCAATCCCTGCAGTCCCCCATGAACCCATAGATGAATGTGGTCATCCTAGAATGGGACAGTCTGCACTTAATGAACAGGTTTGGATGGTGAGTGACAGTTTCTTTTCTCTCCCCTTCTTTATCTCCAAGATTTTGATTCTGGCGTCTTCTTTCCAGGAGACTAGGAGACACTTCACATGGTGGGTGGTCCCCACAGTAACACTGACCCAGAGAGAAGTGAAGCCTTTTGCCTGGTGACTAGAAGACATATGAAACTGGAAAAAGGAACCTAGAATACTACCACATTTAACTCACATAGGAGAGCACACCTTCCCTTCCATCCTCTCTTCCAAAACACCTAATAGCTGTTACAGGTCATGTGGTCATGTCTGTGCATGTGTGCATCGTCGCTCAGTTGTGTCCAACTCTTTGTGACCCCATGGACTGTATGTAGCCCACCAAGCTGAGTCCATGGCATTTCCAGGCAAGAATACTGGAGTGGACTGCCATTTCCTTCTCCAGGGGATCTTCCCGACCCAGGGATCGAACCCCTGTCTCCTGCGTTGGCAGAGGGATTCTTTATCATCTGAACCACTTAGGAAGCCCATGGTCACTGCTGAACTATCTTCATTTAGTGTGGTTTTGACAGAATAGTTGGTCTGGAAATTTTCTTTCCAATTGAACTTCCTTGTTGAACCGCCTTGGTTTTGAAAGGATTCCATAAGGATGACTAATTATATAGCAGTTGCTACAGGAGATATTTGCACTCAATTCCAGCTCTTAGGTAATTCAGATCAAACACTTTCTCTTTCCCTCCCTGGAGCTATGTGCGACCATCTTCCTCTCACACGGCAGGCTTCTCATGAGTTATTTTTGGATTTTCAAATCAAAACAGCAATTCTGGCGAATGGGAGAGCGAAGCAATGCTCTAGCTGAGCAGAGTAAACCATATGTACTGATAAAGACAGCCAAAGACTCAGTGCCTTTAAAAGACTTCCAAGCCATCTTCCTCCATGAAGGTTAAATTTGGGGGGAACTGCAAACTATCCTTGGTACTGTCATATTCCTTTGTGAATTAAGTTGAGGGACTTCCCCAGCGATCCAGTAATTAAGACTCTGCCTTCCAGTGCAGAGGATGAAGGTTTGGTCCCTGGTCAGGGACTAAGATCCCACATCCCATGGGCTGTGGTCAAAAAGTGAAAAAGACAGCTGAGATTCTTTTAAAATTACCAAAGCTCTGTCCATTTGCAACATGTTGTCCTGATTGTTTTAAGATGGCAGGTCTTGGCAAAATTTACTTGAGGACTTTGCTTCAGCTGCTGGATCTGCCTTGAAACATAGAAATCGCTTTATTTTCCCACTCTTCTCTGTTTCCTTCTTTCACCAGAGCACATAGAACATCCCTGAATATATATACCAAGCAGGCAGACCTCCCCCTTCACCCATTACAGTATAAGCGCCTCGTGGCCAGGAGCTATGTTTTTCATTTTGTTCTGTTCCTGGCACAGAGTTGCCATTCAGAGAACTGAGTGAACAGAGGATGCGCTGATTCGCTTCAGTTGTGTCCGACTCTTTTTGACCCTATGGACTGTAGTCTACCAGGCTCCTCTGTCCGTAGCATTCTCCAGGCAAGAATACTGGAGTGGATTTCCATGCCCTCCACCACGGGATCTCACCGACCCAGGAATGGAACCCAGGTCTCCTGCAGCTTCTACATTGGCCAGCAGGTTCTTTACCACGGAGCCATTGGGGAAGCCAGAACAGATGATAGATGAATGAATACTCTTCTATTTCCATTTTTCTCTTTTTTTTTCCTTCAAATCAATCACTTATTATATAAATAGTAATTAAATGTTTTAGCTTGGGGGAAAAAAGGCTGTCCAGATGAGGCTAATGCCTTTTCTTGATCACAGCTACCAGTTCTTGTTTCTGCCTTCTCTCTGCTTAGTTTCTCAATCTGGAACACATCCTTGCAGAGCTTTCCAATGCATTTACACACACACACACACACAGACATGCACACACACACACACACACACACACACAGAGTAATGTTTTTGATAAACAGATTTTTTTCCCTCAGTTTGCTTTCTCCTACTCAGCCGTGTATCAATTAGTGCTGTCCATGTCAACTACCTTATTCTTGGCACTTGGTCCATAGCTGTATTACATTTGTGTGGCTATAATACCTTTATTTGGACCAAGAGAATACACTCATTATCTGCTTTCATGCTCATTGCTGTTCAGGGTCCCTTCTCCCATACACATTGATAGACTAACCATGTTCACTCCTGTCTCTTGGTAGCCACAACACGCTTCAAGAGAATCAGCCACCTGCCTCTGAGATTATGCCGGACCTCTGGACAGAATCATGTGAGATGCTAAGGACTGCCAGAGGAAACTGAACGGCTGTGTCCGTCGAAGCTCACGAAGTGCATTTGGCCCTCAGAGTTCCACAGGACTAGAGAGGGGGTGATGTTAGAGCCAGTGTCGCCTCTGCCCTGAGCTGCTTGAGTTCCCTTGGGCAGGTCGTTTCCTCTCACTGTACCTTAATTTTCTCATCTGTATAGTGGGCTCAGTGAGTGTCTTTCAGCTCTTAGAATCTGAATAACAGGGTTAAGATAGTGCCACCAGATTGACATAAAGAATATATTAGCTTACATGCTATTTGGTGTCAGAGTGGAAAAGGGGATATTTAAAACTATATTTAAATGTTCGTTTTAATTAACTAAATATATTTTATTGCATTTTAAAGATATTATAAAATTTTAAAATAGAGATTTGTCCCAGAGCTCTTAAATGTCACAGTCTGTGATTGTCCAGGAATGTATCGCTTTTGGGTCTTACTCTTGTTTCTTGTTACTTTATTATCCAACTAAAAAGTGTCTATTTGTTTCCTTTGCTTTGTGTGGTTTTTTCATTCTAAACAAGACAGGGTGGTGTTGGGGAAGGGGACTATGGACCCCTGAGTTCTACCTCCAGGTCTGTCTAAGTTACAGCTGTGTGTCCTTGGACAAGTCCCTCACCTTCTCTGAGTTTCCGTCTATTGATAGTATGAGTCCAGGTTAGCCCAGTATCCACTTGACAAAAAGTTCAACTGCACCAACCTGATGTTTCTGAGCCCTGGCACCTGCAGATAGATCATCTCGTGAACTGATGAGACATCCTAAGAGACCACCAAACCTCATGTGGTGGTCTCACTTCACATGAGAATCGCGCAGCTGCCCAGGCTCCTGGTGACACAAACCACCGTTCAGTGGGTTCCCAGGGAGGCCCCGAGAAGCTTCTGAGCTGCCATGATTCATCATTAGAGTTTCCCCCCGAACCCCGCAGCTAGGCTGATAGTGTGCATTCCCCTACTTGGAGACGCCACAGCGGTCACAGGGGCTGAATCACCTTTGGGCATGCTTCCCTGGGGGTCTCAGTGAGGCTTCTCATGTGGGGCCAGAGCTCTGGCCTCTTGTGTTGGCATTACATATTGGTCTGGAGAGAACAGGCTTCTGCAGGTGAAAGGTCGGGTGAATGTGTATGAAAGCTGCGTGGGAGCTGAGCCCACAAGGTCTCTGGGGGGTTGGTTTTCATGTTTTCAGCATGGTTTTGCACCCCTTCTGTGGGCTTCTGTTTCTGAACACCTCTCGGGCTAAGCACTCCCTGATTGAGTCTGTGTGGGAGAGAGGCCAGTCTGATGCCCTTCTCCTGAGAGCCCCTGGGGTCGGTGACTTCACCTGTACACCTCTCCTCCCTGCCCTGCTGGGTTTTCTCTGAGAAGACTTCACTCGGGTGCTCAACCCTTGTTACCTTTTCCCTTTCTTATACAGAAGAAAGTGAATATAGGCTCTGAATTTGTCACCGAGCTTCCAGAAGCCTACCATAAACATTTTCCACATGAACCAAAATAAAAGGAAGAGCACAATGAATGGAAAGAACATCATTAACATGGTACATATATTAAATCAGTTTAAAAAAAAAAGAGGAAGAAGAAGCAAAAGGAGTAATAGAGCATTTCCATTTACCAAAGTACACTGCAAATTTTTCAACAGCTGCCCACCACACCGTTCTCCCAAACTGCCTCCATGCCCCGCCACTGTTTCAATGAAATAGGAGTGAATCTACTTTCCATTGTTGCAGAGAAAGACAGAGCAAGTTATAGTGTCTCTCCCTAAGTTAATCCTCTTTTAACATATAGATAGTGTTGCAAATTCACAACCTGGAAACTTGAAGAAGTGAGTCAGCTTGACCTATGATTCACATATCCTGGATCTGAAATGCTTGATGTTATGTGGGGCCAGGGTGGGAGGCAGAACCAGAAATGAATTTCCTGACCCCCAAATTCAACTTCAGTGAACTCGCATGGGGGTGTGGGGGTAGTTACCATCTTGTGGTTTGTGGGGATTCTTCCTGCCTTCCAGGATCTGCAGTGTGTTGGACGTGAGGGAAACTCGAGGTGACCCCATGCCCAGGACTGCTAGAAGAGTTCCAGATTATGCCTCCTAGTCCATCCTTTTTCTGCCCAAATAACCTGTCTTTCTACTCCCCAGAATATAGGATTCTGGGAAGGCTAGGTTAGGAGTTCTCAAAAGTCAGAGGTTTCATTTTATTCATAAGTACATCACCAGTAAATAAAGGTTTGCTGAGTTGGGTGAGTGAGTAAATTCTTGACCGCCTCTCTTGGTCTCTGAATTTCAGTTTCCCATCTATCTTTTTATGCCTGGGGTAACTACTGATTCTTGTTCTCGATAGTATCTTTTGACTAAGCCTGAGCTTCAGATGGCAATTGGTTTGGTTCCGTGTACACAACCTGCCCATGCAGCTCTGTGACTTTCAGTGAGTTTTCCAGATGAGTTACAGCGTATCAGAGTACCAAGAACAGTGGTTTCCAGAGGCAGTAAACTCCTAAGAAATGGCAGCGGAGATGGAGATGGTGCTATTACTATTAGGCGTCTGGCATTGCCACCTGTTTTTGTCATCTTTTCCTAGTTAGAAAATTCATAGACCTTTTTTTAAAGAAAATAATATCGAAATCTCATAAGAAATTGGGCAAAGACTGAAAAAGCTAACTGTACCATCATGATCTTTGATAGCACAGTAGCAATTACCATTATCAACGTACTATAAGCTGTTGGTGGTGTTTTACGCCAAGTTTTTCCATAGTGGTTATCTTTAGGAGCATTCCATTTTTTTTTTCCATTTGCCTTTTTCTGCAAGCATTGTTCATGTTATTTCAGAATCTTTTCTGCTATGACTTTCTAATTTGCTTTTGTCCATGTGGCTATTTGTAACTATAGATTGCGTCCATTTTCCCTTCTGTGAATGAAGTTTTCCTTCTGCTATGCCCTCCATTTCAAGAGACTCTCAGAAGTGAAATCGCTGAATCAAAAGATACAAATGTGGTCAAAATCTATCTATATCTATATTTTAAAAAATAGACTGTAAGAGAGATTTTAGGTTTACAAGAAGCTACAGAGAGCTCACACAATTCAGTCCCCCCACAATTCAGCATATTCTTAACATTTTGCATTATGGTGGCACATTTTTTGTAATTTATGAACCATTATTGATATATTATGATGGACTAAAGACTATGGTTTACATATAGGATTCACTCTTTGTATTTCATAGCTCTGTGTTTTTGTCAAATGCATAATTTTATGTATCCACCATTACAGTTTCACATAGAATATTTTCACTGCTCTAAAAATGCCCTGTACTTCACCTATTAATCTCTCTCCCCACTCTCCCAAACCCGTGGCTATCACTGATCTTTTACTTTCTTGTAGTTTTGCTTTATCTAGAACATCACATAGTTAGAATTACATGGGATGCAGCCTCTTTTGTTTGACTTCTTTCTCTTTTCGTGGCTTGATAGCTCATTTCTTTTTAGTACTGAATAATTCCTATTGTCTGGCTGTCACGTAGTTTAACTCACCTACTGAAGGACATCTATGTTGTTTCCAAGTTTGGGCAATTTTAAATAAAGGTGCTATAAACATTTGTGTGCAAGTTTTTAAATGGACATAAATTTTTAACTCATTTGGGTAAATCTCATGAAGCAAGATTGTTGGATCACATGCTGAGACTATTTTTGCTTTGTAAGAAATTGTCAAAGCTTTATATTTTGAACATCTATTAAGCAATTTTAGTTACAATACCGCTATCACAGTTAATCATCAAAATAACCTCTGGGTTGGAAGTTATTAGTTTCACCTTCTGATTAAGGTTATCAGGATTTATTACTAAAAAGAATTTTGAAGATCTTTAAACCTCTTAGCTTCCTGAGAGCAAAATTTGCATCTGGTGTCACCTCCAAGGCCTCCATGGCATATTGCATGCACTAGGTGCTTGATTAATGTTCATTACACACTGAAAAACTACCTCACTGCACAAATAAAAACATGGAGATCCAAGAAAGGAAAGCAAAGTGCTTCTGGCCAAATATCATTTTACTCACAGTAGAAGCAATGATAGGAGATAACTCGCACTTTGTCAGTTTTCAGACCAACATTTCAAGTGACCAGGTTCTTGATCACTGTGCGTGCTAAGTGACTTCAGTCATGTCTAACTTTTTGCAACCGTATGGACTGTAGCCACCAGGCGCCTCTGTCCATGGGATTCTCCAGACAAGAATACTGGAGTAGGTTGCCATGCCCTCCTCCAGGGGATCTTCTTGACCCAGGGATGGAGCCTGCATCTCTAATGTCTCCTGCATTGGCAGGCAGGTTCTCTGCCACTAGTGCCACCTGGGAAGCCCCTCTGGGTCACTAAATTCAAGCAAATCTAACTTCAGGACTCAAGAATCCATACTCACTGTTGTAATAAACACCCTCTCCTCACTTTCAACCCCACCCACTACCATGTCTCCCAAAGACACCCAAAGTGGTATGTTCAAGTGGATAGAGTACATTGTGGCTACAAAGTCTCACAGCAAGCAAAGGTAACAACAACAACAATAATAGTGACAACAATAAAAAAAAAGTCAAGAATTATTAATTGCTTATGTGTTGTCAGGCTCTTTACATGTATTATTTCATTTCAACATCACAGCTACTCTCTGGTTAGGCACAATTAAATTAGTGACAATTTATTGAAATGCTGTAGTCCATGGGGTTGCAAAGAGTCAGATATGACTGAGAGACTGAACTAAACTGAACTATTGAAATGCGATTAATAAAACACTACAGTGGGTTGCCATGCCCTCCTCCAAGGGATCTTCCCGACCCAAGGAGCAAAACTACATCTCTTGTAGCTCCTGCATTCTTTCCGCTGAGCCACTAGGGAGTTCCCTAATGAACAATTTAGAGGTAAGAAGATTGAGCCTCAAGGAGGTTGAATAGCTTGCTCAAGGCTCTACAACTCTTAGCGGAAAGCCAAATGTCCATCCAGTCTTGAGTCCACTCAACAATCTACTGCCCCACAATAAGAATACAAGATGTGGAGTCAGATGGACCTGGATTAGTATTCTGGGGCTAAACATTTTGCCAGCCGTGTGACCTTGACCTTGTGATTTCTAATTGCAATGAGTCTCCATCTGTGAAATGGAGATAGTGATAATTACCTGTGGCAAATGCTTTCTGCTTTTTCCTCAGCAACCATTGCCTCTGCACTGCATGGAAACTTTATAGGCTCAGGTCTCCTCAGAAGGAGGCCTCAGATCTCAAGGAAGAAAAGCCCCAATCCCAGCCTCCTGAGATGAATCAAGATTGGTTTAAACCAGGTATATATGGTAATGGCAGGTATGTTATCTAGTTTTGTTAGGGGAAGCATGCTAGGGAGATGAAGCACACCTGCCTCCCCCCAACTGGGAGGGGTCATTCTTATCTTTTTTTCTGTGTGGATCTTGGACATGATACCTGGAGGTGCCACAGCCAGCCTGCAACCGAGGTGACAAACCAATAGACAGAAACAGGGGAGCAGAAAAGAAAGAGTCTTGATCTTTTATTGCCTTGTTAAGTGATTCCACCAGCCTAAGACAGAAGACTACATTCAGACTTGTTAAAACAATTCTTACTGGTTTATGCCACTTTAAGGGCCTCCCTCGTGGCTCAGACAGTGAAGAATCCTCCTGCAATGCAGGAGATCTGGGTTTGATCTCTGGGTCAAGAAGATCCCCTGGAGAAAGGAATGGCTACCCATTCCAGTACTCTTGCCTGGAGAATCACATGTAAAGGAGCCTGGCAGGCTACAGTCTAGGGGGTTGCAAGGAGTTAGACACAACTGAGTGGCTAAGCATGCACGCACACACACACAAACACACACATGTCACTCTAAGCAGAGTGGTCTTTGATTTGCAACTGAAAGCATTTCTAATGGATATACAGATTTCCACCAGAGAACAGGGTTAGGGAGTTTCATATAGTGCTCAAAAACCCAAATACTAGATAGATACAGAGTTTCTGGGTTTTGATCTCAGCTCTGCCACTAACAAGCTGCATGACCTGAGAAGTCACCCAGCTTCTCTGTGACTTGATGACTTTGTCTATAAAATCCTCACTAAAAGTGTACTGAGCATTGTATGAAGGACAATACCAGTGCACACTTTGTATTGTTGAGGGGAGCATTAAATGACTAAATGTTTTATAAAATGGTTAGAACTTTGTCTGACACATAGTAAGTGGCTATACACATGTTTGTCAAGAAAAGAAAAATTGAGAGAAAAACAGCCACTATCAAAGTCTTGATCTGACCATCAGGCCTCTTGTGGTATTTAAGCAGAACATTCACCATGTTGCCACTGAGACTTATGGAGCATGAAAATGCCCCTAAAGTCAGTCTCAAACCAGCAACAGCAGTGGTTTCTTTTTGACAGAAAATGCTCCTCAGAGAACATGGACTTGTAAAGCAGGAGGGGCTGTGACTACCAGATCGTGTCATGAAGTGAAAGACCAAAATACCCAGCTTTGCCCATGCAAATGGGTGAGGGTCTCCCCTGGCGGCCCTTTTAGAAGACTCTAGACATTTTTGAACTTTTTTTTGAAAGGGTCTTTCCAGCTCATGGCTTATTCTTTTGCCATCTCCTCGCATCTTTCTTGCCAGTGGTTGGGAGGGTGAGGATGGGGAGGGAGGGGTGATGCCAGCTGTCCAGGCCCTTCAGTGCCAGGAGGGACGAGCCCCCTGGCCAGCATGGAAGGGGGCAGGTTTCACCTGGGTCTTTCCCACTTTCTACAACCCACATAGCTACCCTCCGTAGAGATCAGATTTGAATTTGGGCAATGACTAAGTGCTTTTGGAAATCTAGCTTGTTCGTTAGGGATAAGAATCAATCGGGAGGTGTGTCCATTATCAAATCCTGTGGAATCTGCCTTCGGACTACATACTCATCCCAGGCCTCTACTTTCTACCAATGACAGTCCAGACCAAGCCACCACTGCCTTGTGCTTGGATTCCTGCAGAAGCCTGTGCCCTACTTGGCCTTTCTGTTTTTACTGTGCCTACCCCACGTTTTCCCTCAACAGCCAGGGGAATTCTTTTAAAAGGGTAAACCAGATTTCCCTGGTGGTCCAGTGGTTAAGACTTCACCTTCCAAGGGTCATGGGTTCGATCCCTAGTAGAGGAACTAAGATCCCACATGCTGCAGGCATGCAGGCAAAAAAAAAAAAAAAACTATAAAAATAAATAAATAAAAGGGTAAACCTAATCATGGCACTCATCTGCTCCAACTTTTCAATGGAATCCCATCTCACTTAGAATGAAATCTGAGGTACTTAGTATGACTCACAACACTCTGTCACTTTCCCCATTGCGGACCCTGCTCTCCACACTGGCCTTCTTGCCGTAGGCCAAACATACCTGAGTGCAGGTCGGCCTCAGGGCCTTTGCATGGTATGGTTCCCTTCTCTGGAACTCTGTTCCTTGTATCTCTTGCCCAGCTCATTTCCTCATTTCATGCAGGTGTCTGCTCAGATTTCAGCTCTCACAGAAGCCTGCTCTGACCATCCCCTGGAACTTAGCTTCCTTCACTTCTCATTTTCTGTTATTAGCCATAATTCTTAGGACTCGCCGATATTATTACAGATTTGGTGACTTTTTATTTATTTATTTTTAATTAACTGCTTATTTTTGGCCACACCAAGTGGCATGCGGGAACTTAGTTTTTGAACAGAGATTGGACTCAGCACTCCTGAAATGGAAGCATGGAATCTTAACCACTGGACCACTGGGGAAGTCCCTTGGTGACTTTTTACATCACCTATCAGAATA
The DNA here is from genome assembly GCA_007570785.1 of Antilocapra americana. NCBI lineage: Eukaryota > Metazoa > Chordata > Mammalia > Artiodactyla > Antilocapridae > Antilocapra > Antilocapra americana. Next base: position 10,541,937 of record ML661883.1, on the reverse strand, counting down.
TCAGGCCTGTAAGGAAAGAGGCATTGTTTTGTCCATTCAAGTGTCCACAGAACCCAGAACACTGTGTAACTGACGCTCAGTAAACACTAAGTTAGATAACATAATGTGCGTCTGGTTAGGGGTAAATGCCATCTGACAAAGTTTTAAGCCTGATGTCTCTTGTGAGCCTGCTATGTTGGCCCTGACTCTACTTTCCAGAAAACTCGGGATACATTCTGGACAACAAAAGCAACATCAGACCAGTGTTTTAAAATATCCAAAGCGAATACTTTGAAAGTGAACATATAGATGACTGGATGCTTCCTCCTGCATTTCTTTTAAAATCATCTACATCACATTTAGTTTTTGTTTTCCTCCCTCCCTTTGAACCTGGGTACCAGACAAACAGTCCCACATATGGTGCCTTTGTATCACTTAGACCAGGGCTCTCATCTGTGATGGTTTAAAAACAAAACAGCCCCATTCCTTGACACTCTCCCCATTGAAAGATGCAATTTATATCATTTACTTGAGTCTCGGAGGTTGTTCAAGCGGCAATGGTCAAGCAGCATCCTCAGGTTTCCTTAGACACTCAGTCTGGGAAGTCACAGAGACTGCCTGCTGAAGAAGCTGCATGCAAGTACCCTGGTCTGTGGTCTCAGCTGAGCTCCCCAGCCAGCACCCCACAGTTGGCTGATAGCCATGCAAGCTGTCATTCTGGATGTTTAGACCATCTGTACTTTCAGATGACTACAGCCTGATATCTGACTACAAGGGCATGGGAGACCCCAGTGAGAACCACCCAGCCTAGCCCTTCCCAGATTCCCCATCAAAAATGCCTGAGTAACATAAAGTGATTGTTGTTTTACAAGGCTATGTTTTGCAGTCATTTGCACTCAGCAATAGGAACTAGAAGTCCACACTCTTTCTCCCTCATATGAGGCAGTGATAAGTAAGATTTTCCTAAATATTCCCAGCACATACTCTATTGCCTCAAATCTAACATGCTATCAGTTATACAACTCATGATTAGTTTGTGTGCTACAAGAGATGTGTGTGCATGCTCAGTCATGTCTGACTCTTTGCGACCCTGGGAACTATAGTCCGCCAGGCTCCTCTGTCCATGGGGTTTCCCAGGCAAGAATACTGGAGTGTGCTGCCATTTCCTTCTCCAGGGGATCTACCCAACCCAGGGACTGAATCTGCATCGCCTGCATTGGCAGGTGGATTCTTTTACCACTCAGCCACCAGGGAAGCCCAAATAGACTTTTAAATGTCATTGATTATAGCTCACATATAATTTTTGGAGATGTTGAAATTTGAAAAGGTGTATATCTTAAGACCTTTGATTTAAGGAGTGAATAACATAAACACCTAGTTAAGCCTGGACACAGAACAAGACCCAGCCCCCTCTCCCCACCCTGCCAAATTTGAAGTTTTGAGGACCAAGAGGAGAGCTTAAAGCAAATGCACCTTTGTATGAAAGTCTCTAATTAGCCATGCCATTCTATACACTATAAACAAAGATTAACAGAGACAACCTGTGGTCCAGGCAGAAAGTGCCTTCCTTAGGCAGCTGTCAAATGGTTACAATTCAGGTAACATTGCATCACAGTTATTTAGCAGGAGTGCATTTTGCAAGAGGGATGAAGTCAGATTCCCAAATCTGGCTGTGAGTAGGCAAGTTCTTTTCAGTGGAAACTCTTCTCTAGTAATAGTAATAGACCAAGCCCCATTTCTCTTTGATTTGGGATTCTCTTCTTTTTTAGGACTTGATGCAGTTGTTTCTTAAGAGATGTCAGCCAAGGAGCAGAAGGGATCTGAGCAGGAAGAGAGAGGAGACTCAGGCTGTGTCAACGAGAGCAGAAATGCAAAGAAACATCAGAGTGCTAGCAGGTACCGAGAGGGAGCGAGTGCACTTGCCCAGAGTTAGCGTGTTGGTCCTCATTTGAAAGGTGAGCCCCTTCAGGAAAAGAGGCACACAGATTCGTTACATCCATTCAGTCCATCAGACACAGAGCCTGCGCTCTTATCCACAGGGCTGCGCTGGTCAGAATGTTTGCAGAGATATGGAAATCAATTCAAAGGAGACTCCAGGAAGCCCAGGTCTGCCAGCCCAGCTGTCTTTATAGCCTTACCTAAACAGGAAATTCATTTTTTTTTTAATTTTCTTTACTTTATTGTGTTGGTTTTGCCATACATTGACATGAATCTGCCATGGGTATACATATGCTCCCCCTCCAGAGCCCCCCTCCCTCCTCCCTCCCGATTCCCTCCCCCTGGGTCATCCTGGTGCCCCAGCCCTGAGCATCACACCTGGAATTCATTTTAACACCTACCTTGCCTTTGCCAATGTGAGTTTTCCACCTATGAGGCTTTTCTTGTCTCCTCCTCTTCCTATGAAAATACAGCATCTTTCAAGGCCCAGCTCTAATGGGCAACTGAACTCTTGCTCCTACAGTGAGATTCCTGGCTGCTTTTGGATCTGAGTTCATTGTGCTTGGGACAAGCTTGGCAGCCCTCCTAGTATCGGTGGGTTTTATTGGTCACTTCTATTAGACTGGAAATTTCTTGAAGCTCTGGAATTAGACTGAATTTGAATCCTACCTCTGTGATTTATGACACGTGTCTTTGGGCATGTTCCTTAGCCTCCCTGGGCTTTAATGTTGTTAAATCTTTGAAATGGGAAGAGCCTGAGTACCCACTTTCCAGGACTGCCCTGAAAACGAAGTGTGTTTGCTTAGGTCTCGTGGTGAGGGCTTGATATTGCTTGTTATTATATAAAGAAACTTGGAAAGTATCTTTTTTTTTCATTATTATTGATTTTATTTTATTTTATTTTTTTATTGTTTTTGCCATACATTGTCATGATATCACCATGGGTTTACGTATGCTTCCCCTCCAGAACCCCCCTCCCTCCTCCTTCCCCCCCGGGAAATCTCGCTGCACCAGTCCCGAGCATCAATCCTGGGCTGGCGATTGATTAGACACAAGTATCTTTATGGATCATTCACTTAGTTCTCACAACCAGCCTAGCAGGTGCTTTTACCACTAGCCCCATTTTACAGATGAGGAAACTGGGGTGAAGTCATTTACTCACAGCCTCACAGCTGAAAGAAGACAGAACTTTATTCTTATCTTTTTGAACTCCTCTCTTGATGGAATCCCGCTGGAAATCTTCCATGGGATGAATTCTGAGGAGGTTTTTATCATGTACCAACCTCTGCAGTTCAGTTCAGTCACTCAATAGTGACCAACTCTTTGCAACCCCATGGACTGCAGCACACCAAGCCTCCCTGTTCATTACTAACTCCTGGAGCTTACTCAAACTCATGTCCATCGTGTTGGTGATGCCATCCTACCATCTCATCCTCTGTTGTCCCCTTCTCCTCCTGCCTTTAATCTTTCCCAGCATCAGGGACTTTTCAAATGAGTCAGTTCTTCTCATTAGGTAGCCATAGTATTGGAGTTTCAACTTCAACATCAGTCCTTCCAGTGAATATTCAGGACTAGTTTCCTCTAGACTTGACTGGTGGGATCTCCTTGCAGTCCAAGGGGCTCTCAAGAGTCTTCTCCATCACCATAGTTCAAAAGTATCAAATCTTTGGTGCTCAGCTTTCTTTGTAGTCCAACTTTCACAGCCATACATGGCTACTGGAAACACTGTAGCTTTGACTAGACGGACCTTTGTTGGCAAAGTAATGTCTCTGCTTTTTAATATGCTGTCTATGTTGGTCATAACTTTTCTTCCAAGGAGCAAGTGTCTTTTAATTTCATGGCTGCAATCACAATCTGCAGTGATTTTGGAGCCCCCAAAATAAAGTCTGTCACTGTTTCCACTGTTACCCATCTATTTGACGTGAATGATGGAACTAGACACCATGAGCTTAGTTTTCTGAATGTTGAGTTTTAAGCCAACTTTCTCACTCTCCTCTTCCACTTTTATCAAGAGACTCTTTAGTTCCTCTTCACTTTCTGCCATAAGACTGGTGTCATCTGCATATCTGAGGTTACTGATATCTCTCCCAGCAATCTTGATTCCAGCTTGTGCTTCATCCAGTCCAGCATTTCTCATGATGTACTCTGCATATAAGTTAAATAAACAGGGTGACAATATATAGCCCTGACCTACTCCTTTCCCAACTTGGAACCAGTCTGTTGTTCCATGATCACTTCTAACTCTTGCTTCTCGACCTGCATATGGATTTCTCAGACCTGAATACTTCTTTCTGCATACGTCTCTTGATCTGCATACTTCTTCCTCAAGAAATGTTAATTAAATTCCCTCAACAAAATGAATTAGATTCAATTTACCAGAGAACATTTTGAGTAAATAGAGTAAAAGCCATTGGTAAGTGAAGCTCTTGCCCTACATCTGGACAGCCCTTGAGAAGGTTGGGGTACCTAAGAGTGGAGAGTAGGGAGTGACCCCGTTTTGGCAGCATGGTGGCATCCTATCTCATTGAGCACCTGGTGAAAGTTGAGGGGCTCAGAGGGGGCCCCAGATAAGCACATCACCCCAGCTCACTGCACAGATGGGACAGTGAGTGCTATGATGGGTTGCAGCTGTGTCCTTGGCTGGCAGTTGACCTTCATTCTAGCAGCCACAGGAAGATCATAGCCATGATAGAGAAGGACACTGGGGTGGAAATACTTGAGGACCTACTCTGTGTCCAGCACTAACAGAGTTCTTCCAAACAGTTGGGGATTTTCTCCATATCTAATCTTGCTAACTTTTATTTTTTTCGCATTGTGCTGCATGATTTTAGTCCTTTGAAATGTATCAAGACTTATTTTATGGTTCAGGATATAGTTGGCCTTAAGGAATGTTGCCCATGTACTTGAAGGCATACCCTCCGGGTTTGGGGTGGGGGTGTTCCCTGGATGGTAACTGTGCAAGGCCCAGTTGTCAGACTGATGGAGAAAAGTCACACTGTGTCCTGCCCAGGGGAGGAGAATAAGGGACTGACTGTCCATGTGGGTGAGAGGACACGGCCAGCCCCTGACCCCAGGAGCCAGACATTATGCCAACTCATCGTCCATGTAGCCCAAGTGAGAAGAAAAGGCCACAATTCTAAACAGACCTCTGAGGCCAAGAGAAAACATCTAGGGATTTGCTGGAGGGGAGGGAAATTTCCCCATGGACTCGAGGAGAGCTCGCTCTCCCCGCCTGCTCTCTTATGCATTCAGCAAACACTTATCAGAGATTTGCTCTTCCTAGTTGCAGATCTAGGTGCTGATATGTAAGATTCAGGCTGCAAATCACAGCCAAATTTGTAGGCCGTGAGGAATACGTGCCATGATGCTTATCAGGGCAAGGGGCATCATGGGAAAAGGCTGTACATATCGAAATAGAGTCATTCTTGCTTTGTTTGTCTCTCCTCTTGGTTATGCACATCCACAGGCAAAGCAGAGGGTTTCCACTAGAAAGCTGAAAGGTGGGGCAACATGCTGCTATCTGGAAACCTATTAGAAACTTTCAGGGAATTATTTCTTGAAGCATAAGGGACTCATGCCTTCCTAAGGTCTGGTCCTTCCAGGTTCAGAGAGTTGGATTTTTTTTTTATTTTGATGCCTTGGACCCTTTTGACTTTTCAGAATAATGCTTTCAAAATGCATATTAAAGTGCATATTATAGAACACTCAGGATTACAAAGGAAAGCAACTATGTTGAAACACAGTTCTATGCATGGACCTCCCTGCCCCTCCCCAGGAGAGGGGGCCCTGGCTTTTAGGAAGGGGTGGAAGGATTCTTGATTGACAAGGAAAAATAGTTTCTCCTGAGGTTGGTAATTCTATGTTTATGAAACTGATTACCTCTGAGGCAGGCAGGATGGGAGGTTTTGCTTTCAAATAGGTTTGGGGAATACTAGAGTGGGTAGCTGTTCCCTTCTCCAGGGGATCTTCCCAACTCAGGGATCGAACCCAAGTCTCCTGCAATCCAGGCAGATTCTTTACCAGCTGAGCCACCAGGGAAGCCCAAGAATACTTGAGTGGGTAGCCCATCCCTTCTCTAGCAGATCTTCCCAACCCAGAAATCCAACTGGGGTTTCTTGCTTTGTAGGTGGATTCTTTACCAACTGAGCTGTCCAGGAAGCCTTACAGAAGACTGTCTTCATCTGCCTTTGGTGAGTTCAAGGTTTCTATTTCTTTGCACTCCAGACTGAGTGTCTTAACTTCTAGAAATAAGCCAGATTGCCTCAGCTGAATTTTCTACCTTTTAAATTTCCTTGGTTATTCCCTGAGTGGGGGAAGGGTAATGAACTGGCAAGAGAATGAATGGGTGGGGTTAAAGGCTGACTGTGCTGGGATGGAAGAAAGCCTGGGACTGGGTGATCAGAGAACGTGTTTTGGGGGTAGCCTTTGGGGTCACCTAATGCAACCCTAGCTGGGAGTTCACTAAACAGAGAGTGCAGCTCAGGAGAGTAGAGTGACTCTTTATTATCCATTTTATTTCATTTTTGGGGGGTGACTCCTGATGGGAGCTGAAGAGAAGCCTGAGGTTCAGATAAGACCCATGCTATACTCTGGTAGGTGGCAGAGACTGTGTGCGTCATGAGAACCAGACACCAGTTAGGAAGAACTATTGGCAGCCACTTTGCTTATGTACCTCATTCTCACCACTACCCTAGAACCCAGGAATCTGCATTTTATCCACTAATTAACAGACACTGAGCATAGTTAATCCAAGGTCACCCAGCTTCAGCTAGAAGCGGTAGAGCTAAGATCAGATTCCACACAGTCCCAGAATCTGAGATCTTTGTTTCCACGACCCCGTGCCCAGCTGCCCCTCTTTAGCACAGAGGCCATGGGTGTACCTCCTGGGATCAGGTTGCCTGGGGTCAAATTCCAGCTCCACTGTGGAATTGCTCAAGGATCCATGGCAAATTCTTGACCTTCAGATTCCTCATCTGTAAAATGGGATGATTTTAGTACTTTGTTTATGGACTTTTCTTTTTATGCCCTTTCTTTCCCCATGCTGCACTGCATGTGGGATTTTAGTTCCCTGACCAAGGATCCAGTCCCTGCTCCCCTGCTGTAGAAGTGCAGGGTCCTAACCACTGGACTGCCAGGAAAGTCCCAAGGACTTCTCTTGATGATTTAAGAGACAGTGAATGTACAGCTTCTGAGACCTCCCATGTCCATCATGCACGTGCTCCATAAATGCTGATGTGTGATTATTATCAACCTAGCAGGACAGGGAGGCTGTTAGGGGGTCCCTGGTGTGTGATTCGTCCTGTTTACTCCTCTGACTATCCTAACTGGCAGGCGTCTGTGAGCTTGTTTTTCTGGTACGAAGGTTGCCCTGGTGTTCTGGAGTGACCCGGCAGGGCTGAGATGATTATACAACTCTATGTGCCAGGCCAAGTTCAGCACTCGCCTTGGCAGCCTGCTAAGCCAGTGCTGCTTGGATAGAGCCACTATCCTTCAGCCTGCTTTCTCGCTCTGGAAAGCTTGACCTTTACTCAGAATCGCCTTCCAGGCCCCATGTCACCCAGCAGGCTCCTCCCCTGCACACACAGGGGAGACAACAGGGACTCTGGTGTCCCCCAGACTCATATTCTTCCTTCATCTCTTTCTCTCTGCTACTGACTGTCCCCCAGGGTGGGTCTCACACACTAGAGGGAGTGTGTGAGAGGAGTATCATAAAGATGTGAAAAGGTTTTGATGGACAAAGTTTGTAGCATCCAACAGCCTGGGTTTAATCCTAGCTGTGGACTCAGCATGGTAAGGAGTGACTGCTTACACTTAAGGTTCTTTGGTGGCATATTATGTAATATCTATCTATCTGTGTGTGTATATATATATAACTTCTTATCAGGTTTTAAAGATTAAATAGTTAAATAGGATAGCCTGTGAAAACATACCGCCAGCACTCAATGCTAACCATTATTTGTTATTCGTTGTGCTACTCTTGTATGATTCTTTGTGATCCCATGAATGGCAGCACATCAGGCTTCCCTGTCCTTCACTCTCTCTGGAGTTTGCTCAAACTCATATACGTTGAGTCGGTGATGCCATCCAGCCATCTCATCCTCTATCTTTCCCAGCATCAGGATTTTTTCCAATGAGTCAGCTCTTTGTATTAGGTGGCCAAAGTATTGGAGCTTCAGCATCAGTCTTTCCAGTGAATATTCAGATTTGATTTCCTTTAGGATTGACTGGTTTGATCTCCAAATGCGATCATTATTCACAGTCATAGGAAAAAGTTAGGATGTATCTTCAATCAAGACTTTGTGACCTCAAGGTCTCAGTTTCACAACCTCAAGCAGGACTGCTCATGGCCACTCTGGTGTGAGTACCAGGCTATAAAAGGGGGTGAATAAGCTGGGCTTTCCCAGGGTCAAGAATTGGACAGAGCTCTGCTCCTCCTTGTGCACCAGGTTCTTGAGCTGAAACCTGCAAGAGTCATCTACTTCTATTTTCACCACCTCACCTGTTAAGGTAGGAATGTGGGCTCAATAAACTCTTCTAGCACCATGGAGGCTGCAAACTCTCTGGCTGAGAATGTCCAGCTGGAGGTCAGGCCCCCTCCTGTGTGGAATTTTCTCCCCTATCCCCTTTCACCAACCCCTAATAGCATGTTCTGAAACCAGGCACACTCCTAAACTAAGGTACTTGGGTCCCAGGAATTTCCAGCTCCCTGAAGCTCATCCCTGCAGGAGTCTCAGGGTCTCCTCTGGCCAGTGTGGCCCACCTACCCAGGGTCTTTTGTAACTTTTGCACAGCCTAGGAAATCTCTTGCTCTTTATACAAACTTCCATCCCCTCTCTGGGACCTTGTTCTTTCTGCTCCTTGTTGCCCAGGGAACTCCATCTCTGATGGTTGAAATGCCACTCAGTCCAAATCCGTCCTTCTCTGAGCTTTTCCCATTGGTTCCAGCTGGAACGAAATATGTATTTTTAAACTTTGAAATCTCTCTCTCTTTTCTCTTCTTCTGATTTTGCGTATTTCAGTTATGCTTTAGCACCTTAAGGAAAACATCTCACCACCACAATGACTAAGCAGCTGAGAAAATGAAAAGAACACAGCTTCTCTCATTACCTCTGTGCTATCATCTGGAAAATGGAGATAAACGTGGTAAATAACCAACTGTCTTAAGAATTGTTTTAAGACTTAAAAGGAGCTCCAGACATGAATACTCTCCACCTCTTAGATCTGCACATTTTAAAGGATCAATGAATGAATGAACGAGTGAAAACCTTCACTGTTTTACCTGCAATTGTCAAAGACAGATAAGCTTTTGCTAAAACCCTAGGAATTCTATACCAGTAATCTGCAAACTTAGGGCTTCCCTGGTGACTCAGTGGTAAAGAATCGTCTGCCAGGCAGGAGACTTGGGTTCCATGCCTGGGTCAGGAAGATGCCCTTGAGAGGGAAGTGGCAACCCACTCCAGTATTCTTGCCTGGGAGATCTCATGGACAGAGCAGCCTGGCAAGTTACAGTCCACGGGGTCACTCGGACATGACTTAGAGACTGAAAAAAAACAACTTGCAAGCTTAGGTTTTGGGTTAGACTCTTATATCGCTGTGATTAAGGCATGAGCCGAACATTCCTGCATAAAAGTGACATCATCTAGGTCAGAGGTCAGCAAACTATGACCTCTGGACAACATCCAACCCATTACACCTTTACATGAAGCCCACAAACTAAGAATGGGCGTTGCATTTTAAATGACTTTTATCTTTAAAATGTTATGTCTCTGAATGTACATTTTAAAAGGAAATTAAGTTAAACATCTTTACATCTTTAGAATTAAAAAAAATCAAAAGAAGACTATTTCATAACAAGTGGAAATTAGAGGAAATTCAGACTTTGGTGTTGATAAACTAAGTTTTATTGATAAACAGCCATGCTTCTCCATGTATGTGCTGTCTACGCAGTAACAGACAACGTGTGAAGAACTTTCACACGATAATGGGCACAGTTGAGTGGCTGAGAGAGAGAGAGAGTCTGCGCGGCTCACAAAATAAAAAATATTTACTACCTGGCCCTTTACAAAAAAAGTCTACTGATCCCTGGCCTATGAAATGAAAGCAGCGGTGCATACCCAGCCCCTTGTCTAGGGATAGAATGTCTCTTAAAGAACAAGCATGAAGTGGAAGCTCAAAAGAAGTGCATTCTTCCAATCTCTTTCCCTTCCTGTCTTCATTCCCTTCCACATAGAGCCTTTTTATTTGGAGATCCAAGCCACACAAAACCAGAAACAGAGGATGGCCGGCCCGCTGGGGCACATGGCCCTGCACAGAGGCCTTCAGACAGAAGGGCTGTGTTTCTTACCACCTCCTCCTGCTCCGGGCCCTCCCCAAGGCCGAGGTCTGTGGGACCCTGTGGGAGAGGTTGGGCGGCGGGGAGGAGGAGGTCTGCGTCCCAGACATAGATGAGGCTGTGGCTCTGGATTTCTTAGAGGTCGGTGGTTTCCACTGCATCCTTTCTTGCCTTAGGTATTGAAATGGAGGCTCACGCTGCACTGAAATTTCCTGCAGCTGCAATTTAGCTCAGCACAGGGTTGACAGCTTGGAAGAATGAGACCCGGGGCTGGCATTGAGGGTGAATCAAGGGTCTTGATTCTAATGTGAGGGATGGTATGAAGTGGTACCAAGAACTGAGATATGGAATCCAGCCTGGCATCCTAGCTCTGCTCTTCACAGGCTCTGGGATGTTTCCTCTCTGAACCTCTTTTCTGCATCTGGGAAGCGGGGGTGATGGTTTCTCCTGGGGAGGAGTGGAGCTAGGGTTCCCTGTCAGCTAAGCTTGGGGAGCTGGGTTTTGTCTTTTACTGCACTGAAGTCCTGTGCCTAGAACAGTACCTGGCCTGTGGTAAGCACACAGCAAAAGTCTATTAGTGGAAGGAGATACAGGCATGCCTGGTTTTATTATGCTTTGCAGATACCACATTTTTTACAAATTGAAGATTTGTGGCAACTTTGCATTTTCAGGTTGAGCAATTTTTTAGCAATAAAGTTTTTAATGTTTAATTGTGGTAAAAGTCACATACTATAAAACATGCTATTTTAACCATATTTAACTGTGCAGTTCAGAGTGCTAGGTACAGTCACATTGCTGTACAACTCTCATCATCCATAGCAGTAAAGTATGTTTTAATCATGTCACATACATTTTTAAAAATTTTTATTTCTTTATTTTGGGGTGTACTCGATCTTCACTGCTGCATGAGCTTTCTTTAGTTGCAGAGAGCAGGCCTCCTCTTTGTTGCGGTGCATGGGGCTTCTCACTGTGGTGGCTTCTCTTGTTGCTGAGCACAGGCTCTAGGTGCTCAGGGCTTCAGTAGCTGTGGCTCACGGGCCTCGTTGTTCCAATGCATGTGGACTCTTCCTGGACCAGGTGAACATGGTCCCCTGCATTAACAGGTGGATTCTTATCTTTTGTGCTACCAAGGAAGTCCTGTGCCTTGTTTCTTAAACATACTGCTGTTGCACAGTTAATATGCTACAGCATAGTGCAAATGCAACTTTTATGTGCACTGGGAAAACAAAAACGTCATGTGACTCTATTGTGATATTTGCCGTTTTGTGTGGTGCTCTGGCACTGAGCCCACAATATCTTTGAGGTGCACCTATAAAATATGTGGAGTGCCTAACATACTACCAGTTCTCCTTAGATGGTCTTATCGTTGTGTCTGTTCTAAGCCAGGAATCAGCAAACTATCACCCACACACCATGACTGGCCCATTGCTTGATTTTGTCAATAAAGTTTTATTGGAACACAGCTTTGCCCATTTGTTTATGTATTGTCTCGGGCTGCTTTTCTGGAGCAGGAGTTGAGTAGTTGCGTAATTGTAAGAGAAACGTATGACCCGCAAAGCTTCAAATATATAGTATTGGACTCTTAAATAGCAAATCTTTGTGGCTCCTGCTCTGAATGTCAAGGGCACCCTGTCTGTAGGAGATCACAGATTTCATTTTCCCTGATTGCAGGTGTGTGGACAGTTACCACTGAAAACAAGCAGCTAGCGTGTATTCCCAATACCCTCTCTAAGATACTTAATTTTTCCTTTGACATTCTAATTCTACCACATTATTCTGGCTCTAATTCTACCACAGAACTGACTTTGCTGTGCCTTTCTGCTCTCTTATTTAAGGTCAGGAGGGGAGGCCCTGAGGAGGTAAGGAGCAGCAGCTGTGCTCTGCTGGAAGAGCTCTGCCATGAAGAGACACCCCAGGACCAAAGGAAGAGAAACCTAAGTAAGACGGTAGGTGTTGCAAGAGGGCATCAGAGGGCAGACACACTGAAACCATGAAAACAGAAAACTAGCCAATCTAATCACGCGGACCACTCAATGAAACCAAGCCATGCCGTGTGGGACCACCCAAGATGGACAATCATGGTGGAGAGGTCTGACAGACTGTGGTCCAATGGAGAAGGGAATGGCAAACCACTTCAGTATTCTTGCCTTGAGAACACCATGAACAGTATGAAAAGGCAAAAAGATAGGGCACTGAAAGATGAACTCCTCAGGTCGGCAGGTGCCCAATATGCTCCTGGAGATCAGTGGAGAAATAACTCCAGAAAGAAGGACAGGATGGAGCCAAACCAAAAACAATATCCAGCTGTGGATGTGACTGGTTATAGAACCAAGGTCCTATGTTGTAAAGAGCAATATTGCATAGGAACCTGGAATGTTAGGTCCATGAATCAAGGCAAATTGAAAGTGGTCAAACAGGAGATGGCAAGAGTGAACATCGACATTCTAGGAATCTGACCTAGCAAACTGAGATGGACTGCATGGGTGGATTTAACTCAGATGACCATTATATCTACTACTGTGGGCAGGAATCCCTTAGAAGAAATGGAGTAGCCATCATGGTCGACAAAAGAGTCCAAAATGCAGTACTTGGATGCAACCTCAAAAATGATAGATTAATCTCTGTTCGTTTCCAAGGCAAACCATTCAATATCACAGTAATCTGAGACTATGCCCCAACCAGTAACACTGAAGAAGCTGAAGTTGAATGGTTCTATGAAGACCTACAAAACCTTTTTGAACTAACACCCAAAAAAGATGTCCTTTTCATTATAGGGGACTGGAATGCAAAAGTAGGAAGTCAGGAAACACCTGGAGTAATAGGCAAATTTGGCCTTGGAGTACAGAATGAAGCAGGGCAAAGGCTAATAGAAATTTGACAAGAGAACGCACTGATCAAAGCAACCACCCTCTTCCAACAACACAAGAGAAGACTCTACACATGGACATCACCAGACGGTCAACACCGAAATCAGATTGATTATATTCTTTGCAGCCAAAGATGGAGAAGCTCTGTACAGTCAGCAAAAACAAGACCGGGAGCTAACTGTGGCTCAGATCACGTACTCCTTAGTGCCAAATTCAGACTTAAATTGAAGAAAGTAGGGAAAACCACTAGAACATGCAGGTATGACCGAAATCAAATCCCTTGTAATTATACTGTGGAAGTGAGAAATAGATTTAAGAGACTAGATCTGATAGAGTGCCTGATGAACTATGGATGGAGGTTCATGACATTGTACAGGAGACAGGGATTAAGACCATCCCCAAGAAAAAGAAATGCAAAAAAGCAAAATGGCTGTCTGAGGAGGCCTTAAAAACAGCTGTGAAAAGAAAAGAAATGAAAAGCAAAGGAGAAAAGGAAAGATATTCCCATCTGAATGCAGAGTTCCGAAGAATAGCAGGGAGAGATAAGAAAGCCTTCCTCAGTGATCAATGCAAAGAAATAGAGGAAAACAACAGAATGGGAAAGACTAGATATCTCTTCAAGAAAATTAGAGACACCAAGGGAACATTTCATGCAAAGATGGGCTTGATAAAGGACAGAAATTGTATGGACCTAACAGAAAAAGAAGATATTAAGAAGAGGTGGCAAGAATACACAGAAGAACTGTACAAAAAAGATCTTCATGACCCAGATAATCACTGATGGCATGATCACTCACCTAGAGCCAGACATCCTAGAATGTGAAGTCAAGTGGGCCTGAGAAAGCATCACGATGAACAAAGCTAGTGGAGGTGATGGAATTCTGGTTGAGCTATTTCAAATCCTAAAAGATGTTGCTGTGAAAGTGCTGCATTCAATATGCCAGCAAATTTGAAAAACTCAGCTATGGACAGAAGACTGGTAAAGGTCAGTTTTCATTCCCATCCCAAAGAAAGGCAATGCCAAAGAATGCTTGAACTACTGCACAATTGCACTCATCTCACATGCTAGTAAAGTAATGCTCAAAATTTTCCAAGCCAGGCTTCAGCAATACATGAACTGCAGATATTCAAGCTGGTTTTAGAAAAGCACAGGAACCAGAGATAAAATTGCCAACATCTACTGGATCATTGAAAAAGCAAGAGAGTTCCAGAACAATATCTATTTCTGCTTTATTGACTATGCCAAAGCCTTTGACTGTGTGGATCACAATAAACTGTGGAAAATTCTTAAAGAGATGGGAAATCCAGACCATCTGACCTGTCTCTGGAGAAATCTGTATGCAGATCAGGAAGCAACAGTTAGAACTGGACATGGAACAACAGACTGGTTCCAAATAGGAGAAGGAGTACGTCAAGGCTGTAGATTGTCACCTTGCTTACTTAACTTATATGCAGAGTACATCATGAGAAATGCTGGGCTGGAAGAAGCACAAGCTGGAATCAAGATTGCTGGGAGAAATACCAATAACCTCAGATATGCAGATGACATCATCCTTATGGCAGAAAGTAAAGAGGAACTAAAAAGCCTCTTGATGAAAGTGAAAGAGGAGAGGAAAAAGTTGGCTTAAGGCTCAACATTCAGAAAACTAAGATCATGGCATCTGGTCCCATCATTTCATGGGAAATAGATGGGGAAACAGTGGAAACAGTGTCAGACTTTATTTTAGGGGGCTCTAAAATCACTGCAGATGGTGATTGCAGCCATGAAATTAAAAGACGCCTACTCCTTTGAAGGAAAGTTATGACCAACCTAGATAGCATATTGTAAAGCAGAAAGATTACTTTGCCAAAAAAGGTCTGTCTATTCAAGGCTATGGTTTTTCCAGTAGTCATGTATGGATGTGAGAGTTGGATGGTGAAGAAACCTGAGCACTGGAGAATTTATGCTTTTGAACTGTGATATTGGAGAAGATTCTTGAGAGTCCCTTGGACTGCAAGAAGATCCAACCAGTCCATCCTAAAGGAGATCAGTCCTGGGTGTTCATTGGAAGGACTGATGTTGAAGCTGAAGCTTCAGTACTTTCGCCACCTCATGCAAAGTGTTGACTTGTTGGAAAAGACCCAAATGCTGGAAAGGATTAGGGTCAGGAGGAGAAGGGGATGACAGAGAATGAGATGGCTGAATGGCATCACTGACTCGATGGACATGGGTTTGGGTAGACTCCAGGAGTTGGTGATGGACAGGGAGGCCTGGCATACTGAGATTCATGGGGTCGCAAAGAATCAGACACGACTGAGCGACTGAACTGAACTGAACTGCTCTCCTATTTAAGATGGTGTTACTTTCATTTCTGTGTAAAAAGAAACTCAAACCACTTGTGAGTTGCTGGCAGATTCATTAGGGATTGGTCTTGTGTCCCCCACCAAGTCCAGGCTTATGGGACCACACAGGAGATGAGTCAAAATAAAAAGGTATGACCCACTAGATATAGCTGACTACATGGTACCCATGGATAGGATGTTGACAGGGAGCAGGAGGGATCCACTTTGACCAGGGCACAAAGTACCTAGGTTTCTGATTGACTATCCCATTGTTATGACTGGAATGACCTAGGACACTGTAGTTAGCCTCACTTAGCCTCAATATTCCAGTCTGTAAAGTGGCAACATTGATACTTACCAAGTTGGGTGGTTGTGGATATTAAATCAGCTGGTGTATCAGGTGCCTGAAACATTGTGACTAGCCAGCTAGTTTTATACTCAGTAAGTCATGTATTTGCTGGTTTGGGAGAGAGATTGTCAAAGATCTGTGTTATATGTTATCTTTCCTCTTGAGAGTCAAGACCCACAGTTAGAAACCTCTCAGGACCTTGATTTTGTGATAAGGTGATGGGGATCTTTCTGGATTGAGTGGCATTTATCGAGCACTCTGCAGTCTTTACTTGAAAGGATTCCTGCCCATTGTGCCAGCTGAGTGATGCGGGCTGCTCCCTTGTTTTGCTACCATTTCTTACTCAGCAGATCTTTTTCTTCCTTTTTCCTCCAGAAGGTCAGGACAACAGACTCCCAGATTCCTAACCCCAAATAGAGGGCACGGGTGCAGATGGTGAGGTGCAGCTGACTCCTAATCCTGAGCCTTGGCCCCTCTGTAGCTCCAGGGCTGTGGCTGAGACCCTCCCATCCCGGGGAGAGAGAAGCCCCGGGGTTTAGAACCACACAAAGAAGAGCGCAGGAAGCTTCAAAACCCGGGGGAACTGTGCACTTTCAAAGCTGATGGTGGGATGGTGCCTCTGCGATCAACAGGGTCGATGCAGGGCACAGGTGAGAATTGAAAAACAGCTGCTGAGGGAAACAGAGAGCTTCTCAAATCACCCCTGTCCCCTCTTTACCGCACCATCAATCTTTCGACAAAACACACCCTTCTGGTGATGGCTGCTCCACTCGGGTTGGAGACTGATCGCTGAGAGCTGGGTGAAAGCACAGAGGCCATTTTCTGGCTGTGTGACCCGAACACTGCACCTCGCTTTCCTCTTTTTTCAGATGGTGGTGATGATAACTACCTGGTGCATACTAAGTCGCTTCAGGCTTGTCCGACTCGTTGCGACCCTATGGACTATAGTTTGCCAGACTCTTCTGTCTATGGGATTCTCCAGGCAAGAATACTGGAGAGAGTTGCCATGCCTTCCTCCAGAGGCTCTTCCTGACCCAGGGATTGAACACGGATCTCTTATGTCTCTGGCATTGACAGGCAGATTCTTTACCACTAGCACCACCTGGGAAGCCAACTCCTTGTTGGGTCTTATATTAGAGAATCTGGTTCCTGACACACAGTAGGTGCTCAGCATGGGAATGCTTTCTGCAAGGCTTCTCTTCATCCACCGACCCCTTCTCTGGAGAGGTTTCCTTTCTGACCAGCACGCTGGCAGCACCTAATTTCCTCCTGGACACATCCTTATGGGTATTCCCACTATGGCTGTCTGCCCAGACCTCTCACTCTCCAGGGGTCAGAGGTCAGAACTGGCAGGGACTGGGGTGTCCCTTCCCTCTTGGTTATCAGACAGGAGTGTGCTGCTGCACCTCCTGGTGAATTTTGCTTGCTAGCATGCGTGGACAGTTATTGCCTAGAAAGCAACTGTTTCTATCCCTTTCTTACTTATTTCACAGAACTTACCCCACTTTGCTGCTGTAAGAGCCCCGTGAGAGAGCCACTGAGCTATTTTACAGATGAGGTACTGGAAGCTCTGAGATTAAATGACTTCCCAGGGTCAGCCGGCTAATCGGTGGGGAGCTGGTCACCCACCAGGGCCACTTCGCTCACTTCCCTCTCCCCATGTCACTGTGTAGGGAGTCACCTGGTTCACTTGCTCCTGCTCTCTGGGTGATACAAAATCATGAGCTTTTCCAGGAAAGGTTGCTGGATAGAAACCTTTCAGGACACTTTGGATTTGAGGGTGTGTAGGAGGGCTCTAGGTCAAGGTCAGACCAGGGAGGCCTCTCAAGGGCCCAGCCAACATGCTGCACTTCTGCTTTAAGGCCTGAAGAGACAGAGCGCTGGGGAGGGTTCAGGCACCACTGCCCAGGATCACTGTGAACAAATGACAGCAGAAAATGTCCCCCCTTCCTGCCTGAACCACTTCAGTTCATGTCTTCCCTTCCTTCTAGATGCCACTCCTGACCATTGACCTACCCTTCCTATGGGAATCACAGTGGACCTTTGCAGCTTCCTATGGACTTACATGTGTGTTTAAAAGTAACTTGTTTTATAAAAAGTAACTTTGACTACATTTCTCTTGTTCTAAAAAAAAAAGAAAGATAATCACTACATAAAATTTAAATCAACAGCAATAACCAAATTAATACAAGTAATCACCTCATTCAAATATAATCAGTTGACATTTCAGTGTATAATCACCCACTGCATTTTCCTTTGTCTATATGTGTATATACACACATGGAAAACATGCTGCTTTCTAATTGCTTTCAGTTAAAAATGTGTCATGAGTATTGTTCTCGATAATTAATATGCTTCTACAAAAAACTTTGCTAATCGCTTCTTTATGTTTTTCACGTCCACTGTCCTGTTATGTGTGTGCTAGTTTTGCTTCCTCAATTACATTGTAAGCTCCTTAATTATCCATATTCCCCAGCTTGGTGCCAGCCTCAGGATGGTTTGTTCATTGACTGATGACAAAGCATGGGAAGTAAGTGGGATTTGAGGTAGACAGACCTGGATTTCAGTTCTGCAAAATCCTTCAATATTGCTTCCTTCCTTCTTCTCTTTCCCCTTCCCTTCCATCCTCTCTTCCTTTCTCTGTCCTTTCTTTAACATATGCATTGTTAAATGCTTTAGATATTTATGCAAACACATATTTATTCCAATATCCTGTGACTGCCTCCAGCACTTAGCCCTTAGCATATAGTATTATACATATTTATAGACCAGATTCCTGCTCCCCTGGAATGTGCCGACCCAAATTAAATCAATAAAGGAAAAGGAAATAGACCACTAAAGCAGTTTAAATACACCAAGACTAAACACTGGGCTGAGAAAGATGAAAAAGGGGGACACACTTGAGATGGGGGCCCAGTCAAGCCCTCTCTGCAGAGGTGAGGTTGAAGCCAAAACCTGAAGGAGCAGCTACAGGGAATGGGGAAGATGTTCAGATGAAGTTCCTGAGATGGGAAACACTTTGGCAGCGCTGAGGAACTGAAGACCGTGTGGCCTAGGGTAACAAGGAGGGAGCAAGATGCTCGTGGGGAGGCTGAGGGTGGGCAGGAGCCAGGTGATGCTGGGCTTGTAGGTCCTAGTGTGGAGACTGGCTTTACACTAAGTCAGAAGGGATTTTCTGTGGGTAATTTGCATTTTAAGGTCACTCTAGCTGCTGTGTGGAAATTGATCTTTGATTGGGGAGGGAAAAAATGAAGCCTCTGGGACTTGGGAAATAACAAGAAGACAAACTTTATTTTGGAGCATTGAAGGAGCTACAAGCCAAGGACCCTGGAAAATGGGGCAGCGAAAAATAATACAGAGGGCTAGGGATTCCAGGAAGGACTCACAGGTGTCTCCCTCTTGTTCCCACCTTCTGTGGAGGACAGAGGAGCCTGGCGTGCTGCAGGCAATGGGGTCGCAAAGAGTTGGACACAACTTAGCAACTGAACAACTGCCGTGGTTGTAACGCAGTCTCACAGAGCTGAAGTTGAAATTCCAGAGCTGACTAGAAGCCCAGGCATGATTCGATTCAGTCTTGTCACTTTTAGCTTTAGAAATGGAGCCTCAGCAAAGGGGGGTGGCCTGCCCAAGGTCACCTCGCTGACAAATGGAGGACCAGATCTTGAAACAAGGCAGCTCCCCAGGGTCAGAGCTCCTTGCGTCTTCTTTCCAGGCTGTTCCCACCCTGGGCTCTCCCAGTAGGATGCTGTGTTTAGCCTCACCTGTTAGGTGTATGCTCTGCAGTTTCTGTGAGGAGCTATCAGCTGCTCTAGGAGTGCTTTCATAATAATTCTTCGGTGGCTCTGACAGCCTCCTGTCCAAGCTTGAGGAGGCATGACTTCCAGGCCCTCCACGGCTGACGCTCCAGCTGACCCCCCTTGGGCCTGCAGAGGTCCAGCAGTACTGCCTTCTGATGGCTGGCACCTAGACACGCTTAAGGAGGCAGGCAGATCTGACAGTGAAGATGTCCAGAACTGGAGGTGGCTTCCTTCAGCCTTCCTCATCATCTCTTCCTGCTTCTGCATCCAGGCTGGTGACATGGTTCATTGACCCCAGGACAGGTCCCATCACATCTCATCCCTGGGACAGGAGAGGCTGGTTATCCATGCCCCCCCAACCCCTCCCCCCACACTCTTTTGTACCCCCCACCCCAAATAGCCCCTCAGGGAGTCTGCACAGACCATTCTTTAACTTTTTATTTTGTATTGAGATACAGCCAATTAACAATGTTGTGATAGTTTTAGGTGAACAGCAAAGGAACTCTGTCATACATATACATGTATCCATTCTCCCACAAACCCCATTGCATCCAAGCTGGCATGTAACACTGAACAGAGTTCCCTGTGCTACACAGTAGGTCTCTGTTGGTCATCCATTTTATTTATTTATTTATTTATTTTTTTATTTATTTTTTTATTATTGTTTTTGCCATACATTGTCATGATATCACCATGGGTTTACATATGCTTCCCCTCCGGGTCCCCCCTCCCTCCTCCCTCCCTGGTCATCCATTTTAAATATAGCAGTGTGCACATGACCTTCCCAAAGTCCCGAACTATTCCATCCCCCAGCCTTCTCTCTCCCTGACAACCATAAGTTCATTCTCTAAGTCTTGCACATGCCATTTTTATTCTGCCATTTCCTCTTTCCTGCCACTGGATTCCAGTGAGGACCTCTGGAGATGGCATATCCCATTTGCAGAGGAAATTCTCACTTTGTTGATCTAGACTAGTGGTTTCCAGCCCACTCCCTAGGATGCTATGCAGAGAGGCCCCTGGAAAGGTTGGTTGGTCTGCTGAACCAGAGACCCCTGGTTGCAGCATTCTACTGGGAGAACTCATGGAAGAGTACCCAGAAGGGCTACGCCTTCCTTTCATATTATTAATAGAATCTCTATCTTTTAGCTGGGCACTTGGTTGCCCAGAATAAAAGCTAAATTTCCCAGCCTCCTTTGCTGCTTGGTGTGGTCACGTGACTAGTTTCTCATCAATAGGATAGAAACACAAGTATCCTGAAGGTGTGTTTTGAAGATTTCCTAATGAGAAGGAAAAAGGGAGCACCCCTTCTTTTTTCCAGCTAGTTAGAATGTAGAAGTGGTTGTTGACACTTAAGCAGCTATTTGAACCATGAGGTAGAATGTAATATAGCAGTATTAAAGAATCTCCAAAACTAGCAAGTCCTTTGCTAGTCCTGAACTCCCTCCCTCTTGACTTCATGTATATTAAGAGAAAATACATTCCATTTTGTTTGAAAGTCAAACTTTATTTTAAGGAACACAGCCAATCACATCGGTTGTATGTTGGAAATAAAAGGCCTTCTTGCCCTTTTATTCAATAATCACTGTTTTATGATCATGGGAGCCATGCTTTGTGTTAGATGTAAGAGATGCAAAGATAAAAAATAATTTCTTATTTTTCAGTTGGATTAGTTTGCTAGGGATGCCATAATAAAATGCCACAGACTGAGAGGCTTAAAGAGAAATTTATTTTCTCACAGTTCTGGAGCCTAGAAGTCCAAGATAGGTGTCAGAGGACTTGGTTTCTTCTGAGGCCTCTCTCCTTGGCTTACAGGCAGCCACTTTCTAACTGTGTCCTCAAGTGGCTTTTTCTTTGTGTGACTCTCCAGTGTCTCTCTTACGGATTATGATCTCACCCTAAGTGGCTTCATTTTAACTTACTCTTAAAGACCTTGTTTCTAAAGATAGGGGCTTCCCTGTGTGACTCAGTGGTAAAGAACCCACCTGCCAATGCAGGAGACTTGGGTTCAATCCCTGGGTCTGGAAGATCCCCTAGAGAAGGAAATGGCAACCCACTCCAGTATTCTTGCTTGGAAAATCCCAAGGACAGAGGAGCCTGGCAGGCTGCAGTTCATGAGGTGACAAAAAGTGGCTAAGAGACTGAGCACACACACAATTCCCAAACAAAGTCATATGCAGAGATACCAGAAGTGAGGACTTTAGCATGTGAATCCGAAGGAATACAATACAGTCTACAACACCAGGAGTGTTATAATACTAGGAGTGAATGGGAAGGATTGACAGAAACCAAGATTGTACTCAGACTAAAGATGACCTAGTTATTATTGTGTCTGGAGCAAAAAGTAAGAACAGAAAATCCATGTGTGTCAGGAGACCTCTTGTCCTCATTTCCAAAATCTAACTGTCCTCTCCAGCGTTTGTTCTCAGTCTTGTTTTGACTCAACCGTCAACCTTCTTTGATGCAGTTAGTAAACCCCTCCTTGAAACGGCTCCCTCGTCTGCCTTCCTGGATTGCCTCCTCTCCCCCAGCTGCTCTACTCAGGCCCCTTTGCCTGTTATTCCTTCTTTTCCTGAATCTACGTCCTAGAGAATCACAGCTGTTGCCTTGAGGCCTTGATTCTTAGTTGCCTTGAGGCCTTGATTCTTAGTTGCCTTTCTTTTCCATTTTATCTCTGTTTTCTAAAATTCTACTTTCTATTCCATAACATCCTATGGAAAAATCCAAACAAATTTTTGGCCAACCAATATCTGTGCACAGGTCCTTGGGGAGCTCCGTTGGTCTTAGGGATATCTTGTCCTCCTTACGCTCCTTCCCCCTCTAGCCTGGGGGCTTTCAGCTGCCTCCCCCACATCTCCACCCGGGTGTCTAACCATCATCACAAACTTCCTATCTTCCTCCCAGCTCCTCATGTGTGGTCTTCTCCATCGTCAATAATGGTGATGCCATCTTTCAGCTGCTCAGGCTACATACAGCCTTGGTATTGGTCAACCTTGGACTCCTCTTACTCACCCATCACATCCAGGTGATTAGTGATGTATACTCGGACTATTAGCTCCTCGCACTCCCCACCACCCCTGCCTTGGTGCTGGTGTTGTATTTCTTGCCTGCATTATTATGACGGCTCTTTATGTCCTTCCTGCTTCTGCGCTTGCCCCTCTACAATCTCTTCTCAAAACAGCCTGGGTGACTCTTTTGAAATGGAAGCCAGAGCATCAAACCTCTCTGCCAGAGCATCAAACCCCTCACTCCCACAGGTTCCCATCCTATTCAGAGCAGCCTTACAATGGTCTATGAAGTCCATGAGATCCAGCTCTGCTGCTCCCATCATGTTCTAGTTCTTTCCATTGAACTCCTCCCACCCTGCTTTTTTGCCCTGTTATCCCGCAGGCTCCCTGGGAGCTCTGCCTTGGGATTCTGCATCCCTGGTCTCCTCCGGGCCCTCACCGCCTGCTCCCTCACCT
Source organism: Antilocapra americana (assembly GCA_007570785.1). Classification (NCBI taxonomy): domain Eukaryota; kingdom Metazoa; phylum Chordata; class Mammalia; order Artiodactyla; family Antilocapridae; genus Antilocapra; species Antilocapra americana. The sequence goes on along the minus strand of ML661883.1, from coordinate 10,518,892 downwards.
CCTCTGCATCTTTGCTCTGACATCTCCATCAGCAAGGCCGGCATGGCCACTGTATTTAACACCCAAACTCAACCACACTCTAGGCTGCCCATTCTTTCCTTTCTTGGCTAGATGTTCCTCTGTGGCCCATGGCGCCTTTTAATGTGCTTCATGATTGTTTCAGGTGATCCATTAGTTTTCCCTATCCTGCCAAAAAGTCAGCTCCAAGAGGGCAAGGAGTTTTCATCTCAGCCCCTGCCTGGAACAGCATCTATGATGTGGCAGGCGCTCAGTAAATACTTGTGGAATAAATACCAAAGACAGCCTGCACAGAACATAAACTTTTATTTCAAGCGTAAACCTTTTGGTCTACATGATAGATATATATATATATATAAAGTGATAAGATATATGTGTTTTATATATTAATATATGCTTGAAACTTTCAATATTGCTATATATATATATATATATATATATAGCATATCTATCAAGATATATGTTATATATATATCTCAAAGACCAAAATACATTTGTTATATATAGCCAAGGGACCATAATTTTTGCAAAGGAAGACACTCTGGTTTCCCCGGCTGCCTGTCAGGATGCACTCAGGCAGCAACTGTGCAGTAAAGGGGACAATTTTAGCTTCTGGTTTTCCAGAGCAGAGAACACACTACTGCCGGGAGGTTTCTGACTCATGTCTGCTTCTCCAGAGTGGCGGCTGGGCGCAGGTGCAGTGCATCCAACTATGAAAGCAGCAGTGGCAGCGACTGGCTGCTGCCATGCGTCAGCCTCTTTCAGGTCCATGTTGGCGTGAGCTGGGGAAGGCGTGCCTTTCTCAGAGAGTGTTGAATCCGCCTCTAGATCCTCCCTGTCCCCCAGGACCATGGAATCTGGCTCCGTCCACTTTCCCTCCCCTCACTGTGCTCTAGGCATGCTGGCCTCTTCACGTCCCCAGAGGCGCCATCTCCCACCCTTCCAGCTCTAGCTCAGGGTTTGGGCAGATGCTCACGCAGCTGTGTTACTCCCTGTACTCCATAGAATGGGTTCCCCCCTACACACACACACACACACACACACACACACACACCAGGTTCAGGTCCTAGCCTGCAGCAGCTGTAAATGCGACCTTATTTGGAAACAGTCTTTGCAGATGTGATCCGGTTCCGATGAGGTTGGACAGGGATTGGGGTAGCCTCTAACCAATGACCAGGGGTCCTTATAAGAAAGGCACAGACGTAGAGGGGAGAAGGCCATGTGAAGATGGAGGCGGAGACTGGAGTGACGCTGCTACAAGCCACGGAATGCCAAGGTTTGCCCGCAGGACCACCAGAGGCTGGAAGAGGCAAGAAAGGATCTTCTTGTTGTTGTTTAGTCCCTAAGTCGTGTCCGACTCTTTGCGACCAATGTACTGTAGCCCTCCAGGCTCCTCTGTCCATGGAATTCTCCAGGCAAGAATACTGCAGTGGGTTGCCATTTCCTCCCCCAGGGGATCTTCCTGACCCAGGGATTGAACCTGAGTCTCCTGCATTATAGGTGGATTCTTTAGTGCTGAGCCACCAGGGAAGTCCTAGGAAGGATCTTAGCCTACAGGTTTTAGAGTGAGTGTGGCCCTGCTATGCCCTTAATTTTAGACTTCTCACTTGCAAAACTATCAGAGAAACTATTTCTGTTGTTTTAAGCCACCCAGTGTGTGATACTTTGTGATAACGGCTCTGGGAAGCTCACCCACAGTCCTTTCATCCTTTGCTTCTTGCCTTAAATGTTACCCTTTGGAAGACTTTGCCTGAACTCCCAGCCCCAGCTCTAGTTACATACTTGTAACACATTTTACTTTTTCTCTACCTGGTGCTTATGACCCTGTGTCATTCTCTTTCAGATGCTCCCTCTGATAATGTCTATGCTTTAGGGCATCCCTGTTGTTCACCGCCTGTTCCCAGTCTTTGCATCCAGGGAGAGTCTTCCTCACTTACAGATACAGATTTTCTTTATTTAAATCCATCTGTGTCATAAGATACCCACTCAGAAAGTTGCCCCTGGTGTTCCCCCTGGAAATCTTCAGTGTACAATTATTCAAATCAAGCCACTCAACCCATGTCACCCCTCAGTTGCAGGAGACACAAGAGAGATGTGAGAACATTTGAGAACTTCCCAGGCCAGGGTCCATTCTTACTGTTTAGCCTGAATGTGTTTTCCTGCTAAGAGCATGAATCAGAAATAAGTTTTACCAAAGGGTTAGCAAAAACTTAAATAGAAAAGAAACTCCAAAACTGTCAGTTCTCTCCCACTGCCCTCCCACCTCAAACTTCCACTCCCCATCTCCCATCCACCAGGACCTCCCAGGCTTGGCTCCTGGGTCATGATGAATGGTGGACTTCTCCAAATTCTGCTGTTTTCCCTCCTGGGGTTTGCAGATAGAGATGTCTGGTAGATGCTTTTAAGTCCTTTTATTTATTCATTCATTTTCCCCCCGGGGTTATGAATGTTTTTCTCACAGTATACTGTAGTCTACCAAGTGTGCAAAAGTATCCTTTGCCTCCAAAATGCACAGATCTTAATTCAAAAACATCTCACTGGGCTTCCCTGGCAGTCTAGTGGTTAAGAATCCACTTGCCAATGCAGGGAAATGGGTTCGATCCCTGGTCTGAGATGATCCCACATGCTGCGGAGCAGCTAAGCCCATGTGCCACAATTGCTAAGCCAGTGCTCTAGAGCCCCTGAGCCACAACTACTGAAGCCTGTGTGCCCAGAGCCCGTGCTCCACAACAAGAGAGGCCACCGCAGTGAGGAGGCTGCACACAGCAGTGAGGGGGAGCTCCTGCTCGCCGTGACTAGAAAACACTCGCCTGTGGCAACACAGACCCATCAGAGCCAATAAATAAATAAATATACAAATAAATCTTGAAAAAACCCTCACTGCCAAAAATGAAATGCCCAAACAACTACAATAATAGCATCAAAGATCATCGATCACAGATCACCATAAGAAATACAATAATAATGAAGTTTGAAATATTCCAAGAATTATTAATACCAAAATGTGACACAAAGAAGTGAGCAAATGCTGTTGGGAAAAAAAATGGCGCCCATAGACTTTTTAGTCCGTTTAGAATTGACATCTCCCCTGAGAACTGTTTGTCATGTGGCATGAAGGTTTGGCCCCGGATGAATTCAGGATGGCCTTCATTGAGTACGTCTTATGTGCCAGCTTTCACACTAGGCAGGTTTACACTCTGTAGGTGCTTTTTTCATTGAATCTGTTCCAGAAATTCATGTCCGCTACAAAATGATCTCCTTTTGGAGACATATTACTGATGAGGGCACTGAAACTCAGAGAGGTTAAGTAATTTGCCTAAGGTCACACAGCCACTAAGTGGCAGAGCCCTTTTCAAATTTAGTCTGTCTGACTTAAAAAGTTGTGGGGGTTTTTAAGCTGAATTTTACAACTGATCAAAGAAACCCTAGCTAGAAATTGCCTATTTAGTAGCAAGAGGTTTTATTCTGTAAGAATTTCGCTGTGTCAGTGGTTATCAAGCAGTAGCCTCTTGGGAGCAGTTTTGACTGTTGGATTTATGAACCCAGGACACTTGGTATGAGCTTAAGACACTCTACAGACACTGGCTGGAAGTCATCTGCTCCTGGGACTGTGATTTCTGGCTTTGGAACATCAGGCTAGCTACATCTCTTTTCCAGCCTCACTGTCCCCAGTTGTAAAATCAGGACTCAGATTCAATGATCTTTATGCTATTCTCCTGCCCTGATGATCTAAGATTTTAGCATCCTGAGAATACCATACTCTGTTCTTCCATACTTCTCAAGCTCAAACCTTTCAATCATATCTAGACCCCACAGCTCACACCAAAACGTTCAAGGCACCTGCGCAAGTCCCCTCTGCAAGATGCCCCACTCTCCCCATCTCTCCTCATTCCTTTAGCTCACCTCCTCTCCTCTCCTGGAGTTAATCCTGCTGGGGCCCTAGGACAAGTGTCTTTACCTCTCTGAGCTTATGTGTCCACTCTGAAATGATCTCTGATGAGTATGAACCCCCACCTCATTGGTTCATTGTGAGGATTACGTGAAATTAAACAGTAACCGTTGCCACTTTCCAGGGGCCTTGAACTATGCAGTCTTGACCCAGACTCTAGAGCTCTGCAGATGTGTTCAAATCTTGGTTGCAACTCTGATAGCCAAAATTTACCTGCTTATCAGCTGTTTGGGTTTGAGCAAGTTGCTTTAGTTTTGTGTGCCTCAGTTTCATCTTTTGTAAAGTGGAAATGGTACCAACCCACCCATCAGCTTTTTATGAGGCTTAAGTTCCTATCTGTAGAGCACATAAAATAATGTGCTATATAAAAGCTAGGAATTCTTATTAGGTCATCTAATTCTTAAATCGGCTGAATGTAGGGGGTCCTGTTATGATCCTTATTTTTAAAGGAGGAAGATCACACCTCTCCCTTCATTCTGGCTGTCAGGGTCTTAATCTTAAACTATAATGACTGGCAGAGATGAGGGAGGTCCACTCTTGGGGTTTAAAGGTCTGCCATAGCCACCTGGGACTTCCCAACGGGCGCTAGTGGTAAAGAACCTGCTTGCCAAAGCAGGAGACATAAGAGAGGTGGGTTTAATCCCTGCATTGGGGAGATCCCCTGAAGGAGGGCATGGCAACCCACTCCAGTATTCTAACCTGGAGAATACCATGGACAGAGGAGTCTGGAGGGCTACAGTCCATGGGGTCACGAAGAGTCAGACACGACTGAGCATCTGAGCAGCACATGGCCATCTTGAAATTCTTAATAATTTTATCTTTGAATTTATGCTTTGTAAGTGAAGTCCTGTCCTGGTTACCTTCTCACCTCTCCAGATGGGTTCCTGGCTGCCTTGTCCCCTGCCCTCGCTACACCTAGCAGCTGGTGGGGACGTGGGCGCAGGGAAAGGTCAGGTCATTGGGCAAAGCTGAGGGCATCTGTGAGCAGCTGCGCCCAGACTTCAAGTATCTCTAGCTGGATGGCACACGACATGAACCAGCAAATTAAAACCCTACTGCAGATTAAGACAGACAGTGCAGAATAAAGAACTTTCCTTTTTCTCTTTGAACAAGAGGCTTTACATTTTCATTTTGCACTGGGTGGGCCTTGCTAGTTATGCAGGTGGTCCTGGGTACATAGCAAGTCATGGGCGGAAATGAAATGGTAGCTCCTTTCTCCTTCAAAACAACAGCAGCAAATGTACATGCCAGGTTCAGTCATTCAAGGCAGTTTGTTCTACAAAGTCTTCTGATAAAGGTCCCCAAAGTGGGGCGTGCTTGCCGCTTCCCAAGAATATGGCTTCTCTGAAGCTTCATAAGTCCTTATGTGGTTTACATCTTCAATATGTGCTGTTTCCCAGCCAGCAGCCCTGTTTGGTAATGGAAGATGGAGAATTCTTTTTTTCCCCCTCCTTCTGTGGTTTTAATCCCCAGTGCAGAGCGTTCTCTTCCAAAGATGCTGTGGGCGACTACTTTATGCAAATATGGGCCTCTCTGTGGCTCGCCAGGCTGGAGCCAGGCCTCCAAGGTCTGGAAGGTGGACTGCATGGACTGGGCAGGGAGGCCCTGCCGTCAGTCTCGCAGCTCTCGATGACACCCTCAGGGCTCCTGGGAGACGACTCAGGCCGCAGGGCTAGAAGAGGGAGGAATCCCAGAGAAATGGGGAGGGAGAGCTCCTGGTCTGCCTCACGTCTAAGAGATGAGGACCGCTGGGGGCCGAGCCGACAGCAGCTCCTGGAGATTGCAGGGCCACTGTGGACGGGCGTCCAGTGAGAGGCGTCAGGTAAGAGTATGCCGGCCGACGCGCTCTCGTGGGAGCGGTGTCTCCTTGCTTGGGTGCAGGCCGTGCATCCATGACACCGTGAGGATGGAGGGTCCAGAGAGGGTGAGAGACATAGGAGGATCCTGCCAGGCAGTCAGGGCAGCTGGCCTGGGATCACATGGGGGTTTGGAGACAGCTGGGCCTCGGCCAGTTTCCCGACTTTGGACTCCATCCTGTCTTCAGGAGCCTGCTGCCTAAGTGGGCATCTTGGAAGCCGGATGTAGCAGTGTGGGCCCTGGGCCCACTGAGGCATCTTCACATCTCTGTTGGTAGTGAGCCTGTTTCCAGCCCTCCCCCAAAGGTACCCTTTCCATCCACCCCACTGCTCTTAAGAACAGCACCTTCAGCCAGCAAAGCATTCCTCTTCTGCTTCCCTGTCCACAGCAGGAAGGGTAGGAAGAGTGGGGAGGTGGGCACAAAAGACAGTGCTTTTTGGTGAGTTTTGCGACATCTCAGACAGGGTTCTAAGGTCATAATCCAGATTAGCACATTGAACTCCCAACATACAGTTGAATAATTGATGTGCTTCTTACTTTTTTTTTTTTTTTTTACTATTTTCTAATAGTCATTGACCTTTACTGAGTCCTGTCTATCACCTTGTTCCCCTTGCTGAACTTTCGACATCCATTGTCCCTTTCTAACCTTTTTTTTTTTTTGAGATTAATTTATATACAGCCAAGTACAAATAACATTAAGTACAGATTTTGGTGAGTTTTGATAGATCTGTGCATCCATACGCTCATCACCCCAGGACTGGAATGTCGGACATTTCCACTGCCCCAGAACGTTTCCTGTCCTGTTTCCATTCACCCTCCCACCCCACCCCACACAAAGGCAACTACTGCTCTGACTTCTGTCCCCTCAGATTGTTTCTCTCTTCTCGAATTTTCCGACAGAAGTCCTGCCTTTCCATGTCTCTTTTCTAATTATTATTTTCTTAAATTTATTTATTTTTAGCTGAAAGATAATTGCTTTACAGCATTGTGTTGGTTTCTACCAAACCCCAGCATGAATCAGCCATAGGTTTACCCAAGTCTCCCAGGTCTCCCTTCTTTTACTCTCTGTTATGTTTACGGCATTCATCTGTGTATACTGGTGACTGTTCTTTATACTGCTATCTAATATTCTATCATCTGGATAGTCCACACTCTGTTTATCCTTTGATCAACTGACAGACATTCATTTCAGTTTTTTGGTCATTATGAATGTCTCCTATGTGTTTTCACGTACAAGCCTTTTTATAGACGTGTGTCTTGGGGAGACATCTAGGAGTGGAATCATTGGGTCATATGTTAAGTGTATTTTTAACTTTAGAAGCAACCACCAAACTGTTTTTCCAGGTGCTCATGTTAGTTTTTCACTCCCACCATGAGTGTCTAAGAGCTCCAATTGCTTCACATCTTCACCAGCACTTGAATATTGACAATCTTTTTCATTTTGGCCACTCAAGTGGGTGTGAGATGGTGTCTTATCACCATGATTTGCATTTTACTGACGAATATATCATATATATCTTCTGCTTAAATCTTGCCCCCATTGGAGGAAGGGGCTTTGTTTGTCTTATTGCATTGTACGAGTTGTTAACAGATTCTAGATGCAAGTCCTCTGTCAGATACATGTGCTGCAAATCTCCTCTCTCTGTGTCTACACCATCCCTTTTAATCCTTGCAGGAACCTTAGGACGTGGATATCATCTCCACTTTGTTTTAGAGAGGCAGAAACTGAAGCACAGAGAGGCAAAGAAAACCCAAAGTCACACAGCTACTCAATAGAAGAGTGGGAATGCAGACTCACTGGTGTGTGACTCAGAGCTTTGACATCCAGAAAATTCCAGGGAGAATCTCTCCATACATGAAGACTTGTATCTCCCTGGCAGCCTAGCTACACCAGTGCCTGGGGTTGGGTTATTTCAGTTCACACTTGCTCCCTCTGCCTTGCAAATACCAGACCATCCTGGGAAGTAGCAGGCTCCTAGAACCCAGTCGGGAGTACCGTCTTTTCAGGAGAATGCCATGAGGCTTTGATGAAAGACAAACTGTGGGTATTTTTATGGGCCTCTGAGGGTGCTGGCAGGATTACCTCGTGCCAGGAATAACAATGAGGGGCCCAGGCAAGCTTGCTGCCAGTTCTGCTCTGGGAGGCATCTCTGGAGGAGGCCAGCCAGGCAGTGGGAAGGGAAGGCAGCCTGGGAGTAGGAGGTTGGGGCTCGGATATCTGTCTACAGCTGCCTCCAAGAGGGGCTGCTGGGTGCCCTGAGGGACTCTGAGCAGGAGAAGGGGCCCCCAGGGTAGTCAGAATAAAATGCTGGGAGGTTTATGAGAGTGGGAGCCACAGCCACGACAACCATCAGCGTGCTGGTTAGAATAAGAAGCCTGAATTGAAGACTCCTATGTGCCAGGCACTGTGCCTGCATTTGGCATCCCCATTAAATGCTACATATGGTGTGGGTGGTTTGTACTTACTAGCTTAATGCTCATAGTAACCCCATGAGATCAATATTAGTAAAATGCCCACAGGAGGAAACTGAGGTTCAGAGAGGTTAAGTAATTTGCCTAACGTCACATTGTTTGTAAGTGGTTGAGGTTTGAATAGAGGTTTAGCTAATTCTAAAGCCCAGTCACTTAAATGCTCTGCTGCCTTTCTGTTCACAAATTTGTGTCAAATTCTTATTTCTGTCAAGCACTGCATGAAGTGCCTAGACAAGGGGAATATAATGTTGAACAAGACTCATCCCTGTCTTTGGGCCAAATGGTGGGGTGAATGGTGACCTCCCCACCCTGAAAGATATGTCCACATTCCAGAACTTAGGAATGTGAGCTTGCTTGACAAGAGGGCTTTTGTCATGTAGTTAAGGCTCTTGAGATCATCTTGGTTTACTCATGCGTGTGTGCTCAGTCGTGTCTGACTCTTTGTGACCCTGTGGATTGTGGCCCACCAGGCTCCTCGGTCCATGGGATTCTCCAGGCAAGAAAATTGGAGTGGGTTTCCATTTCCTTCTCCAAGAGATCCTCCCAATCACAGATCAAACTTGTGTCTCCTGAGTCTCCTGCATTGCAGGTGGATTCTTTACCACTTGAGCCAACAGGGAAGCCCTTGGGTTACCTGGGTGGCCCCAAATCCAATAACAACTGTCCTTATAAGAGACAGAGGGGAAGACAGAAGAGAAGAAGGCCACTTGAGGACAGAGGCAGAGACTGGAGTTGTATAGCCACAAGCCAAGGGATGCCTAGAGTCCCCAGGCATTGCAAGAGGCAACAAATTCTCCTCTCAAGCTTTGAAAGGAGCATCACTCTTGTGCATTCTGTTCATCAGACCTGACTCACTAGGTCCAGCCCAGACCCTGGAGGGGATTATTCAAGGGCTTGGATACTGAGAGGCGGGATCATGGGGGCCAAGGTAAAGGCTGCCCCCTACAGTGCCTGAAGGCAGGACTCTCAACTACTATTTCTCTGACTCTCCCAAGTCACCTTGCTCTGGACTGCATGTGGAACATGTGGGCTCCTGAGCCGGACTTGTTATACATATCACACCATGTTGTAATATTTACCCCTCACCTGAACTCAGCAAGGGGAGGTGTTCTCACCCTCATTTGACAGAGGGGGTTACAGAGTCTTAAAAGATGAAGGCCATATGGCAGCCTATTAGAATCAACCAGTGGTTCTTGACTTTGGTTGCATCAAAAATTTCCTAAAGAGAGTTTCTAGGCCCCATGTATAGAATTTTTGATTCAATAGGTCTAGTGTGGGGCTGGAGAATTTGCATCTCCAAGAAGTTCTCAGGTGAAGCTGATGCTGCAGGTCTGTGGACCTTGCTTTAAAAGGTGGTTCTAAGAACCACTGGAGAATCAATGTTGCAGGGACAGTCGAAGCCTGGAATGTTAGTGGATTAACAGCTGCATGTGAGCCAAGTCACTTCAGTCATGTCCGACTCTTTGTGACCCTATGGACCATAGACTGTCCAGCTCCATTGTCCATAGGACTTTCCAGGCAAGAATACTGGAGTGGGTTGCTGTGCCCTTCTCCAGGGCATCACCTCAATCCAGGGATCGAACCCAGATCTCCTGCATTGCAGGCAGATTCTTTACCATCTGAGCCACCTGGGAAGGCCTGTGGATGAACAGATCAAATGTATTTTACACTCAGGTCTCAGTCTTGATGGTTTTGGTTGACTCTGTTTGGAGCATGTATTTCCCCAGAGTCACCATGGGAAAAAAAAAAAAAGAGCTCAAGAGGGTCTTGTGGGGTGTTTTAAAGGGCAAGGTCTGGAAGTGGTGTTCCTGCCTCTTGCTCACACTCCATTGGCCAAAACTCAGTCACGTGGCACCAAGCAACTGCAAGGGAGACTGGGAAATGTAGTCTTCCTCAGGAAGAGGCTATGCTGAGCACGCAGCTGATCAGAGCCAGGCTAGGACTTGACCTCAGGTGTTTTCCCCCTTCATCTTTTGCTTTTTCTCTGGTTCAGGTGCTTTCAGTGGGCTTTCTCATACTAGCCAGAATCAAGGGGCTTTTTTTCCCTGTAAAAACTGAAAAAAGAGAAGAGGAAAGAACAATTTCTTGGGTCTTTCAGAGCATTCTCTTGCCAACAGCATCTTCTGAGGGGCCCAGGTGCTTAGCTTAACAGCTGCCAAGCACATTGAAAGCCTGTAAGTGTTTCTTGCACGAATTTCCTTTCCACCATCTTAAGCATCACAGGGCCAGCCCCTCCAACATTGGAGGAGATCCCTGGCTATGCTTCTTCGCAGCCTAAAGCCTGGACTCAGAGTCTACAGACAAACTCCAGGTGGAAAGCCTACTGCTCCTACCTCCCCTCAGCCCCCTTTCCAGACTGTTCCACAGGCAGCTGCCTCCACTGTCTGCTGTTTCTAGCTCTCAAGCCTTTGTTCAGTTCAGTTCAGTTCAGTCTCTCAGTTGTGTCCGACTATTTGCGACCCCATGGACTGCAGCAGGCCAGGCCTCCCTGTCCATCACCAACTCCCGGAGTCCACCCAAACCCATGTCCATTGAGTCGGTGATGCCATCCAGCCATCTCATCCTCTGTCTTCCCCTTCTCCTCCTGTCCTCAATCTTTCCCAGCATCAGGGTCTTTTCCAGTGAGTTAGTTCTTTGCATCAGGTGGCTGAAGCATTGGAGTTTCAGCTTCAACATCAGTCCTTCCAGTGAATATTCAGGACTGATCTCTTTTAGGATGGACTTGTTGGATCTCCTTTCAGTCCGAGGGACTCTCAAGAGTCTTCTCCAACACCACAGTTCAAAAGCATCAATTCTTCAGTGTTCAGCTTTCTTGATAGTCCAACTCTCACATCCACACATGACCACTGGAAAAACCATAGCTTTGACTAGATGGACCTTTGTTGGTGAAGTAACGTCTCTGCTTTTCAATATGCTCTCTAGGTCGGTCGTAGCTTTCCTTCCAAGGAGCGGGCGTCTCTTAATTCCATGGCTGCATTCACAGCCTTTGTATATACTGTTATATCTGCCTGAATGCCCTCTCTTCCCTCCAGACTCAAGTGACACCAGCTTCCTGAAGCCTTCTTCATTTAGTCAAATGAACACTCAGCTGCCCATGCTTTGGAGCAGAGACAGAGACAGGTCGTTTTGTCTCTGCTTGTGGTCCAGTACTTGTCATAGCCTGCATAGACTCTAAAGGCTCCTGCCCACGCCTGTTTCTTGCAGAACAAGAGATGTTTAGGAGCAAGGACCGCATGGCCTCCTTTCCTGGCTTCTTCATTTCCTGCAGCACTAAGGTCAGAAGACTTGTGAGTGTTTCACAGAACCCTCCTGGGAAATACAGAACCCTCCCCAGAGGTGAAGAGTGAAGACTCTGGCACGAGTTGGAGTCCCAGCTCTGCTACTTGTGCAAGTTTGGGCAAATTCTTAGCTTCGCTAGACTGCAGTTTTCCCCATCTTTACAGATGGGTTATTCATGTTGTGTGAATTCAATGAAATAATGTGCCTGAAGCCCTCTGAACAGTGCCAGGGGCATGGGAAACAGTCAAGAAATGCCAACCATCTCTCTGTTTTCATCACTACTCTTGTTACTGCCTCTCAACCTTGGCACACTGACCACACCAACTTACTTTCTTGCTGACAGTTTTGGTGATTTTGTGTGTCCCGGTGCTCGCTTCTGCACTTTGTATTTCTCAGCTTGGAGGTCCCTATCTCTCACCAGTTCATCCGTTCACTTGAAAAAGTTTCTGCTGAGCTCCCAACTGCTCACACCAGAGACTCACCTCAGTCAGTCCTTCCTAGCCAACCTCACTGGATTCACCACTCCTGTTTTGCAGTCTATTTTCTTTTCCTGTATCTCTGTGACTAATGAGAGCAGAAGAAATCGACTTTTCCCCATTGGATTTAATTGCTCTGAATCCGGTTCCTAATGGGGAAGATCCCTTGGAGAAGGAAACAGCAACCCACTCCAATATGGTTGCCTGGAAAATCCCATGGACAGAGGAGCCTGGCAGGCTACAGTCCATGGGGTCACAAAGAGTGGGACACGATTTAGTGACTAAACCAATATCATACATGACACGTAGTAGGAGCTTAATAACTATTTGTTGAACAAATGCACAAATGTTACTCATCTCCAAACCTGGCCTCAATGCCTAGGATGTTGTAGGTGCTCACCCAGGTTCTCTTTCTCTTGCAGGAAACCAAATCACTCTGTATTCATATCACCAAAAATTCACAGTGGAGGACAGTCACTTTTAATCAGCATATCTGGATTTTGCCTTTTTCCAGATCCAGAAAGCTTTCCCTGGAACTGCTTGATCAAGTTTAAAATGATCGGTGGGGCTCTTTTCTGAAAAGTGCAAGAGGATGCCATTTGCACTTGTATTTCTTGAACCATCGCCAAACTCATGAGACATTTCTCAACTACTGTGCTTGCTGACCCACATCAGAGTGCTTGTGTCAGGGTCTTCTAGAACCCAGGGCCTAGATCAGTATCTGGAAATCAAGAAGGGAGGGAAAGCGAGAAAGAGGAAGGAGGGAAGGAAAGATGGAAGGAAGGAGTGCCTTCCCCACTGGCCACATCTTAGAGATGAGATTTGGAGGCAAAATGATAGCGTCTTGTGTCTAGTGGTGTGAGTAGCAACGTTCTCCCCAAACAGTCCATCAGGCCCTTCTTTCATGAATTTTATTTTTTTGGCAGCTGAGGTCCAGTTTTGCTTTGCAAGGCTGTCCTAGAACTCAGTCTGCCTCCTTGCTGTCTTACCCTCAGTAATTGCTTGGTTTGTTGGCCACTTGGGGTAGCAGGATTGGAGGCTGGCTCCCCTGGGGTGGTCCAGGATAGAACTTTTTGTGCTGATGATGGGGCTTGGGGACTGGAAGGGCCGAGTCAGGCTTCTATCCCATGCGGTCCCTTCACAGGGATGCATGAGCTGCTGCCTGTTTATATCATGGAGGAATTTTATATGATTTTATGGACAGCTTTCTTTTGTCTCTAATACTATTTATGGAAGGTTGTTTTGATGATGCAACTTTTACTTCTTCCTAACTATTGTCCTTCCTAAAGCCATGGATATTTTCTGGGTAATCACTTTTCTTCCCCTCTATGAAGCAAACATAATATTAAGGTTTTAGGATGTGTCAGAGACTTTCTTTGGTATTTTCACACCTGTTTCCTCATTTATTCTTCATGATAATCCTTCAGGGTAGATATTATCTCCAGGTTACAGGTGAGGGGACTGTGGCTCAGAGATATTAATTTCACAGAACTGGTAAGAGTCTTTTCATCACACATATAATCTGTCTGCCCCTTTATCGTCCTACCTTGTATCTACTTGCAGGTTCTTTTTCAGGCTATTTGGACCTTTGGTTTCTTTGATATCACGCATGATGTGCCTAGACTGCTGTGCTTTTGTTTCATGGTCCTTTGTAATAAATGCCTCCAAACTCTGGACTCGAACACTAATTTGTTTGTAGTTATTATATCTAGGAAGGAAAGGAAAATGTCCACTTAAGTATGTTTTTTTATCTTTCCAGACCCTGCAGGGCTGATTCTTCATGGCTCTTTTGGAGCAGATGTAACCAAGAAATTAATATAGCCATTTGGTTAAATCTTGGCAACCATACTGTTGCCATGCCTCTCCTGCCCCTGTCCTCTGATGTTGACAGAGATTCAGAGCTGGGAGGAGGGGTGGTAATTAAAAGAAGGAACAGAGGCCTCTCAAATGAACAGGAGAATTAAAACCCCATGGAGCCTCACTTAGCAGACGGGAAATTGCAGGTGGCTGCCTGAGGCATAAATAGGTCCTCCTTCAGAGAAGGCAATAGCTTGACATTAGGCGTGGTAGGTGGATTTGCACCGGGAGGTCCTTTAGGAAGATGAAATCAGCCACTGTGGAAGAGCAGCCTGAGCTGGGATCTCTCTACCTTGAGTACCAGGAGCTCAATATCTGCAGAGGTGGGATGGGAGTGGGGAGGTCCCATGTGATGTTCTGCTTCCGGTCGATCTGAGCTTTTAAAATGGTGATTATTATTATTATTAATAACATTTCCTGATGTAAGGAGAGAGGGCATCCTTTATGAGCACAGGACTTGCTTCATGGAAAGCACCCAGAATATGTCTGAATGGTGAATGTTGGTCCAGTCTGGTTAGTTGATAGAGCACATCTGGTTAGTTGATAGCTATGTGCTGAGTGCCGTCTAGGGGTCAGGTGTTGTTCTGGGTGCAGAGGATGCGGGTGGGAGTTCTGCAGCAAACAAACTCCAGGAGACTCCTGCCTCGGGGGAGCTCACTGCCTAGTGGGGACTAGGAATTGAGCCATTAGTTTGAATTTTCTCTCTCTTACAGAGTTGGCCAGCTGCTCCCCAGAATTTTCCTCTTCTGCGATTGAGCAGCAGTTCTCAACTAGGGGGTGATTTTGCTCCCAGAAAACATTTGACAATGTGTGGAGATAGCTTTGTCTGCCATGAGCTGGGTATGTGTGTGTTACTAGCGTGTGGGAGGTAGAAGCCAAGGATGTTACCTGACATCCTACTGTGCACAGGACAGCCCCACCACAAAGACTCTTCCAGCCTGCAATGCCAACAGTGCCGAGGTAGGCACAGAAGGGGCTGCTCAGACAGTGACTGCGTTTCCCAGCTCTCTGTGCAGCTGGGTGTGGTCATGTGACTGGTTCTTGCCAATGGAGTGTGAACAGGACTGCAGAGCCCACACCCAGGTGCAGGGCTTTTAATACGTGCATATACCTCTTTCTGCTTCTGTAGGTTGGAGGAAGAGAGCAAGGCCCCAGGTGACAACGGTCCCACCTGGGGCCCTAAATCACACATGGGGAGAGCTGTCTACCCATCAAAGATGCTCTCCTTAGACCGTCACGGGAAAAAGAAATGAACGGTAGTTTTTAAAATATTTATTCCTTAATTGGAGGATTATTGCTTCACAGTGCTGTGGTGGTTTCTGTCGCACATCAACAGGAACCAGCCATAGGTATACATATGTTCCCTCCCTCTTGAACCTCCCTCCCACTTGCCACCCAACTGTAGCATTTTAATCCTGTGCGTTTCATCCTATGCTATCCTCAGGGATAGCCATTTCATCTACCCTAACTACTGTGGTCTTGTCCATGGTTCTTCAATGATAAGAACAGCCAACATTTATTGAGCACACACTAAGAGGCAGACACTAAGCTTACCAGCCCTATGAAATAGGTGCTATCATTAGCCTTGTTTTACAGATAAAGAAGCAAATGTCCAAGGAAGTAAGCAGTGTATGTAGATACCATATGGGAGTTTTTATGCCAGATTCCGGTTTCAACCACTGGGAACCAGTTCCCTTCTCCATCCTTAATACCTCTTCACTTGAGCATCATCATTTCCCCTCGGGGTCACTGTTACTGTTCTCTCTTTGTTTCTTCTGCCTCCACCCTTTCCATTCTGGACACTGCAGATAGACTGACTTTTGAAAAGCCAAATCTGAACCTGCTTCTTTCCTGCCCAGCCTCCTTCCCTGACTCCCCACTGCCCCCAGGATAAATGCACCCTTCATGTGAGGGCAGAACTGTCCCCCTGTGGCCTCCCCCTGCTTCCTCTCCTTCCTTCATCATCTCTTGCTCTTTCTCCTTTAGGCCATGCTCCCTGAGCTTCAGCCACACTGCAAGAGGAAAGGATTATTCTTTTCCCCAAATTATTCTTGCTCTGCAGAGAGAATCGCAGTGAAAGTAACACGCTTCCCCTGTGTATTCTCAAGAGTTCAAGCAAGGATTGTTTGACCATCCCCCGGGAACACGGTTGAAAGGATTCTTATATTGGGTGGGAAGCTCATTCCAACCAGCCATTGCTATGGTTCTTCAAAACACAGCTAATTGCATAATGTAAAATGAACCCAGTTTTTCAACTACATTCAGCTCTCAGATTCTATTTGTTCTATTAAAGACCATATTGACTTTGGAGAGTAATTTGGCAGTCTTACACTAGAGCAGCTTTACTCCTAATTATACTCCCCAGGGAACTCTCGTGTGCGAAGGAGAAATGGAGTATTTGTAATGCAAGGAAAAAAAAAAAAACTAAGCTAAATGCCCATCCACAGGAGGATGGACAAAATAAACTTGTACAAAGAGTATGATGGAGGAGTGAAAGTAAATGAACTAGAGCTCCGTGTGGCAAATACAGATGAAGCTCAGAAACATAACGCTCAGCATAAAAAGCCCTTTGAAGAAGGGTAGGGTAGAGTATGATGTCATAAATAATGTTATATGTTGTGCCAGTCAGGGTCCCAGCAGAAAACAAAAGGCACGCTTGGAATTCTAAAAAGCAGGAAAGGAAAGCGCTGTTCACAGGGCTGGCAGGTGTGATAGATTGTTTCGTGGCCACAGATTCCTCCCATTCTATTAAGTATTCTCCCTTTGTTGCTCCTTTCTTCCAGATGTGGAAGTATTTTTCCTCCCCTTTTCATCAAGGCTGATTTTGTGCCTTGTTTGAATGAGTAGAGTGTGGTGAAAGTGACTTGGAGTAAATTCCAGAGGCCTTGAAATTTCTGCCTTCACCCTTTTGAAATGCTTCTGATATCATGTAGGGAAGCCTGCTGGAGGCCTCATGGAAAGAAAGACCCAACCACCAGCCAACACCCACCACCAGATACGTAAGTGAGGCCATCTGGGACCAGCTGGCCTCTAACTGACCACCAGTTGCTTATAAATGTATAGTGAGTGAGTCCTGCCATGACCACTTCGAGCAGAAGAACTTGCTAGCTGAGCCCTGCTCCAATTACCAATCCACAGAATTATGAATTTTATAAAACCTGGTTAATGTTTCAAGCCATTAAACCTTAGAGTTGTTTCTTCTTAAAACTTTTTCTTTGAAAAATTATTTATTTTTGGCTGCGCTGGGTCTTCACTGCTGTGATGTGTGCTTTTCTCTAGCTGTGGCGAGCAGGAGCTACTCTCCATCATGGTGTGCAGGCTTCTCATTGCGGCGGGTTCTCTTGCGGTGGGGCACAGGCTCTAGAGCATGGGCACAGTAGTTGCGGCACACAGGCTTAGCTGTCCCATGGCATGTGGGGTCTTCCTAGATCAGGGATTGAACCCCTGTGTCCTGCAGTGGCAGGAGAACTCTTCACCACTGGATTACCATGGGAACCCCTAGGGTGGTTTCTTGTGAGTATACAATTAACCTAAAAGAGTTGAAGAACTGAGACCTCCGGGAACTAGCAAGGTGGGAGTTCCCGAAGCAGAGCAGCAGCGTTGTTACAGGAACCCTGTGGGGGCTGGAACCTCAGAGGGGGCTGCCCCAGAACCCCCAAACCACAGAACTGCAGCTGAGACAGAGCAGTGGGGAGAATGAAGTCCTCCAATCTCTCTTTTTCCCTCCAGTTTCCTTCCAGGCCTTCTTTGGGGCTGAGTCCAGCCAGAAACCAGGAAGTAAGGGAGACCAGGAGATGTCATTTTGGAGCGGGGAGGTGGGGGTCAGCCTCCTCGGGCACAGAGAATCTGGGTGGGTCTGAGGCAAACGGAGAATAACTAGGACATGCATTGTCTCTGAACAGCAGACGGTAAGAACATTTAAGGGAAGGAGAACTTTTGCTCATCAGCATAGATTCCCTAGGAAAGGGGGGATTGTAGCTTAAAGAAGGTAGAACATATTTCATGAGTATGTTTCCATATATCCTGCATGTGGGAAGAAAGGAAAGGCATTTAGGGGTAGTCTCACTGCTCCTGATCCTCCACCATGTTCTTTCACAGAAAGAAAAAGTGAAAATGTCTGTTGCTTACTTGTGTCTGACCCTTTGTGACCCCATGGATTGTGGCCTTCCAGGCGCCTCTGTCCATAGGATTCTCCAGGCAAGGATACTGGAGCGAGTTTCCATTCTCTTCTCCAGGGGATTCTTCCCAACCCAGGGATCAAACCCAGGTCTTTTGCATTGCAGGTGGATTTCTTTATCATCTGAGCCACCAGGGAAGGCCCCGCCATGTATAAACTAAGTGGAGAGTCCCTCCTACGATAGCTTAGGAGTCGATTACCTCTTCTTTTCAGATAAGAGAGTCAGAGGTTGAGGAGTGGCCTCAGGCCCTGTTGCTTGGCACAAGGGCTGTTGAGTTTCAGATTCAAGTCTGTCCACCTCCAGCACCTTTGTCTGGATGAAAAACTCATCCTGGTGTCATGGCAAGTACATGCGTTTTGCCCACATCTCTCTGCTAGTTCCTTCCCTCTGTTTCTCCCTTCTTTTTCTTTGCAGTTGAAGACGGAAGAAGTGATAAAATGATCGCAGAATATTATTTGTCTAAAAGAAAGGTTTAAGATAAAATAGAGTGTGAGAGGCCTGCCATTTTAAAAATAGGCCCCAGAGCACCTGGCCGAGGAGGGAGCCGGCATTGAGGTGATGGATAGGAATGTTTTCCAAATTCAGCTGTCAAAGCCGGGCAATCATCTCTGTCTCCTGGGTGGAAAGTGATTTACAATTTTCCTCTTTAGTGGCATCTTAAGACAAACAGGCACTTTTGTTTCCATGGAGAATCCACTCTTTGCTGGAAGGTAAATTGCCTGCCTGTCCTCCCTCCTATCTCTTTCTCTCTCTCCTCTTGCTCCTTCATCGACTCCTCAGATTCCTCTGCCTTCTCCTCCTTCCACTGAGCTTCCCACCAGCAGTGAGCAGAACCAGAGCCTTTGCTCTCCCGGGGGAGGGCAGTGAGTGTCCGCCCCTGATGCCCCTGGGGAGCGGTCCTCAGCAGCCTCTGCCGGCTGGTGCGGGGCTGCTGAGAAATTTCACGAGATCTTTGGCCTGTCGTCTTCCTACGAGCTTATCTGGCAAGGAGCTCAGAGCAGGAGAGCAAAGCCGGCCCCAGGGCCCAGGTAGCTGTTGCCAGTCTTGATTCTGGTTTCAGGCCTTATAGCTGTGTGGCCCCTGGCATCTCACTTCATCTCTCAGTTTCTTCACTTACAGAGTGAGAATCAGCCTCTGCAGAGCCATGATGAAAAAAAGTGCTGGTGAGGGCAGTAGAGAGATTCCTTCCTGCTGGTCACCCAGGTCACTAGGCTGACACCTCTGCCTTTCGGCCTTGCATTAAGGGCCATCCAAGTGGGATGGGGGCTTCCTTCAGAGCGGAGCCCCGAGAGGCCTGCCGAGAGCCGTGGGTTTGGGCAGGTGGAGCGGGTGGGACCCTGCAGCGCTGCCTTTACCATTTCTGGCTGGGAAGTTTTCAGAAATGCCAATACCCATCGAGAGCAGTGCCTGGGTGCTTAAACCCAAGGGGAAGCTAAAGCTAGTCTCGGGGTGTGTGTCTGTCACCTGTGAGGAGCTCTGAATGGGTGCCTCTGAGTGTGTTTGTAAACTGTGAAGGAGGGCACGTACACGGCGTGTGTCTCTGTCTGTGACTGGATGGTGTGCAGACGAGTCTGTGTATACCCCTGAGAGTCTGCGTGCACGCACATGTGTACAGTAGGTAGGTCTGTGTACATAGAAGCACGCCTACACATGCACATGGCAATGGGGTGTGTGTGTGTGTGCACGTCCACTCAGGCGGGGGGCAGGCAGTTTGAACAACAGCCACCACCTATTCTGCCTCCAGCTAGAGGGTCCAGTTACAGAATATGAATCCTTAGCATATGGTCAGAATGTTCAGATGTTCAGCTGAATGGGGAGGCTGGTCTGGGCGGCTTGGTGCCCTGAGCAGAAGCCCCTCTATCCACACACTTGCCTGTGTGAGGGTGAGGCCTTTGCCTGAGAGCAGCTTGGTGTCCCTGTGGCCTCGTTCTGCTCTGAGATGGGACCTGGTAGCTGGAAACTCAAACTCGGGTGATCATGCATGTCCAGAATCTGCCTGATTTTAACCAGGGTTTCATTGTGGGTAACTGTGTGTGTGCACTTGGCTCCAGTTAAGTTTGTGCTGATGCTTCTTTCCTTTTATCCCTCTTCCTCCCCTCCTTCCCTCTATCCCTCTCACACATGTTGTGCATCTTCTCTTTGCCAGGCCCTGTTCCATGGGCTAAGGATGCAAAGATGATTCAGAAATAGTCCGCATCAGTGAGAAACAGCCAGTGTATTTTGGGGAAAAGATAAAGCAAGCTGCAGTAACTGAACACAGTGGTGGAAGCCACACAGGGCACTATGGGTGCAAAGAGCGGGGAGCCCCTAGTCTCAGGGACCCCATGAAAGGCTTCCAGGGTATAGCAATACTTGAACTGAGTCTTAAAAGTCAAGAAATTCATCAGCTTTGTTAGGATAGCGGCTGCTCTTTTTTTTTTTTTTAAGGAGATGGTACTTTGGGGCATAGGACAGTCATTGACTCATGTTTGGAGGATTCTAAGAGGTCATGGGGTCTTTATTAAAAGTGACTGGTCTGAGGCTTCCCTGGTGGCTCAGTGGTAAAGAGTCTGTCTGCCAGTGTAGGAGACACGGTTTAATCACTGATCTGGGAAGATCCCACATGCCGTAGACCATCTGAGCTTGTGTGCCACAAGTACTCAGCCTGTGCTCTAGAGCCCATGAGCCACTATTATCGAAGCAAACAAGCCCTAGAGCCTGTGCTTCACAATGAGAGAAGCCACTGCAATGAGAAGCCCACACACTGCAACTAGAGAGTAGCCCCTTCTCACTGCAGCTAGAGAAAAGCCCACAGAGCCACAAAGACCCAGCATGGCCAAAAAATTAAATTAAATAAGATTATATTTGAAAAATGCTGGGCTGTGATCAGCTTTGTACCAGAAAGATGATGAAGTGGGGTGGTGAGCAGGGCAGGGCCAGCAAGGATTAGCAAGAACTGCCTCCTCTATCTGCTTATTTGGACTCCCCAGGGAGGAAGGAGTGAGTGTGGAGGATGGGATGAGCACTAACTGAGCACCTACTGTGTGTCAGGCACTTGTTGCCTCATTTTGTCCTCACCAACAGCTCCATATGTGGGAGGATGGTTAACCCCATTGTACAGCTGGGAACATCAAGTCTCAGGTCTCAGCCTAGGCAAAGGACAGGACTCTGAATCCCAGTCCAGATGGCTCACTTCCCCAGCCTGTGCCTCTTTCCAGCCAACCCCACTACCTACAAAAATCTTCCATAGAGAACATAGCCTTGTGGCCAGTAGACTTCTTATCAGGGATCATAAACTTGGAATTCAATATAAAGTCATTATCAATTCCCCCTACTCCCCAGCCCAAGATTCCTGCCCGTTTTGAAAAAATAACATGCCTTGCTGGGACGGACTATTAATAAGCATCCTCATGACATCAGTATTGCCGGCTCTTTCTCTTGAGGAGCCAGGATGTTGCTGATTTGCATACTGCTTTGCATTCATTTGCATCCACTCTCCATATGCAAAATCAGATGCAGCTAATTAGCACAACTTTGTTACAATGAGAAGAAGGCCCGGCCTTCTGTGCCAGGGCATATGGAGCCCAGAACAGGGACCCACACCACCCAAAGTCAGTCACATCACATTGGAGAGTTGAAAGGGAGATTCACACACTGAATGAAAAATAGGGTGGCTGAGTATCATTATTTTTCAAATATTTTTCCTTTGAAGTAACTAAGGCAGAGAGAGAGGGTGAGAAGGGAGAGAGAGGGAGAGAGAGAGAGAGATCAAAGGATGTGGCAAGAACTCTGCTTCAGGCAGGATTTCCTTGGAGAAAGAGCATAGAATTTGGAGCCCAAAGACCTCAGATGAAGTTAGCATTGGAGTTTGGCTTTGCAGCTTACAAGTCATGGGACCTTGCACTTCATGCACTTGTAAGGATTAAATGGGGGAAAAAATGGATAAGAATAAACTTTGCAAATGTCAAGGCACAATATAGATTTTCAGAGCTCCAGGCCAAGCTGTGTTGTGACAGAAAGCATCACCAGGGCCAGGTCGGGACTGAGGCTCACAGTCTTGCAGGGTCCAGATCTGAGATCCTGGGGGAAATGTATCTATATATCTACATCTAAATCTATGTTTGTATCTCTGTCTCTAGAAGTTAGCATTTAATGAGCACATAATATGGACCAGGCACTGTGTTAAGTACCTGGTACTTAACACAATCATTATTTCCTTTAACAAACATTCGGAGAGGTCTGCATTATTATGACCCATCTTGCACATTTCACCCAGGCAAAATCAAACTTGTCAAGCACATCAAGACATTCTTGTCAAATGATTAGCACTCTGTCTTCTGAGTGATGATGGTGACATTCATGGTTTGCACTGCCCCGCCCAGCCCTCCCCACCATCACACCTTTTTCAGCTCCTTGTAGACTATGGTCTTGGTACTAAACTACTTCTTCTTTTAGATTTGCCTCTTTGGGATTACTTAGATTTGGTCTTGGCTTTTATTCTATGCTATCTGAGGACTCTTTTTTGCTCACCTGGTCATTTTGATTAGACTTGAGTGTTTCAGCTCCATAGTTACATGTCATTGCTTAGGTTAGTCTCTGCAGAGAACAGCTTCCATCGACCAAGGCAGACTGCATGATGATTCACAAATAGTCACTGCATCTCATGGAGCTGCTGGGATGACGCCACCTGAATGTACAGCCCAGGCTTGTAGTTTTTCTCTGGCCAATGACATATAAGTGGGAGCAACACCTGTTGCCACCAGGCAGACATGTAGTTTGTCATGTGTTTCTTTCACTTCTGACCTGTGTGCTTGCATTTTTAGTCGTGTCCAACTCTTTTGCGACCCCATGGACTGTAGCCCACCAGGCTCCTCTGTCCATGGGATTTTTTCTGGCAAGAATACTGGAGTGGGTTGCCTCTTCCTTCTCTTGGGGATCTTCTCAACCCCGGGATCAACCCTTGTCTCCTGCAGCTCTTGGATTGGCAGGCAGATTCTTTTACTCCTGAACCAGCAAGGAAGCCCCCCTTCTGATCTGAGGTTGAAGTATATTTTAGATAGAATCTGCTCCCACAACTGAGTCCTGGAACTTCTGCTGGGCAAGCCATGTGAACAAGAAAAAAATCTCTATTGTTGCAAGCCTCCCGGCCTTGGAGGATTGTTTAGTACAGGAGACAACAGTCTATCCTGGTGGAAACATCCTTATAACTGGCTACTTATCAGAGATGACTACAGAGATCTTGGCTGCTTAAGGAAAATCAAAATAATTATTAAGTACTGAAAATTACATTGGATTTGGTATTAGGAGCTATGGGGTCCATCTGCAGCTGTTTCTTACAAACAACCTTATTATGTGACCCTGGGATAAATTGTTTCCCCCTGCTCTGCCCCTGGTATTTTCATCTGTAAAATGGAGCACTTTGCTTCAGACCACATGGCTCATGGATCTGAAGGATGGGATCCTTGTTTCCCTGAAATGTATGCCAAACATTGTATGTATATTCCCCACCCCCTCTGGGAAGAGGATCCATACTATTCATGAGGTCCTAGAAAAGTTCTGCGACACCCTAGAGAGAAGGAAGTTGAATTCCCTTGGTTGAGTATGACTTATCCCTTTCGCCAGAAGAAGTGGGCGTAGAGGCAAGGAAATTTCAGTCTGACTAAATTGCAGTTGAGTTGTGTAAGTTGAGTGTCAGTTTTATCAAAGGATAACTGGAAGGCGAGCTGTATCATTTTATTGAAAATAATCATTAAAAAATGTTTCTGTCTCACATTCCTGGGGCTCCTTGCTGCTTACGCTGCACAGAAGCCGTTCTTTTGTCTCCCTGGCCAGGGACTGTGTTATTAGTTGTGGCTATCGGTCACTTCCTGTCTCACTCAGCGAAATAATCATGTTATTTTGACTGGGATGAGAATGGGTTCAGAGCTGTGAACCTAGCCTCACAATCACTGGCAGATGCCTTTCCTGGAATGTTGGGAGGAAAGGAAAACAGAGCAGGAAAATAGTGTTCATGGAGCCTCTACATGAACCAGGCTCTGTCAGCAATTCATTCATTGTGATATAGTCATGCGTGCCTCTTTCCAACCAATATTTATTGGCACATCCTCCCTTGATTCTGGGGATAGAAAAGTGAACAATCAGACAAAAGAGTCCCCACATTTCTGGTATTTATGTCCTGGTGGAAAAGACAAAAAATATTAGTAAAAAAATCAGTTAAATGTACGTGTTTCACATGTCGTACTTCAGGACAGGATGGCAAGATGTCCTGCATAGTATAACCTCAATATTACAGATGAGGAAACTGCAGATTGGACACGCAAACTGACTCAACCCAGGGTCATAAAACAGGTAACAAGGAAGACTTGAGCTTTCAAAGTTAGATTTTTCTGACTCCCAGATTACTTTCCCCACAGAAAGGTGTGTGGGGGTGTGTGTGTGTGTGTGTGTTAGTTGCTCAATCGTGTCTGACTCTTTGTAACCCCATGGACTGTACCCAGGCTCCTCTGTACATGAAATTCTCCAGGCAAGAATACTGGAGTGGATAGCCATTTCCTTCTCCAGGGGATCTTCCAGACCCAGGGATCGAGTCTGAGTCTTCCCATTGCAGGCAGATTCTTTACTGTCTGAGCCACCAGGGAAGCCTCAGAAAACAGTGGTCACAACTTCAAAGCTTACCCTTCAGTTGTGAGTCTTTGAGACAAGAGTTCTTGAGGCTAATTCCATCCTGGTGGAGATCTGAGTTTATATAGAGAAAGCTGACTCTGCTACTGTCTTTGCATCGTGTTGGAAAGTTTGAAGCCATTATGTATTCACATCATTTTCTGCATCCTTCTATCTTGACTTCTTCTTGGATTCTAATTACACATGTTAGATGGTGCTTGACTTTGTCTCTCAGCTCTCAGTGCTTCTACCTATTTTCCCTCCATATTTTTAAATCTCTTTTGTTTGGGTTAGATAGTTTCTAATGATCTACCTTCCAGTACATATTTAAGGGTTTTTTTTTTTTCATTCTTTATCTGCTCCTTCATTAATACCTTATTTTAAACTTCTGTCTGATAATCACTACATCCTTTCCTATACAGTGACATTTTCTATTGTCTGACCTTTTCCTGAGTATGCATTCCTCTCTTCTGTTTCTTTGCATATATAGTAATTTTTGGTTGAAAATTGGACATTGCAGATAATATATAATAGTATATCTGCATTCTATTGTGTTCTTCTGAGGATTATTGGATTTGGGTTATGGAAAGCACTCAACTTGCCTGGATTCAGAGGTACACAGCGCCTGACAGTTTTGCTCTATTCTTACGGCTTTCCACCACTGCTCCCTCAGCCTGGCCCTCTGCGGTCTCCCAGGTGCCTGCGTAAGTTGGTTATTAGCAAGGATTTGGGCAGTAAGGGGACTCACATTTTCAGTAGTTATTTTTTTCCTAGGATTTCCCTCCTACCTTCCAGTTTGTCTGCTAAACTCAGGTTCTGTCTACTGACATGTGAAGCCCATAAAGCTAGTTTTCTTCTACCCAAGCTCTGCAAAATTGAGCATGCAGAGAGTTAAAGATGGCCATATTCTCAAAACAGGAATAGAGACACAGATGTAGAGAGCAAATATATGGATACTAAGGGGGAAAGGGGATGGGTGGGAGGAACCGGGAGATTGGAATTGACATATATACACTGCTGATTGCTGTTTTTCAGCCACTCAGTCATGTCCAGCTCTTTGCAACCCCATGGACGGTAGCAGGCTAGGCTTCTCGGTCTTTCACTATCTCCCAGAGTTTGCCCAAAGTCATGTCCATTGAATCTGTGTATAAAATAGATAACTAATGAGAACAAACTGCATAGTGCAAAGAACTCTACTTAGCGCTCTGTGGTGATCTGAATGAGGAGAAAGTCCAAAAGGGAGGGGACATATGTATATTTATGGCTGATTCATTTTGCTGTACAGTAGGAACTAACACAGGCATTCCCAAGTGTGGTGGTAAAGAACTCACCAGCCAATGCAGGAGACGTGAGCTCAATCCCTGGGTCTGGAAGATTCCCCGGAGAAGGAAATGACAACCCACTCTAGTATTCTTGCTTGGGAAATCCCATGGACAAAGAAGCCTGGCAGGCTACAGTCCATGGAGTTGCAAAAGAGTTGGACATGACTTACCAACTAAACAACAACAACAACAGCACGCTAACACAACATTGTAAAGAAACTATACTCCAATAAAAATTAATAAAAAAAAGAAAACAGGAAAACAAAACCACCCAGAAAACCCACAGATTTTACTCTCTGTAGTTCTACCGTTGAAGAGTAGGCTTCTTTCTGATTTCTCCATGCTTTTTTCTGGTCCCTCAGCATCTCTTTTAAACCTGTATCCTTTAGTGTCAGCCAGGGATTTGGGCAGAGATTACACTCAGCACTTGCCTCTCATTACTTCTGTCATTCTTTTGTTGCCAGGAATTCCTCTTTAAATTTTCACCTGCTTTCCTAGCCCTAAATTCTGGTTTCTGGCACCTTGGGTCACAAAGGATTTGGGTTTTCACAGTTGCAACCCTGGGGATTGCAGAGCAGTTTTGGGTCAGAAAGACACAAATTCCCAATTCTTTTCCTTACAGTTGTGGTTTTTTTTTTTTTTTTTTTTTTAATTAAACTCTTCTCTGGCTTCTGCTTTTGAATGCTTTCCAAAGCCTTTAAGGAATTTTTGTTTTTACTCTGGTTATTATAATAGTCATCTGCAGGAGGAATCATGTGACTATTCCATTCCTGCACTGTTGCTTCTACTTGGATTTGACTCTGAGAAAAATGTAAGATGTGCAGGGTGGAGTAAAGTGTCTGTCTGCTTCAGACATCTTGCTAAGCTGAGTCCCTTCTTTGACCTTTGGTCTCATTTCATTTCTTTTAGTCTTCTGTGTAAGTTATAGAGGCTGTTCCCAAGTAATGTCTAAGGAGGTTAGGGCTCTATACGCAATTGAACTAGAGTAGACAGAGAAGCAATAGGGATTAGAATCCTTGTCTATAAGGAGAAGTCAGTCTCACTGGGGTGACAAGTGGATGAACCTGTAGGAATTTTCATAGTTTAGTGCTGAGTAACATGCTGCCAGCCATTGTGTTATAGTTCAGGTGCCATATGCTTTGCAATACATTGATTTAGAGATGTAAGGCTGAACGTCATGGAAAACACCTGTCTGCTTTCTTTTGCAAACCCAAGTTAATTCAACCCTGTCACTCTCCTCTCTCGAATCTGTGATCAGCATGTATTGTTTTTGCTTGCCAAATACCTACTCTACCTTCTGGTCCAACATCCTAATTTTTCCTTGGGGAACCATCTTGGAATCAACTGCATAAGCTGTGATTGAGTGGGAATGGACCTGTGTTCAGGCTAATTAGAATATCCCCTTCTCTGACTACAATCATTAGTTAAAGAATGAGATGTGATCCAAGTTGGTCTACTGAGGTTCATTCCCCAGACTTTTATTAGAAACTTAGGGAAAAAGAAGTCCTTCATTTGGAACTGATGAGAGGATGGGATATAGTCTTTACTAACTTTACAGTGGGGCTTCCCTGGTGGCTCAGACAGTAAAGAATCATCTGCCTGTTATGCAGGAGGTGCAGGTTTGATTCCTGGCTCAGGAAGATTCCCCCAGAGAAGGGCATGGCAACCCACTCCAGTATTCTTGCCTGGAGAACCCCAAGGACAGAGGAGCCTAGCAGGCTACAGTCCATGGGGTTGCAAAGAGTTAAACACGATTGAGTGGCTAACACACATATACAACTTTATAGTACCAATAACTGTAGATAAAAATAAATAAAATAAAAATCTAGGGCCCTTTGTCCTTCCAATCCTATTTCTGGAACTATGGAAGCTGCCTTGCCATCTCTTGGCAAGAGTCTGTTTCAGGAAAACCAACACAAGAGAAATTAGACTTGAGAGATGAGATAAGGCATTCATTTGGGCTTCTGAAAGCAGATACACCTGGTGATTTTACAGCTAAATTTATACCTAGACTTTTTAGTTGCCTAAGACCTTAAATTTCTTTTATGTTTATGCCAATTTGAGTTGCATTTATGTCACTTATAACCGAAGGAGCCCTGTCTGAATAATAGCAATTCATTGTCTTCAGCCCCTATAGGATGAGATTAGAACTTACAGGCTTCACCATTGTTGTAGTGGGTTGAATACTGTCCCTTTAAGATTCATGTCAGCCTGGAACCTCAGAATGTGATCTTATTTTGAAATAGAGTCTTTGCAATAATTAGTTGGGGGCCAAAATCCAATGGCTGCTAGCCTTACAAGAAGACGTGAGAACACACAGAGATACAGCATAGATGAAGATGGAAGCAGAGATCAGAGGGAGGCACCTATAAAGCCAAGGAAGTTTAGAATAGCCAGGAGCCAGCAGAATTTGGAAGAGGCAATGATGAATCCTTCGCTAGACCCTTCACAGGAGCAGGACACTGCCAACACCTCAATTTCAGTCTTCTGGCCTCCAGACTGTGGCAGTATAAATTTCTGTTATTTTATACCACTCAGTGTGGTAATTTGTTATACAAGACCTAGGAAATTAATGCAATGATCTCTCTCCTACTTATTTTTCCAGCCTCCCTGTAGAAACAACAGGTCATCGTGGATAATAGCACAGACACTGAAACTGGGCTTTCTGGATTCAATTTTGGCTTTTTCACACTAACCTTTCTGAGACTCAGGTGTCTAAGGGAGCTAATGATGCACTTCTTCAGGCTGTTGTGAGAATAAAACGAGTCTATGTTTAAAGGCATCTAAAGCAGTTTTTGGCACAAATGATGCATTCAGTAAATGATGGCCATTGTTATTATTATTGTTGTTATTATGTATTTTCATAACCGTCACCAATGTCTCCTGCTGCATTCACAAAAGTGCTGCTTGTTTCAATAAGAGGAAACTATTGGTACTTCCTCAAAAGAAACCTAGGCCGGGGAGAGTTGAAGGAACTTCCGGCTCAGGATCAACCAGCCCCTGTGTGTCAGATTCGTAAGTCAAATCCCGGTTGGCCTGTGTCCAAGTCAGGCGTGCGTGAGTGTGTGCGCATGCTTCCGTCGCGCCCGACTCTTTCCAGCCCCATCGACTCTAGCCCCGCAGGCTCCTCTGCTATAGGACTCTCCAGGAGGAAATACCGGAGTGGGTTTTCATGCCCTTCTCCAGGGGCTCGTCCTGACCCAGGGACTGACCCACATCTCCTGCTTTGCAGGTGGACTCTTTATCTGCTGAGCCATGTGGGAAGCCCAGCCCTGTCAGGTACTATGGATCATTCAGAGCGAAAAGTAGTGAGTGGCCTCGAAGGGCTCCCTCAGCCTCCCTCTCCTTCCCTCTGTCCCGAACCCTCTCCTCCAGCTCGGTCAAGTCTTTGGATACTGTTCAGTTATCAGACTGTGGCCTCAGGCGATGGGGCACCCTCTGAGCGGGGCTGTGACTTTTTCTGAGGCCAGCAGGAATTCTCTTTCTCAGGATAATAGGCCCCTCTTCCTGTCTCTAAAACCATTGACTATCTTTGTTTTGGGGGAGGGGGTGGGGACTTAGAAATCTCATTACTCCCATTTGTGATATTTGCAATCAGTAAAGACATCCCCTAAAAGCACTTTTTATATGCTCAGAAAGAGACAGACTGGGAAGGAAGCCTTGTAAACCTGAAGCAGATACTCCTGATAAAAGCCTGCAGGAAACATGTTCTTATTTACTTCGATGTTCTGCAAACTTTGCTATCGAAACCTTGTATTGATTTTGTCTCGGTCTCTGTCAACGTGGTTACCCCTTGGGTCAATACATCCTGGTTATCTATCTCAGGACAGTTTGGAATGAAGAAATGGCTTTCTGAAGTTTTCTTTGTGTTAAGGTAATTTTTTGATACTCTACCAAAACCCCAGAGAGGCTACCAGCATCTCTCTCTCTCTCTTTATAATATATATATATATATATACACACACACACACACAGACCACACAGACACACATATGCATGATCTGTCAATGCTGATATCTACATTTATCAATCCATAGATAAATTTCAGCATGTTAATAGATAGATATACACACATGTAGCAAATATGTAAATTACATAAATAGAAATTATAAAAATAAATAGAAATATTTCTAGATTGATGTACCTAAAATATTTAAATATGTAAGTGTTTTTTATATATATATATATATATATATATATGTATGTATGTATGTATAGCCTCTCATCTCTCTCATCACAGGTGTTTTCCTTCATGCCTTCCTTCTGCCTGGCTCTCATCTCTGTCTTTATTTCTCTTCTTGTGTCTCCATGGCTCCTTCAGTCCCTTCAGTTCACCCATTTCTCTTGTCTTCATTTGTCCAATTTTGTTTCTGTCCTGTATCTCTGAATAAAACTACCACTGGGGCTTCCCAGGTGGCTCAGTGGCAAAGAATCTACCTGCCAAGCAGGAGGCATGGGTTTGATGCCCGGGGCAGGAAGATCTCCTGGAGAAGGAAATGGACACCCACTCTCGTATTCTTGCCTGGGAAGTCCCATGAACAGAGAAGTCTGGCGGGCTACAGTCCAAGGGATTGCAAAAGAGTTGGACACAACTTAGTGACTAAACAACAACAGAGCTGCCATTGACTGTCAAGGGAAAATTATTTTTTTTCCCCTAAGCCTAGGGAGAATTCTCCATCTCATTAGCTTTCCCTCCTGCCTAAGTTGTGTGTGTGTCAAGAAGTCATTTTTATATGAACATTTCTCCTCCTTCTGCTCAGTGACCATCCTGTGACATCAAGTTTTACCCATGAGATTCTAGAGCAGGGTTAGCACACACGGCCTTTAAAGGACCAGGTGATACTTCTTTTAGACACTGCCAGTCAAATGGCCTCTGTGGCTGTTACCAGTCCTGTCCCTGTTGTGTGCAAGAGAGTGTGTGAACAGACAGTGTGCCTGTCTTCCAATCCAGCTTTATTTACAAGGATAAAGTAGTTTGCTTCCCCTATTCTAGAACCCTCCCTCAGGAGATGGGGCACCTCTCGGTGTATTTCTGACTTTCTTCCTTGCTCCCACCCTTTTGGTGTGGTTGCCCATGATCTCGCAGGAAGAGCAGAGCCAGGATTTGGACCAACTGCCTGAACCCCAACTTAGGCTTGTTTCTACTTTGTCACACTTTCCTGAAGAATGCACTCACGATCTGCTGAGGCCAAGGGTGAAGGCACCCTCCCTTTAATGATTCCCCATTGCCCACTTGAGAGGGGGCTGTTCTCTAAGCCTGGCATCCAGACCCACAAAAGCAGGACTCCTTCTCCCCCTCCCTTTTTTCCTCTTGAACTTTTTATTTTGTATTGGGGTGTAGCCGATTATCAGTGTTGTGATGGTTTCAGGTGAACAGTGAAGAGACTCAGCCATACATATACATGAATCCATTCTCCCTCAACATCCAGGCTGCTACCTGATATTTAGCCAAGTTCCATGTGCTGTGCAATAGGTCCTTGCTGATTACCCATTTTAAATATAGTGTGCACATGCCCACCCCACACCCCCTCTCTCTTTCCCCAGTATCTCCCCTTTTGAGGCTCTGGGCCACCGCTGCATCCATCCATACTTGCTCACTCAGTCTCCTCTACGCATCTCAAGGTTCACTTCCATTGCTTTTCTCAGCTCTGCATGGCTTCCCTCAGTGGAACTCCTTTTTATTTTCCTACCCACTTATATGTCTTTCCTGATGTCTGCGTATCAATCCAGGAAAAGATACTAATGGTCCCCATTGAGTCTCAGAGCCCTCCCTGGGCAAGTCTTTATGGCAGGGGGACTGGTTTTTGTGATGGGGGCTCCTGGTATCTATTCCTGAGCCTGGGGTCTGGGGTGAGCAACTCTGACTGAAGTTCTTTTAGGACCATTTGCAAGAGAGGGAAGTTCCTTCAAGATGCAGAGGTGTTGGCAGAAAAAGCAGATATATCCACTGTACAGATGCCTGTGAATGTTCCTAAGAAATGGTTTTGATTGTGCCACTTCCCTGCTTCAGGGAACGGAAGGGATCAATGCTTCAGTGTGGCGATCGAGATCTGAGGTCATGAGGATCCAGTGCTGTGGCTCTAGGACGTCCATGGAAGAGCTGATTGGGTCACTGAGTACTGGAAGTCAAATTCCTTCTACCCCTGAGCACTGTCTTTAGACAACTGTCAAATTGCACTTTGCAAAAAAGCACCAGTCGTGTCCCATCTTCCTTCCTATTTGTTTCTGATATCTTCTCTTCCTGAAATGATCTCTTCTTCTCACTCCATCTGAATGCACGTGGAAGAAGTGCTTTATTTAAAATGCATCCTGATCACCTTCTAAAATCCTGAATCCCTCTGCTTGAATCTTCATAGCCTCTAAATTACATAGATCATGAATTTTTGTGCGCTCGTATCCTCTCCTGTAGGATAACACGTTGGGTATCAGGGCTTCCTTTTTCTGATATATTTGTGTGTCCCCCTTGTTCATAGAGTGTTTCTTTCATACAAAAGACACAATATTTGCTGGATTGAATGTAACTGGACTGATTAGAACATGTCACTCTAACTTTGATAGTCTGTGCCATTCATTTAACATTTATACTTGTCAACTTTTATTATTAATTATTTAGGCATATTTTTCTAAGTTGTATCACCTTTGCCTAGGTCATCAAAAGATGTTTTCTTCAATGGGATAAATGTTGATCATGTACATGCTACATGCCAGTCGTTGTGTCAATTACTATGACCATAGCAGAGAACATGGCAGACCTGGTTGCTGTCTTTGCAGAGCTTATTGTACATAAAATAGGTACCTATGGAAACAAGTACTGAGGGCTAAGATGGGAGAGGGATGAAGACTCTGAAAGAGAATATGAGTAGGTTGGGGGAAGAAGGGTCGCGTCATCCATGTGTGTAAGATGAACGACTTAGCATTGTAACAGGTGAAAAATAGTCATTTCTTTTCTTGGTTAGATCTGTGCCCCTTCTCCAGCTTATGCTGAACTGCCACACAGGGCTAAACCTCATTTCTATCCTAGGTTTCCGTGGTTCTCTCCTTTCTTCTTAGTGCATTTAACACAGTATATTGATATCTTCTCTTTAAAGTCTGGCTTACAGAAAAGCAGATTGCCACTTGCTCAACGCATCTGTCTCTGAGTGTCCAGCATGATGCTTGGCTCATGGTGCCTGAGAAGTGTCTATTGACTGCAAAAGTCAGCTAACCAAGGTGAGCCTGGGTTGGGTTGGGAGAAACCAGAGGCTTATCTGAAAGGTGCATAGTCAAGGGTTGCCTTATGGCCTGGATCAGGCACTTGGAGTGTTCATAATAGCCCCTTGTTACAAAATGAGGGAAGAAGGCGCCAGGGTTGCAAGGACAAAGGCTGATATTCTGATGTTGTTTGAAGCGAAATAATCTCCCAGCTTCAAATAGGGAAGCACATGACCCTTGTGCTAGACCAGAGGACTAGAGACCTTGACTTGGAAGCGCTGGCTGAGCGATGCCATTATTATCTTCCACCAAGAGGTTACTGGAAAGCACACCTCCCTCCCAATTCCTAAAAGCCAGGGCCATGACCTTGTCTGGGGCTTTGTCTTGTTTTGAAGACGTCTGTACTTTGGCACGTGCAACTGTTTTCCTCCTTTAGAAACAAAAATAGCCTCTGTCCTTGGGTACACTGTATCCTCTGGTGGGGGGAGGGGTGCCGAAGTGGCATTAGCAGAAGTCGAAGGTGGACACCAAACCAGTCATTGGAGACTTTTCATTCAGGAAGATTGGTGTCTTAATAAACAGACAAAAAGCAAAAGAAAGAAACACAATGGCAAGCTGAGAGAGATACTGTGGCAAGAAGGAAAGGGGTTATATGTTAGTACTTTTCATGGCACTTTCCCCCCACATTTTCAACACGGGACCAATTTTCATTACGTCGTCAGCCTCAGTTTCTTGTGAGCAAGGGCTCAGAGACAGTGGCGCCTTGCCCTACCGTGAGGAAGTGACAGTCACCAAGGCCACACCCGGGTTTGCCCTAGGTGGGCGGGCAGGGCTGCGAGGAGGCACTGGGCAGGTGGGTGGCGGCATTTCTCTTCCAAGAGCCCTCTTGTGTGGACCAGTTCGGCCAGTGGCAGGGAGACGGGAAACAGGCAGAGCTGAACTCCCTTGGCTCCTCCAGTGTCTGTCTGTACACAAACGTGTCTATAGAGCAGCGTGAAGAATAGTGAAGACCGGCTGAAGAAACTTAGAAAAATATGCACCTTTAAGTTTTGATGTGTGTGTGCTTAGTCGCTCAGTCATGGCTGACTTCAAGTTAGTAGGTGTGGGTTGAAGTTGCTACTCCATCTCTTTTAATTGTGAGACATTGGATGTCTGCTAAAATACCTCTCACTTGGAATATTTTCTGTCTGATTCTTCACCTTCTAATTTGCCCAGACAGATCAGCTCAAATATGCCTCCTTCCTGAATCCTTACCTGACCCTACTTGAGAAAACTGGATATAGAGAATTTCAGTATATGCGTGTGTGCTCACTCACTCAGCTGTCTGACTCTTTGCAATCGCATAGACAGTCACCCACCAGGCTTCTCTGTTTGTGGGATTCTCCAGTCAAGAATATTGAAGTGGGTTGCCGTTTTCTCCTTCAGAAGATTTTCCTGGCACAGGGACCTAAGCCATGTCTTCTGCATTGGTAGGCGAATTCTTTACCACTGAGTCACCTGGAAAGCCCAGTTCGGTATAGTTTTCAGCTTAATCTTGGATTCACATGTACCCATTACGCTCTATTACTGTTATAGTTTTTCACACATACCGTTGTTTCTGCTGCCTCAGGTCCTTTGCATGTGCTGTGACTTAGACAATCTTCACAGCACACTCAAGGTGGTCTCATAAGGCTGCTTCCTCCTGATCCTTCAATCCCCAACTTCATTGCCCCCCTGCTTGGGGAATACTTCCTTGATCTCCAGTTTTCAGGTATCCCTATGGCCTTCCTCTCTCAAAGCACTTTGCTCTCTTCTCTTCATAGTGCTGGGCACAACTCTTCCTTCTGTAGTAATTCCTTCACTTGTTGTTTAATGTCTTCTTCCCTCTATAAACTCTAACAGGCGCAGGGACAATAATAGTTTCATAACTAGACCTAAACCATTACCTGACCTGTGTCAGGTATATAGTAAGTACACAACAATTTTTTTTTTTTGGCAGGGGTGGGGGGCCCTAAGATTAAACAAATTAAAGAGAAGTTGTGAATAAAGAGAGAGAAGGAAGAAAAAGCTGGAGGATGTAGAAATACTTTTTCTCCCTGTGGAATTTGGTGATGGAGACACGTGTGGCTGACTTGGAGAGACGCTGGGAGCAAGGTACCTGGGTGTTCTGTGAGGCTGTTGTGTGCTGCATGCTGCCAGGGCTGGTAAGGGGGTCTCGGGTGAACCTGGCCCTCCCTGCAGTGTGCGGCTGCTGTGGAGGCCCAGGCCCAGCTGGCTCTTGTCGGAGGTCTGGCAGGTGGAGCTGCCTGAAGCGTTTTTCTTGCCTGGGCACTGACAGCACTCTGACTTCAAAGCTGGAACACACTGACCGGGAACACTGTGACCTTTGGCACAATTCCTTCCCTTCCCCTCCCTTGCTCCTGTGCAGGGAGGAGGGAGCCTTGCTCCCTTGCCTGGGCTCTCACTAGCCTGGAGAGCAGGTTTTCCCTAGATCCGGAGACTGGGAGAAAGAAGAGGCAGAGAAAAGACAGACAGAGCGGCAGCTGCTCTTTGAGCATCAAGGGAGTCAGACTGGATTCCACCATATTTAGAATGTGGTATGCTGATAAATTATACATCAGCTTGAGAGGCTTTGTCTCTCTAGGCCCCTGCTCTGAGTGCGAGCTACTCATACTTGCCTAGATTCTAGAAAAAAAATTAAAAAGCGTGGGCCACCACCTCCCGGCTCCTTTCATCTGGTCATCTTGATGAATGGAATTGGATATGATTTAGCTGATTATTATTAGAGGGCTCATTGAACCTCAGTCTTCTCATCTTTGAAATGGAGATAATAATAGAAGTTTCCTAAGGCCATTAAGAAGATGGAAGCTAATGTGCACAAAATGCCTAGCGTAGTGTCTGGCACGAGGCAGCAGACAGTCATTAATAACAGTCGCTCTTACCACCATCAGAGTCATTATAGTTATCCTAGGCTACCTTGTCACTCTGGGAAATGTGAAACCTTGTTGACATAGCCCAGCTTTACTGGTTGCTCAGTGGTAAAGAATTTGCCTGACAATGCAGTAGACAGAAGAGACGAAGGTTTGATTACTGGGTCGGGGAGATTCCCTGGAGGAGAAAATGGCAACCCATTCTAGTATTATTGCCTGGGAAATCCCATGGATGGAGGAGCCTGGTAGGTTACAGACCACGGGGTCGTATAGAACTGGACACAACTTAGCACACATGCATGCATTAACATAACTACTTCTCAGCTGAGAACAAGGAGACTAGGAGGCTATCAAATGATTTTCTCATGATCAGACTGCTAATACATGTTGAAAAGGGGCACATATATCCAGGTCTGTCCCTCTCCATTCAGGGGCTTTCTCTCTCTCTCCTTCTTTTTTTTTTTCCTTCTTTGGCCATGGCTTACTTTCTTGAGCAACAGAATATGGTTTATGTTGTTAATAGCTGCAGAAGGCATATTATCTTTACTATCAGAAACAAAGAGAATGAGCTGCCAATGTTTGTAGAGGATTTGATAGTTTATAGGATTCCTTTACCTCCATTATCTTTTTTTGGAATCCATAATTCTGCTTTTATATATGGAAAAAACCTAGGAAGTATTGAGACAATGACTTCATGAAATACTTTCCTCTGAGTTAAGGCCTCATTTATACATGCTACAGGAGTCATTAGCTAATTCCGGGGAAGTATACTTACGTGGCTTGCTTAATCTCCACTCTGCCATTTATGGGCCACCTG
Source organism: Antilocapra americana (assembly GCA_007570785.1). NCBI lineage: Eukaryota > Metazoa > Chordata > Mammalia > Artiodactyla > Antilocapridae > Antilocapra > Antilocapra americana. The sequence continues at coordinate 10,481,928 of ML661883.1, read as the reverse complement.
ACCTTGGCCATTCTCTGTGTGTTTCTTCATCTATAAAATGGGGATCATTAAAATAGTATAAGACAATGTATATAAACCACTATCACAGAAGCTGGTGCATGTGAGAACTTGATAAATAGTAGACACTATTGTTAGGCTGAGAAATACCCAAATTCTTTTCTTAGACTTCTGTTTTTGCAGTAGCTGGGCAAAGTCAGACTTAAAAATATTATGTTGGAGAATACCAAAGAAACCTGTGAGCACTGGGGGAATTGGGCAGAAACCCCCAGTGTTCCAGGATAAACAAAAATAGCAGTCAGCAAGGGGTTGGCTTTGGTTCAGGACCAAGGACAGCTCCAACATGTTCCCTGCCCCCTCAGTGGGGACACTCTATGTCTGTAGAGTCTGTGGAAGAAGGTTTCTACCTCAGGGCTTCCCTGTTTGGTACTTGCCACAATCTCCCCATTTTCCTGTGTTTGCCCATGCCATTCCTCCCATCTGAAATGCTTTTCTTTCCTCTCTTACCATGAAATATTTCTAACATAGCAAGAAGCATGGGGAATAGAATAATCACCTTTGCACTTAGCAGTCCAGATTAACACATGTTGGCATTTTGCCACAATTTGCCTCTGATGTTTTGGCTGGCTTTTTAAATTTTGTTTTATTTATTTATTTTTTTCCATGTCACACAGCATGTGGGATCTTAGTTCTCACACCAGGGATTGAACCCAGGCCCTCCCACAGTGGAAGCTGAAGTCCTAACCACTGGACTACCAGTGAATTCCCTTTTTTAAATAAAATGAGGCCAGTGAAGCTCCCTTTGTGGCCCTCCCCCCATCACATACCTCTCCTTACTTCCCAGAGGTGCCTGTGTTCTAAGGCTGGTGTTCAGTCTTCCATATCTTCCTCCTTTTACCACCACCAGCTTTCTTCTATTCATCTAAGTCTTCTGCATTTTCAAGAGCCAGGCCAAAGCCCTTACCCCTCCAGTTCATGGTGACCCTTCTTGCAAAGCATTGTTGCATTCAGTTTTGGAGGGTTTTCAAGGATTTCTCTTTCTCATTTTAATCATCCATCAAACATGTGCTGAGCAGGCCCTCATTGGAGGCAGCCCTCTTCTTTGGTGGAGTTACAAAAAAACGAGTTACATGTGGCCCCTGACTCTGAGAGCTCAGAGAACATGTCTTGTAGCTTCATATCATCTGTTGGTGAGAAAGCAAGCCTGCTGGGAGAGGGGCCCATCTTCAGAAGACTGCCACAGCTCCCACACAGGAACCAGACCGCACATAAAGCCTTGAGACCAGAAGACGGGAAGCAGTAGGAGGATAGGAAGCAAGGTAGAAGTTCCTGTGACATGTCAGGCCGTGTGTGGGGCAATTTAAATATATCATCTCATTTAATGTTCCATAAACCAGGGAAATGAGTTACCCCCTTCCTTTATTCCATGTAAAGTCAAGGCTTGGAGAGCCACCAGACCTGATTAGAAGTACAGTTCATATTTGAGTTGGGGCTTTCTAAGGTCAATGTCAGTATTTTTCTGGTCCTGTCTTTAGACGATGAACAGCTTGAGACAGAGACTGAACCAAATGCCTCTCTGGTTCCCAAGGACCAGTGTGGTCCCTTACCAGGCACTTGATTCACGAAAGCTTACACTGTGATTGATCTCTGGGGCACGAAGAGGACAAGGATGCGTGGGCCCTGCCCTCTAGGGGTTTACCATCTGGACAAGAAGGTCGGCTTTGGTAACAGTGCAGGAAAGCAGGGTACAATGCCGATAACATAGGTAGGATTTCTACTCTCAATGAGAGATGGGATATATTTTCTTTGTTGGCCTTGCCCTTTAAAAACATAAGACTGAAGCACTTGGAGGGCACGGACTTCCCTGGGAACTCCAACACTGAACAGTCAGGCCAAGTCTGACTTTTCTCCCCAGGTCTGACTCACCTGGCCCCATCCCTGGCTTCTCCATCCGCCCTTTATTCTGTCACCCTTCTGACTTTGGGCTCAAACTTGCCATGTAGGTTCTCTGCTCCCTTGTTTCGCTTTGGCATCTCTTGCTATCTTGATGAGAATCTTCTGCTCCAACCTATGATACCTAATCAGCTGAACCAACCCCTACCCCCTGGTCCTCCTTACTCCTGTTGTTCACTACCTCCAAAGTCAGAAGGATGTGGCTTCAGATGTTGGGTATGACCTAACGCCCCTTCCAGAACCCATATCTTCTCCAAAACAGAGTCTGGGGCAGGGGATCTTGGCATCTAGGTGGCATGAACCACTTGGCAGATTGGTGAAGCTTGACCCCTCCTTAAAGGAAACAAGTTATACTGAGAGGTAGTTATCAGTCGATGGAGAGTTGATAGATAATAGATGATAGATACATAGACAGATGGTAGATAACTGTATTTGTTATCTTTTACTGAGAATCAAATACATATTAAAACAACAGACATCTCTTTTCTCATGGTTTTTGTGGGTCCGGAGTCTGGGCGTGGCTTAGCCGGGTCTACTGGCTCAGGATCTCTCACAAGGTTGCAATCCAGGTGCTGGGCAGGATGGCAGTCATCTTGATTGACTGGGGGTGGATCTGCTTCTCAAGTTCACTCATGTGGCTGTTGGCAGGATTTAGTTTCTCATGGGAGGTCAAACTCAAAGCTCTAGTTCCCCAGTGACGGTTGATCCAAGGTGGTTCTTAGTTCTTTCCTGCAGAGCAGCTCATAACATGGTGGCTGCTTCATGAGAGTGAGTAAGTGAGAGGGATAGGGACTAAGATGGAAATCACCATCTTTTATAACCTCATCTTGTAAGTTGTACCCTCTCACTCTTACCATACTCTGTTCATTAGAAGCAAGTCATTAGGTTCAACTCACAATCATGAGAGAGAATTATCCAGGGCATGAATAGCTGATGAGTGGGGTTGGGGAGGATCCTAAACGACCATCTTAGGTGGCTACAAAAGCACCTGCATGCCTCCTAAGTTACTTCAGTCATATGTGACTCTTTGCAACCCTATGGACCATAGACCACCAGGCTCCTCTGTCCACGGGATTCTCCAGGAAAGAATATTTGGAGTGGGCTGCAATGCCCTCCTCCAGGGAATCTTTCTGACCCAGGGACTGAAGCCACATCTCTTATGTCTCCTGCATTGGCAAGTGGGTTCTTTACCACTCACGCCACCTGGGAAGCCCAGCTACACAAGCACAGTATGCACTTTTTTATGTAGGCATTAAATAAGATCTAAGAGATTCAGTAGCTCAGGTGACTTTGAAGGAGACTTGAGTACAGGCACACCTCAGAAATACTGCAAGTTTGGTTCCAGACACCTGCAATAAAACAAATATCGCAATAAAGTGAGTCACATAAATTTTTGGTTTCCCAGTGCATATAAAAGCTATGTTTATACCATACTTACTGTAGTCTATTAAGTGTACAGTAATATTATGTCTTTAAAAAAAGTGTAGACCATAATTAAAAAATATTGCTTAAAAAAAAAGCTAACCATCATCTGACAACTTAGGGTTGTCACAAAACTTTAATCTATAAAAAGAAAAAATGCAGTTTCTGTGAAGTGCAATAAAGTGAAGTGCAATGAAATGAGGTCTACCTATACCAACAACAACATGACATATGATAGGAGATTATCTGTAATTTTTGTGGATGACAGAAATCACAGATGTTGTTTATACATCAGAATTTGTTGCCTATATTCACAAATAATGAAAATGCTCACGGTTGTTCGGAACTTCCCTTTTCACCCAGACACATGCATGACCGTGACATTAACTGAACAGAAAACTGTTCTCTTTTCCAACCATATCTGTGTTAGTCCACTTCCACATAGAAACTTCTACAATTTCAGAGGACTTGGAGAGGAAGCTGCTACCCTGGCTTGCTTCTTTCCATGAAATAATGACTTTTTTTGCTGGTAACCCTGGTATCCCCCTTCATAGATCACAGACTTGTCCTGTTGAGGGGGCTTGCATAACTCAGTGAAGCTACGACCCCTGCCATGCAGGACCACCCAGGATGGACCAGTCATAGTGGAGACTTCAGACAAAATGTGATCCACTGGAGGAGGGAATGGCAACCACTCCAATATTTTTGCTGCAAAAACCCTGCCCATGAACAGTATGAAAAGGCAAAAATATATGACACTGGAAGATGAGCCCCCCAGGTCAGAAGGTGTCCGATTTATTACTGGGGAAGAGCTCATTTCACATATTAGTAAGACTATGCTCAAAATCCTTCAAGCTAGGCTTCAGTGGTATGTGAGCTGAGAAATTCCAGATGTCCAAGCTAGCCTTAGAAAAGTCAGAAAATGAGAGATCAAATTGTCAACACTCATTGGATCAATGGAGAAGGCAATGGCAATCCACTCAAGCACTCTTTTGCCTAGAAAATCCCATGGATGGAGGAGCCTGCTAGGCTGCAGTCCATGGGGTCTCAAAGAGTCGGACACAGCTGAGCGACTTCACTTTCACTTTTTACTTTCATGCGTTGGAGAAGGAAATGGCAACCCACTCCAGTGTTCTTACCTGGAGAATCCCAGGGATGGGGGAGCCTGGTGGGCTGCCATCTATGGGGTCGCACAGAGTCGGACACAACTGAAGTGACTTAGCAGCAGCAGCAGCATTGGATCATAGAGAAAGCAAGGGAATTCTAGTAAAATATCTATTTCTGCTTCATTGACTACACTAAAACCTTTGTGTGGATCACAACAAACTGTGGAAAATTCTTAAAGAGATGGAAATACCAGCACCTTACCTATCTCCTGAGAAACCAGTATGCTGGTCAAGAAGCAACAATTAGAATCTTACATGGAACAAAACTGACTGGTTCAAAATTAGGAAAAGAGTAACACAAGGCAGTATATTTTCACCCTGTTTATTTAACTTATATGCAGAGTACATCATGTGAAATGCCAGGCTGAATGAAGCTCAAGCTGGAATCAAGATTGCCAGGAGAAATATCAACAACCTCAGATATGAAGATGATACCACTTTAATGGTGAAAGTGAAGAGGATCTAAAGTGAAAGTGAAAGAGGAGAGTGACAAGGCTGGCTTTAAAACTCAACATTCAAAAGACTAAGATCACAGCATCCAGTCCCATCACTTCATGGCAAATAAAAGGGGAAAAAGTAGAAACAACAATATTTTTTTTCCCTTGGGCTCCAAAATCACTGTGGATGGTGACTGCAGCCATGAAATTAAAAGACACTTGCTCCTTGGAAGGAAAGCTGTGAAAAACTTAGACAGCATATTAAAAAGCAAAGATGTCACTTTGCCAACAAAAGTCCGTGTAGTCAAAACTGTGGTTTTTACAGTAGTCATGTATGGATAAGAGAGTTGGACCATAAAGAAGCCTGAGGACCAAAGAATTAATGCTTTTGAACTGAGGTGTTCGAGAAGACTCTTAAGGGTCCCTTGGACTGCTAGGAGATCAAACCAGTCAATCCTTAAAGGAAATCAACCCTGAATATTCACTGGAAGGACTGATGCTGAAGCTGAAGCTCCAGTACTTTGGCCACCTGATACGAAGAGCTGATTCATTGGAAAAGACCCTGATGCTGGGAAAGACTGAGGGCAGGAGAAAAGGGCAGAAGAGGATGAGATGGTTGGATGGTTGGATCACTGACTCAATGAACATGAGTTTGGGCAAACTCTGGGAGATAGTGAAGGACAGGGAAGCCTGGCGTGCTGCAGTCCATGGGGTCACAAAGAGTCAGACATTACTGAGTGACTGAATAATGACAACACCTAGAAGGCTGAGATCAGGACCCTGACTGCCACTAATCTGCTATTCATTGTTTCTCTCTCTTCAGAGTTGCATGTATTCCCTTGGTTCCTGCCTTTGCCATAAGGTCAGCCCGTGGGAGCAGGCTGCACCCTGAGTCTGGGTGATGGAAGGATGAGAGGGGTAAGGAAGAGAGGGAGGGGAGGAGGGAGGAATCCTTGAAGTTCTGTAGCTGCAGCTGGGTGAGGGAGCCCATCAGAAGAGGAAGCCATGTTTTCCCACCCATATTTGCCAGCAAAAGGCAAACAGTCTGTTCCTATCTAACGCCCAGGTCTGCGGCTCAGTCAGAGAGGAGAGGGGTGTAATTACCACCAAACATTTTACATCCTCCCATGGCCATACCCAGGCTGGCACATAATTCATGCCCTAGCCACAACTTGTATTTGTTTCTCTAATGTAAGAATGCTACTCTTAAGGCTGCAGTTCACTTCTGTGGGTCTGAGAGAGGATATATGCATATGAACAGCTAATTCACTTTGCTGCACAGCAGAAATAAATACAACACTGCAAAGCAACTATACTCTGATAAAAAACTAAAAACAAAACAAAACCCAAAAACATCTATTGTGAGCTAAGCAAAGGGCAAGATGCTGGGGACTGAGGCAAGAAAAGTCAGAGGAATTCTTACTCTCATGAAGCTTACATTTTGGAGGACAGATATATATAACAAACAAACCAAGGTAAGGAGATGAGATGTTGGACGTGTTTTACAAGAAACAGGCAGTGGATCAGAGTGAGAACCACCAGGGTACCCATAATGTCTGCCATGACGGTCCGGGAAAGCCTGGCTCTGTGAAGGAGGCCTTGGAGTGAGGACTATCAGGCAAGGATCTGGGTGGACGGAGGCTGGCTGGAGAAGACTGAAGGCAGAAACAATTGCATGGGCACTATGCTTGGTGTGTCTGAAGGAAGAAGTTTATATACTTTGACTTAATCATGTTGAAAGAAAATCAGCATGCAATATGATGCCTTCAGGATACAAGTGGTATAAACGAATACATTGTCTGCATGCTAAGTGGCTACAGTTGTGGCTCCTTTGTGCATGAGATTCTCCAGGCAAAAGTACTAGGGTGTGTTGCCATGCCCTCCTCTAGGGGATCATTCTGACCCAGGGATTGAACCCGCATCGCTTGTATCTCCTGCATTGGCAGATGGGTTCTTTAACACTAGCACCGCCTGGAAGCCCCAGTGAATGCATGCGTGCTCAGTCATTTCAGTCATGTCTGAGTCTTTGTGACTGTATAATCTGTAGCCTCCAGGCTCCTCTACATTACCAGTAAAATAAGATGCTTTTTTTTTTCCTGTGTATAGGCCTTAGTTGTGCTCACACTTTATGAAAATGAATCACTGCTTTTAGACTCATGCTAGAGAATGGAGAATAATTCTAGAGACTTAAATTGCTACCAGCGACAACACCTGTCTTTCTGGAACAAAGCTGGGTAACTCCCATCTTGGCCTTTCATTCTAGACTTTCCAGACACCTTCTCCATGTCAGTCCATTTCATATTTGATAGATATACTTAGACTTTTCAGCAGTCTGCTCATGTGGCTAAGTATGTGTTAGTTGCTGAGTCGTGTCCAACTCTGTGACCCCGTGGGCCATAGCCTGCAAGGCTCTCCTGTCTATGAAATTCTCCGGGCAAGATTAGTGAAGTGGGTTGCCATTTCCTTCTCCGGGGGATCTTCCTGACCCAGGGATCGAACCCAGGTCTCCTGCATTACAAGCAGACTCTACCTCTCAAGAATCTGCTATTCCTTCCTTATGAACTCATCCAAAGAGATTTCTAGATTTCTGGGAAGCTCCGGCCTTTCTTTTTGTCCTTGCTGAGATCCTTAACCTTTGAGGATCTCTGCCATATTATGAATACTCACTCTTCTTTATTAGCATTCTCTTTTCTGGTTGTTTGTAAGTTTCCACCCTGGGGGTCCAGCTGTGTTGGAATTTCCTTCTCTCTCTGCCTGCCTCTCACAGCTGCTTCATCAGACCACACTCCATCCAGCTGGCAAAGCTCTCTGCCTCCCTCTCCTCTGGGTTCCCTTTGGCCTCACATGCTCATTGAGGAGCTCAGAAAGAGGACATAAAAGAGGGGGCTTCCTGGTGGGCATCCGTGAGTCACTGTGCAGACAGGCTGTGGCAGGTCCTTCTCACCATCTGATGAGTCATGAGTGTGGCCAAGCAGATGGCCATCAAGACAGATAATGTGTCAGTCTCCCTGTCAACTCTGCTTGGCCCCAGACACCAAAATAGCCTGCATCTGGGACCACTGGAGGCATGTGATCCAACTGTATAAGAAATTTCGGCCAGCAAAGAGGGTGGTGCTGCCTTACTTTCTGAAGGTTGAGCTGGAGGTTAAATATTGTCACAGAGATACTCTAGATAAGTTTGCCATCCTGGCCAGCCACCATCTGAGGGATGTCTTGCTGACGCAAGTCCATTCTCTCCACAAACATAAACGCTCTATTTTTCATCTGAATGTGTTCTAATCGTTAAGGTCTCATCTCATTTGTCAGGAAACAACGCAGAGCAAATGAGGGCTCCTTCCTACAAGGCAGAGAATAATGACAGCTTCTCTGCATTGGGTACCGCCTCTCCCAGGCCCTTGGCTGCCACAGTGACCTCACTTACTTTTATGCCTTCTAACACAGTACAACTTGGGACACAGATGGCAAGACCGAGGCTCAGAGAGTTTCAACAATCTCCCCAGGTTCTCATAGGTAGGAATGGTAAAGCCTAATTTTGAGAATTATTAGTTTCATCATAAAGGATACAAACCAGGACTAGCCAAATGAAGATATACATAGAACAAGGTCTGGCAGGGTCCTGAATTGCCATGCCCTCTCCTTACAGAATCAGGGTGGATCACTCTCCCAGCATATCATCAGCCAGGAAGCTCTCCCAAACTTTGATGTTCAGAGCTTTTTTTGTTTTATTGTGCTAAAAGTCACATAATATTAAACATACTATTTTAACCATATTTAGCTATACCCGGAGAAAATCATAATTCCAAGGATACACACACCACATTGTTCTTTGCAGCACCATTTACAATAGCCAGAACATGGAAGCAACCTAAATATCCATCAACAGAGGAGTGGATAAAGAAGATATGGTAAATATATGCTATGGGTAAAGCTGATTTTAAAATAAGGTGACCATACTGTTTAGCAACCAAGCCAGGGTACTTTTGAGGGTGAAAGAGGGCACTCTTAGGAATTTCACCAGGCAACAGATGTAAAAGTGGAATGTTTCAGCAGGTCAGAATATATAGATGCTTCTGTTTCGAACCAATCTTTTCAACTCCAAAACCCAGGTTTTCTCAATCATCCTATGGAGTCCCAGGAAGGTAACTGAAGAAATTTGAACTCAGCTCCCGCTTCCTTTTGTGACATTTTTTGCCTGCTGATTTCTTCCCATCTCAGGATCCTGCTGTGCTTTTAAGAAGTCCTGTGGGTGACTGTGCTGTGCTGCTGAGTATGGGAACTCCGGCATCTAATGCTATGGGTCTGAGGACAAGAAGTCACTCTCATTCATTGTATCTTAGCAGCTGACATAGAGCCATTCAGTATCTGCTTAATAGGTTTGTTCAATGAATGAATGAAATTATATACAAAGGCAATCAGGTATGAGTGGCATAGCTGGAGGTATATATTTTTTGGCGGTATAAATTAGTGGGAGGTGTCCAGCTCACAAAGAAAGACAAGACAGAGATAAACAGGCTAAGCTTCATGTTCATCCTTAGAGCAGAGCCACCAAAGGCTCTGAGTAGGAAAGCCACTTGGTTTGGTTTGCATTTTGGAAACAACACTCCCCATGGTCGTGTTCCAGGTGAAGCCTGCAAGCAACTGGACACTGGAGGCATTTAAAACATGTTTTCAAAAGGGCTACTGAGTGCCCAGCATAATGTAACCTTTTACATATTTGAGAAATCTCCAAGCTGGGGCAAGCACCAGCCAGGATCAGCATTAGCCTCTGGACACATCCTCTGAGCAGGATGGGTCACCCTGGTGGGACACCCCAGAGTCACTTTTTCAGAGGAATCGGTTCCCACTGGTTGTTCACTGGCTTCTCCCCCTGTATCAGCAGTTCTGACCTGTGGGAGGCTGGGTGGGAGGGAAGCACCCACCCACCCAGATTCAGAAAGCTGAGGAGTGGTTTCTTTGGCCAGGGAAGTTCCCTTCAAGGGGAATTTTCCTCTTTTTGCTCTCCATCACCTCTGTGCCATTGGAGGGCCTGGGCTCAGGCTTGTGGCTGGAGACAGGGTACATGAGGGGCTTTCAGGCATGGCAGTTCTCTCTACCCCCCCACCCCGAGTGGGGCTGTGGTTACTACTGCTCTTCCAGAGCAGCCCAGGGAATCTTGCAGTTTGCAGCCCTCTGCCCTCAGGCTACCCACAAAGCTTTGCCCTGTCTGGCCAGCAGGCCACCAGGCAGCGCAGATGAAAGACACTCTTCACACTTATGGCGACTGGAATGCTCTGTCTGTAAACCAGACGATGTGGAGGCCAGCTCATAAGCACCTCACAGTCTGTTGGTGGATGGTGGGTCCCTGTTGTCAAACCTTAAATTGGCTTCCCTCCAGGCACAGGCTTCTTCTGACACAGTCCCAGGAGAGCCTATGTGGGCGTGGCCAGGCCCGGTGCTCATATAAGCTTGAACACAGGTTCTTCCCTTTCTGGTCAAAGCCTGCATCCTGCACCCACCCTCATCCTATCCTCTCTTCTAGAACCATCCACTGCCTGAGAATCTCCAAGTACTATCCCAGTCCTCACCTCATCCCTCTGATTGAATTCTGAGTCAGGCACAGCTTGTACCCTTCTACCTTCTTCCATCAAGCACTCATGCACTATTTGTCAAGACTTGCCCTAAACCTTTGCAAGAATTTGATCATGTAAATCTCGAGCTCTGTCAGAACTTAATGGCTGACTTTGCCTTGTATCTCTGGGGTCAGAAGAAGTCACACACACTCCTGGCTGCAAGGAGAGCTAGGAACTCTGAGATTCAGCTTCCCAGTTTCCATATGGGAGGTGGCAATGGGGTGGGAGGGAAAGAAGGTGGGGAAGGTTCTAAAGTAGTCGATCAACTCTGTTTGCTCCACTGTTAGCCCTGTCATCCCCATTTGGTAGATTAAAAAACTGAGTCACATGGAAGAGAAGTAACTTTCTCCAGACCACCCAGCTAGAGAGTGATGGAGACATGATGAGAATTCCAGACTGACAGCTCCCAAGTCTGTTCTTGTATCAACCAGTCTTCCTGTGGGGCCCCTCATAATGAGGGAGAAGTAGGGGCATTCATGATATATACTAGAAAGTGGAATGGTTCCAGTAAAGGTCTGTTGTCTTGGAGAGGGAGTGGAGTCAAGGACAACTCTGGGATTCTGCCTGAAATGGGGCATGTTGGAAATGTAAATAATACTGTCAAAGTTTTGAAGGACTTCCATGGACCACTCTCTTCAATGTCTTGGTTGTACTCTGATAACAAGTGGGCATACCTGCCTTTACAAGGTGGAAAAAAATCGCAGCTCACTGAGGTTATGTGATTTGTCCAAAGTCAAGCAGATGGTAAATAAAGGTGACAGCTGGATGTGACCTGGATCTGCGTGGCTTCAAAGTCAGGTTGATGACCATGTTTCTCCATGCTGCCTTCTTATGAGGAAAAACGGGAACGGGAGGCCCTGGCCGGCTTCTGTGAATTGCAAGTTGTTGGGATTCCTGTCCTTCTTCGACCCAGATTTGTAAACAGAGGCTTTGCAAGCCAAGATACACATGGGCAGACGCAAAGGAGCAGTGCCAGCAGGAGAGAGTCGCATGCGTCCCGGTGGTGTGAAGCCTGTGTCCACATGGACCCCTGCTGTCTCCAGAACTGAGCTGCCCGGGGCCTGGTGGCCTGCAGATGGCCACAGAGTGGCTGTGGGCTTGTCTGGCAGCAACCTGGGCGGTCCAGTGGGAGGAGATGCTGAAGGGGCAGCGTGGCCGGCTGACAGAGCTTCCTCTGCTTCCAGGCTCCTTGCTGAGTCCTTTTAAAGGGAAGTAAGCCAGAAGCAAAAACAACAATACAGTATATTAACACATATATATGGAATTTAGAAAGACAGTAACGAGAACCCAACATGCGAGACAGCAAAAGGAACGCAGATGTATAGAATAGACTCGTGGACTCTATGAATGAGGGAAAGGGTGGGATGATATGGGAGAATGGCATTGAAACATGTTAATTATCATATGTCTAATCAATCACCAGCCCAGGATTGATTCTCAGGGCTGGTGCATCGAGATTTCCCGGGTGGGAGGGAGGAGGGAGGGAGGAGGGAGGGGTTTCTGGAGGGGGAGCATATGTAAACCCATGGTGATATCATGGCATTGTATGACAAAAACAATAAAAGGGAGGGGAAAAAAAAGAAAAGAACAAAAAAAAAAAAGGGAAGAAGGAAAATTTAAAAAGATAGTTGTCACTGGAACCAGAAAGTCCCACTCAAACAGTGGCTGTCACTTACTTATTCATGCCAAACTATTGATGGAACCCCTGCCATGTGACAGGGTCTGTCCTAAGACTGCGGACACAGCAGGAGTTCAAACAGAATCCTTGCTCTCAGGGAGCTTGTGGTTTATGGATGGAGATGGACGATTGGAAAGGTGCAAATGGATGTATAACGTGTCCTGTAACAGAAGCATTGGACTTCCCTGGAGCTCCGGTGGTTAAGACTCCATGCTTCCACTGCAGGGGGCATGGGTTCAATCCCTGACTGGGGAACTAAGATCCCACATGCCATGTAGTGCTGCCAAAAAGCATAAGGCAGTGACCCAGGGGGAAGGGAGAAGGACTAGAGAGACTGGACATGCTCTTTGTAGCAGGGAGCATGGGGAAAACCACTTCAAAGAAGCATCATTTAGGCAGAGGCTTGAACAAAGAGAAAGAATAAGTTGGGCAGATAGCTGGGGCCAGATTGGTCTCTGGCAAAGGGAGCAGCAAATTCCTGAGAAAAGAGGGGGACTTGGGCTTTTTGGGGTGAGCAGAGAGCTCGATGACGAAGGAGGGTCTGGAAGGGATGGAAACAGGTGAAGGAGCAGGTGTGGAGGGCAGGAAAGGGGAAATCTATGGCTCATAGAAAGGCTTCACTTTTGGAAGAGAGGTAAGATGTTTTTTCTGGGTTGTATCAGAAATTGGGATGAAAGACCAGCTGGTGAAAATCACTGGAGGCTGATTTCAGCTCCATGAAAGGTTGCTGCTGCTGCTAAGTCACTTCAGTTGTGTCCGACTCTGTGCGACCCCATAGACAGCAGCCCACCAGGCTCCGCCGTCCCTGGGATTCTGCAGGCAAGAACACTGGAGTGGGTTGCCATTTCCTTCTCCAATGCATGAAAGTGAAAAGTGAAAGTGAAGTCGCTCAGTCGTGTCCGACTCTTTGCAACCCCATGAACTGCAGCCCACCAGGCTCCTCCATCCATGGGATTTTCCAGGCAAGAGGATTGGAGTGGGTTGCCCTTGCCTTCTCTGATGAAAGGCTGAATAATGCACAAATCACCAACTCTGGATATAAGGGACAAATATGAATTCATCCATCTATATAGTTATTGAGAACCTACTGTGTGCTCGGCAAACATACGTATGCAATTCAGTTTTTTGTCTGAATCATTATTTAAATGAAATCCATCCATTGCAGTTGGCTGATGTGTCTCTTTTGTTGTTTGTTTTTTAAGTTGTGTCCAACTCTTTGTGACCTCATGGGCTGCAGTGAGCCAGGCCTCCCTGTCCTTCACTGTCTCCCAGAGTTTGCTCAAACTCATGTTCATTGAGTCAGTAATCTGTTAGATTTCTTCCAGTTGTATATTCCCCTCTCCTGCGTTAGTTAGCCAGGGCTGCCATAACAAAGTACATTGGTTGGTGGGTTAGGGAAGGGACTTAAACAGCAAAAGGTTCTTCTCTTACAGTTTTGGAGACCAGAAGCCCAAGAGGAAGGTGTTAGCAGTTTGGTTTCTTGTGAGGCCTCTCACCTTGTCTTGTAGATGGCAGCTTCTCCCATCCTCACATGGTCTTCCCTTTGTACCTGTGTGTCCTACTGTTTCTTAAAGACACTAGCCATGGTGGATTAGGGCCTACCCTAAGGACCTCATTTTAACTCTCAGAAATTTTATTTCCTTCCTTTTTTTCAAGCTTTATTTATTTAAATTTTTGACCATATGCTGTGGCATGTGGGATCTTAGTTCCCCGACCAGGGTTCGAACCCACACCCTCTGCATTGGAAGATGGAGCCTTAACCACTGGACCACTGGGGAAATCTACCTCATTTTATTTTAATTACTTCTTTGAAAACTCTACCTCTAGTGGTAGTAATAAACAGAGGTACTTGGAGTTGGGACTTCAACATACGATTTTATAGGGGACACAGTTCCGCTCACAGCCTCTCCCTCCCCTCACATGTCATCTGTTGAAGAAACTGAGTTGTTGGTTCTGTCTGTGATTTTCAGGTTGCATCCTGTGGTTTATTCCATTTTCTGTAAATGGTACTTAGGCACCTGGCTGGATTCAGGTTTGATTTTCAGGCAAGAATCCTATGTTAGTGGTGGTGTGTATTTCCAACAGGAGTCGGATGATGCCTGGTTATCTCTCTTTCTGACATGTACCATATGGTTTCCACAAGAAATTTAGATAAGTAAGAACCATGACATTCCTTGATTACTTTCCTAAGCACTGTTTGTATGAATGGCCTTGAGACACTGAAAAATGCTGAGGTGCTTGTGAATCAAACCAAGATTCAATTATACCCAACATCATTTTAGCAGTGTGTATTTTATGGGACTTTTCTTTCGCAGATATCATTAAATTTGAATATGAGATGAAACTGTGGTCTGGACGAGAATGTCCTGCTGATCCGTACTGTAATGGGAGAGAAATTTCATGGAATTTCTGCATCATCTACAGCTACATGTGGGGAAGATCTTCTAAGACACTCAGATTTGGGTCTGGATCCTGGTGCATTCTAGGGGACTGAATTGGTTATTTGTTGCTATGGAACAGATCACCCCAATACTCAGTGATTTCACATCACAACTACTTTTCTTACTCAGATATCTGGGGAGTTGGCTGATTTAGTCTCAATTTGTCTAAGGGAAATGGGTAGGGAAGTACTCTCCATCTCTAGGGAGAAGAACTAGAAAGATATCTGAAAAGGAGCTTGGATAAGGGGGGAAAAAGGCATAGAGAACTGGGACCAATAATTCAATCAATAACTTAGATTAAATGAAATAACATATGTCAAGTGCTCAGGGATTTCTGGGTTTATGTTCTGTGCCTTGTGAATGCTGGCTATTGCTGCTACTATTATTAATCATTAATCATTATTTTGCAACAAATCATGGCTGAAAAGTGAATGCCATGGACCTTTCTTTGAGCAGACATCCTCAGTGCTGGGTGTCACTTAACGTTAGTACCATGACAGCAGGTGTAGGGGCCATCTGTGTTAGGGGCCTGCCAGTTGACAGAACAGCTTCTCCATGCTGGGCAGCTGTTTATTCAGAGGAGGTCCTGGGCCTGACTTGTCTCTTTACCATCAGGTGCTGTTCGAAACCAGGGAAACCATGAGAGCTCACATTCAGTGGAGAGGGAGAACACCCGCTCTTGTTTGAAAGAAGAAATGAATTGCTTGATTGGAGCTCACACACCTGGACATTCTTGAGAGTGTGTTTTTGGCACGTGTTAAGGGGAAGAGGCAAATGAAGAGAAAACAAATTGGTCTTAGAGATGTATTTTAAAAAGCAGCGGTGTACTTGCCGTGTCTATCCTGGGCTCAGCACAGCTTTCACTGGAACTCCATCACTAGCGAGTCGCATGTGCTCTCTTCTCTGCAGACCATCTGCACCAGAACCCCCTCGGGCATTAGTAACTCCTCCACACCCTGATTTGGGAGGCTGAGGGGGTGACACTTGGATTTTAGAGAGCTTTCTTGTGTATGTGATAAGCAGTTGGATGAAGCGGGGCATTGGTCTCCCTGTTTGGGTGTTCATATCTGGTTGCATTACTGCACAGAAACTAGATTCCTGCTCACAGCGGATCAGAACCAGAGAGCTCTGGAGTCTGTGCTCTTAAGCACCAAAGACCGTGTCTTATTCATCCTTGCATCCTGGGGCAGGCTGCCCTGGAGGGCTGTGATGCTGAGTCCAGCATTTACGGGGCCTTCTTTGTGCAGAACAGGAGACAGAGGCCCAGAAGGGCTAAGTGACTCACCCAGGGGTGTTCTGCAGAGGCATTCCCTACTTGGTCTCCCCTGCCCCTGGGGTCTGGCCCTTCCAAACTTCTTCTTGGGGAGGGATCTCCCAGGTATAAAGCACCTCTGACATGTTAAGCCTTGTGCTAAGTGATTCAGACATGTTATTTCACTTCCTTCTTTTATTAACAAATAACACTTAGCAAATTAGCACTATTGGCTCCACTTGATGGATGAGAATATGTATTGAAAGTCACACTGCTACTGGGGAGCAAGTGGGAATTGAATTAAGGTTTTCTGGGTGGATGCAGAGATTGAAAAGAAGCAGGAGGAGCCTTCCTGGGGTTGTGATGATGTTCTGGTTCTTGACCTCAATGTGGGTCCCTTGTGGGAGGAGGTTCATGGTGTGAATTGTATGGTTAAGCTTTGTTTACACCCTTTTATGTCCTTTCTCTTCAGTGACAAGACAGAAGAACCAGTCCAGGTGCATCTCTTTTGCAGACTCCTGGTCTTCTGTTATCCTTGCTGCCTCCCACCGTGAGAGCTTGGCTCTTGCCCCATCAGCTCATGACAGTCCTTCTGTGTGAAGACACTCAATGTGGAAAAGGGGGGTCTGAGCTAGAAATTGGGTCTTTTTTTTTTTTTCTTGAGCAGTATTCTATATCAGCCATCTCTGGGGAGGTCCCCGCAGATGTCTCACTGTGACTTTTCCTGGGATTACTGAATCATAGGGCAGGTGTGTCTCAGACCTCATTTTATGCAAGATTGAGGAGCTTTCATTATTACTAATATCTACATCTCTGTTTTCTTTCATTCTTTCTTTTTTCTGTTAAAGAAAATTCAGCCTTATCCATGTACAATTGACATACACAAAGTGTATAGTCTGTTTTTAAACACGTATTTCAGTTCAGTTCAGTCGCTCAGTCATGTTTGACTCTTTGCAACCCCATGAACCACAGCACGCCAGGCCTCCCTGTCCATCACCAACTCCCGGAGTCCACCCAAACCCATGTCCATCAAGTCGGTGATGCCATCTCATCCTCTGTCTTCCCCTTCTCCTCCTGCCCCCAATCCTTCCCAGCATCAGGGTCTTTTCCAGTGAGTCAGCTCTTCACATGAGGTGGCCAAAGTATTGGAGTTTCAGCTTCAACATCAGTCCTTCCAATGAACACCCTGAACTGATATCCTTTAGGATGGACTGGTTGGATCTCCTTGCAGTCCAAGGGACTCTCAAGAGTCTTCTCCAGCACCACAGTTCAAAAGCATCAATTCTTCGGCACTCAGCTTTCTTCACTGTCCAACTCTCACATCCATACATGACTACTGGAAAAATCATAGCCTTGACTAGACGGACCTTTGTTGGCAAAGTAATGTTTCTGCTTTTAAATATGCTATCCAGGTAAGCATCTTTTTATTTCATGGCTGCAATCACCATCTGCAGTGACTTTGGAGCCCAAAAAAGTAAAGTCTGACACTATTTCCACTGTTTCCCCATCTATTTCCTGTGAAGTGATGGGACCAGATGCCATGATCTTAGTTTTCTTAATGTTGAGACTTAAGCCAACTTTTTCACTCTCCTCTTTCACTTTCATCAAGAGGCTTTTTCATTCCTCTTCACTTTCTGCCATAAGGATCATGTTGTATGCATATCTGAGGTTACTGATATTTCTCCCAGCAATCTTGATTCCAGTTTATGCTTCTTCCAGCCCAGTGTTTCTCATGATGTACTCTGCATATAAGTTAAATAAGCAGGGTAACAATATTCAGCCTTGACGTACTTCTTTTCCTATTTGGAACCAGTCTGTTGTTCCATGTCCAGTTCTAACTATTGCTTCCTGCCCTCCATACAGGTTTCTCAAGAGGCAAGTCAGGTGGTCTGGTATTCCCATCTCTTTAAGAATTTTGCACAGTTTATTACACCCATATAGACATCTCTACAACCAAGATAATGCTGATAATGAGCGTATCAATAACCCTAAAGTTTTCCTGTATCCCTTGATAATCCCTTCCTCCAGCCCCTCCCTATGTGCCCTCCCCTCATCTGTCCCTAAGGGAACCAAAGACTTACTTTCTGTTACTGTACGTTAGTTTTCATTTCTTAGAATTTCCTATAAATGGAGTTAATCAGTACACTCTTCTGTGTGTGCAGCTTCTCTTGACCAGCACAATTATATTGATGCATATATCAATCATTCATTGTGTATATCAATCATTTGTTCTTTTTATTGCTATGTGGTATCCATTGTAGGAAAGGATGTATCACAATATATGCATCCATTTACCTGTCGATGGACACATGGGCTGTTGCCCATGTTTGGGTCTCTCAGGCAAAACTGCCATGAACATTCTTGTACAAGTCTTTGTTGGACATGTGCTTACATTTCTCTGGTGAAAATCCCCAGGGATAGAATGGCTGGGTCACATGACAGGTATATGTATCACATTTTAAAGAGCTGCTAAACACTTTGTTTTCCAAAGTGTTTGTACTGTTTACATTTCCATCAGTATGCAGGAGAGTTCCAAGTACCTCTGTATCCTTCCCACTCCTTGCTATGGTCACTTTTTCATTTTAACCATTCAATTATGTGTATAGTGTAGACTTCTTTCTTTATTGGCATGTAATTGCTTTACAATATTGCTAGTTTCTACTGTACAGCAATGTGAACCAACTCGAAGTATGCATATATCCTTTCCCTCTTGAGTCTCCCTCTCAGCCCCATCCCCATCCCACCCTCTAGGTCATCACAGAGCACAGAGCTGAGCTCCCTGTGCTACACAGCAGCTTCCCACTAGCGATCTGCTTTACACATGGTAGTGAGTGTATGTCAACCCTACTCTCTGAATTCATCCCACCCTCTCCTACCTTTGTGTGTCCTGAAGCTGTTTTTTTTTTTTTTTTTTTGTGCAGCTCTTTCCTGTCTTGTTCTGCGTTCTAAGAGTTCTAGCTACATTGTTCTATTGAACTTCTAGCTTCATCTCAACTCATTGTGTGTTCTGGGCTCTGACAGAGTTCCTCCTCCCTGTGCTGAGGTCTGTAAACTTTCTCAAGGCAGAAAGGTAGGGCAATTACAAGGCTCAGTTGAACTAGAAACCAGATTTTTTTCCTCTTTGCCCAATATTTTTTATTTCCACACCATCTTTAAGGTATCATGCCCATTTTCTGATGTCCTTTGTTTTGCAAATCATTGTTCCATTTTTGCTTTTTTTTTTTTTTTCTTATTTCAGTTGTAAAAGCAAATCCTATCACTGTTAGGAGGTTCTATTTAGCTGAAAGTAGAAACATCTTTTCTAGGGCCTTGAATTCTCTCTGGCCCTCTAGAGAAATGACTCCAGTTTCTCTTTCACATAGAAGTATCAGTGACTCAAAGTTGCTTAAAGTATTACTGTTTCAGGGCACTTTTTATGTAAGGAAGAGTTCAAATTTTTACATCTAGTGATGATACTCTAAGGATGAAATTTAGGCATCTGTCTATGGGTATGAGATAATTATATTCTCTCAAGAATACCACCCCAAACATGGTTATGAACAAAACAAGACCAATGAAGGATAAACAAAAGTCAAGAAGCAGCTCATGAATTTAATAAAGTCAATTGACATTGATGACTCAATAAAACTTTCCTGGGTACCACTTTTTGCCAGATGCTTTAACAGGCAGTCAGGATCTTAATATGCCTGTCCTGAGTTTATACTCTACCGGGTAAAGACATTCCTGCGCAAGTCATTATAATCATTTTAAGAAGTACAGGATCTGAGTGTCGGGGTGGTTCCCAGGACTGACAGCTGGGAAATCCGCCCTGTGGAGTCATTCAGAGACTCGGAGTCAACATCCATCTACCTACCATCTCCATCCCATGGCTTCCAAGATCACACTGATCACTATCCCAGTCACCTGGAAGTGAAAGGAGTGTGGAGGAGAGCATCCAAGGAAGGCTCTTAGGGGCCAGACCAGGAAGTGGTGCGAATCATATTTTCTCAGTTCCTATTGGCTACAGCCTGGTCACGAGACCAAAACCAACCACAAGGAAGATTGACATATATAGTCCCATGCACCCAGGAAGAATGGATAACAGGCTTTGGTAAACTGCTATGAGAGTCTGTCATAGTAAGCGTTTCTCTAAAATAAGTTTATAAAATATAGACTTTTTTTGCTCATGAAAACAATGCTCTTCTTTAAAGATACTTGGTGCGGTGACTCTTGCTCAGCATTTGCTAAGGGACTGAGGCTGTCACGTATGTTTGAAATTGACTTATGGCCTTTCTGCAATAAAAGGCAGGTGGAAGGGAACAAGTGGAGTAAGGAGTGGTGTCCAGCTGGGCTGCAGAGGTATGCACCTGTGTACATCTGCTTCTTATCTTTTATAACTATCTGTAATTAGCAGGTTGTGCCAGAGAAACAAAAGGCCTCCTCAGTGAGTTGGCCCCAAAGCCACATCAGGAAAAAGAAGTGACAGAAGCAGACCCCAGAGAGATAGCTGTCCCACAATAAGCTGCAGGCTTCAGAGTGACATGGGAACAATGTACATTTAGTTACTCTGAACCCTCACTTTAGGTCGCCATCCGGTCTTGTCTAACTGGCCATGTTGCTGCTGCTGCTGCTAAGTCGCTTCAGTTGTGTCCAACTCTGTGTGACCCCATATACGGCAGCCCACCAGGCTCTGCTGTCCCTTGGATTCTGCAGGCAAGAACACTGGAGTGGCTTGCCATTTCCTTCTCCAATGTATGAAAGTGAAAAGTGAAAGTGAAGTCACTCAGTCGTGTCCGACTCTTCGCGACCCCATGGACTGCAGCCCACCAGGCTCCTCTGTCCATGGGATTTTCTGGAGTGGGGTGCCATTGCCTTCTCCGAACTGGCCATGTGACAGAATGATATTGCTTCAGACAGTCTCAGGTTTGAATCCTCGCATTCTCGCTCCTCAGTTGCTAAACCTGTGATATCAGGTGAATTACTTAACCTCCCTTGAGATCCTTATCTGTAAAGTAGGGCTAACAAAATACCTGCTCATCATCTTGTACCTGCAATTAAATAAGTTTATACTTATAAAATGGGTATATAAGCCATCTGGTATAGACTTCTCAGATGGCTCAATGGTAAAGAATCTGCCTACACTTGAAGGAGATGCAGATGTGGGTTTGATCCCTGGGTCGAGAAGATCTCCTGGATCCTCACTGGAAACCCACTCTAGTATTCTTGCCTGGAGAATCCCATGGACAGAGGAACTTGGAACTTGGTGGGCTATAGTGGGGTCACAAAGAGTCAGACATGACAGAGTGACTGAGCACACATGCATGCATGCTTATAAAACACTTGGTACAGTACCTGACACAGTAAAAGAGTTCAGAGTAGGTCCTTGACTGTTTATCTATTTATATATATCAGTGTGTATACATTAATCCCAAACTCCAAATTTACCTTCGATCTCCACCCCAGGGGGTTATGGGTCAGAGGTTGAGAGGCAGAGAAGAGGTCAGGAGCATTTCCAATGGAGGTCATTGCAATAGTAAAGACTGGAAGCTGGATGGGGGTCCTTGTATCAGTGACCTGTGGGAAAACTTGGTTGCAAATAATTTGCATCTTAGAAAGTGGCTTGAAGTAATGTTGGAGATGGAAGTGGGAAACCAAGATGTAGTCCCTTTGGGTCCTAGGGTTGTCAGATAGTCGTGTCACTGTTCCTTTCCTATCTGGGGCTGCTGTTAAGGCTTCCTCTTTGACCTGGAAGTTGCCATGCTGATTCACACCCCAGTCACAGGCAGTCTGGATTCCCCTCCACAGGAAACCCCACTCCCCCAAGTCAGACACTTCAGCTGTCATTAGATGCTTATTAAGGCGAGTGAGTCAGGGTTGTGGCTTAAGACACAATTTCCACTCTGCTCCACATCCCTTTCCTCTCCCCTCCATGCCATGCTATTTCAAGCATACAAACTCACAAGGCTGTATGGGAAGTGGAAGGGACATGGGTTCCGAGTTTATAAACCTCCCAGAAAATTCTCTGTTTGCAGTTCACTTCCTTGAACAGAGGCTAATCCACTCTGGCTTCAGTTTCTTCAACTCAGTGCAGAGGTGTTTAAAGGATTGAATGGGTTTAAGCATAAAGGGCTCTGCATAGGATTTGGGGCAGGGCAGGTCTGCAGGAAGTGCCACGGGTGCCTGTGGTCTGACATGCGTGTCCCCTGATTTGTTCCACTTCAGGATGTAGTCCACACGGCCATTTTGATGTGGGTCTCGAGCAGGATCCTGAGAAACCATCCCGTCCTTCCTTCCCCCATTGCTGTTTGTGGATCATCCTTGCAAAATTCCTTTCTGTGGTTCTCTGGGGGTGGGAGCGACACAGCTCAACTGCTCTCCAAACAGGAACCTTTCACAGCTTCCTGGTAAGCTGCCAGACCCCAGGGCTGGCAGGGTCATGTGAGTTGGTTTCTGCTTTGTGGATTTCACCCAGTTGTCCAGACACAGAACCTCAGGTCTTTCTTCACATCAACTCTTTGGTGACATAAACAGGCACCCTATACCTGGATGCCTCTCCTCAAAAATGGTGGGGCTGTCCATGGAATTTGCTGTTGCTTCTGACTTCTAGATGGGCTTTCAGACTTTACTGAAGGGCTTATCCATCCAGCAGCCCCTAACTCTTTCTCTTTTTGGGCCACAAAATTCATATACTAGAAAATTCTTCAGGACAAATAACTCGGTAATTTGAACAAATAGATTGCAAGCAATAAATAAATAAATAAATAAATGAAGAAAAGACTTGTGAATTTGTAGATTAAAAGATACTTTAGAGATACTTTAATTAGCTACTTATAGGAGCTTAATTGGATCATGACACACAGAAGATTTTTTTTAAACTTCTTATTTTATATTGGAGTATGAAGCGAAAATGAAACTTTTCGTCATTCAGTCACATATGTAGCCTGCCAGGTTCCTCTGTCCATGGAATTCTCCAGGCAAGAATACTGGAGTGGGTTGCCATGCCCTTCTCCAGGGGATCTTCCTGACCCAGGGATCGAACTCAGGTCTCCTGCATTGCAGGTGGAATCTTTACCGTCTGAGCCACCAGAGAAGGAAGCCCACTGTGGACTGTAGCCAATTAACAATGTTGTGATAGCTCCAAGTGGACAGCAAAAGGACTCAGCCACAGCAGCGCCTGACTCTTCTGTGGAGTTCCTGCCTGTTTCTCCTCTCCTTGTTTCTCACCCAGACACCATCCCGTTGGGCAGACACACAGGCTAGCATCATCTTGCCTCTGGGACACCCAGCTGGTCCCCAGCCTGGGCACACATGAACAGCTTGTTTCCTTCTTGGCAAATCCCTGCCCATGGCATTCAAAACCATCATGTTTTGTGCACCATCCACCCAGGCATCTTTTACTAGCCTTGACTTCCCCCTTGTTGGGAGACAATGGGCACACAGATGATATCCATGGGCAGAAAGAATCACTCTCACTTTCCAAAAAATAGAGCTCCAAGGGAGGGAGCCGAGGCCATGAAATGAGAGTCATAAAACTTGCATTCCCAGCCCCACTACTCACTAGTTTTGTAATCCTGGGCAGATCATTTAACCTCTCTGAGCCACCACCAGCGGTCCTATTTGAAAGGGTGGGGTCAATGCTAATTGCCCTGTTCCCTCCTCCCCCACCTGACTCCCCATTTACTGTGAGAATCAAATGAGATAATGTCTGTGAAAGTGCTCTGTAAACCAGAGCTGTTATTATATGGAGGTGACCCATTATTATTAAGAACTGGTTTTCCTGATTCTTCCAGCTCCCCCTCCCCCTCCATCCCCTGCACAGGCTTGAGGCTGAGGCTCCCTGGAGGTGGACCTTTGGGGCCAGAAATGAGAAGAATCTTGCTCTGCTTACCAAGAGAGTCTTCTGAATTGCTGTGATTTAGGCATGTGGAACAAAAGAAGGAGAAAGAAGACCTGACACCCAGAAATTTCTTGGTTTGGCTTTTGAACATCCTAGTGGAAACTACCCTTTTAGCTCTACACAGAATTAACAGAAACACCCTGCTCACCTGGGTGCTCTGGAGTGGAGCTGTCTCTAAAGCCTCTGCTTCCTGCCTAACTTGCTCTACTCTTGTAGCCTGAGGAGCTCTCTGAATGCTAATTTCTTCATACTACTTCTTGGCTTGAACCCCACACTATGGGTCCCCATCAGCCTCAAGGTGAAAGTCTTAATACTTACAGGGGTTCTTGCTGAGCTTTCCAGCCTTCCCATGACTGCTCACCCCTTCATGTTTTACCCTTTAGTAAGTCAACTCTCACCCAGTATTTCCTCTTCCTGTACAGATCAGCCTAGCTACGACCCATTTATAAAGCTTACCCTCACTTGCCTTGATAAAATGGGGTGCCTGCAATGTGCTCCCATAACATCTTGGTTTTTCCCTATAGTAGCCTCTCCACTCTTGACTATGGTCATGTGTTAGAATCTGTCTTCTCTAGGAAGCCAGAAGCTCCATTAGCTCAGTTTCTACCACTGTCTTGGTCATCCATTATAGTCATGGCACTAGTTCATAGCTGAGCAGTGGATAAATGAATGAATGATGTGTGTGAATATGTTCTGGATTTGTGTCGGGAAGCTGGGGAGCTTAAAAATGTTAATAAATAACACAGTTCAGTTCAGTTCAGTCACTCAGTCGTGTCCAACTCTTTGCGACCCCATGAACCACAGCACGCCAGGCCTCCCTGTCCATCACCAACTCCCAGAGTCTACCCAAAGCCATATCCATTGAGTTGGTGATGCCATCCAGCCATCCCATCCTCTGTCTTCCCCTTCTCCTCCTGACCCCAATCCTTCCCAACATCAGGGTCTTTTCCAATGAGTCAACTCTTCACATGAGGTGGCCAAAGTATTGGAGTTTCAGCTCTAATATCATTCCTTCCAATGAACACCCAGAACTGATCTCCTTTAGGATGGACTGCTTGGATCTCCTTGCAGTCCAAGGGACTCTCAAGAATCTTCTCCAATACCACAGTTCAAAAGCATCAATGCATTGGTGATCAGCCTTTTTCACTGTCCAACTCTCACATCCATACATGACTACTGGAAAAACCATAGCCTTGACTAGATAGACATTTGTTGGCAAAGTAATGTCTCTGCTTTTCAATATGCTATATTGTTGGCCATAACTTTCCTTCCAAGGAGTAAGCGTCTTTTGATTTCATGGCTGCAACCACTATCTGCAGTGATTTTGGAGCCCCCCAAAATAAAGTATGACAGTTTTCCCACTGTTTCCCCATCTATTTCCCATGAAGTGATGGGACCAGATGCCATGATCTTAGTTTTCTGAATGTTGAGACTTAAGCCAACTTTTTCACTCTCCTCTTTCACTTTCAGCAAGAGGTTCTTTAGTTCCTCTTCACTTTCTGCCATAAGGGTGGTGTCATCTGCATATCTGAGGTTATTGATATTTCTCCCAGCAATCTTGATTCCAGCTTGTGCTTCCTCCAGCCCAGCATTTCTCATGATGTACTCTGCAGATAAGTTAAATAAGCAGGGTGACAATCTACAGCCCTGATGTACTCCTTTTCCTATTTGGAACCAGTCTGTTGTTCCATGTCCAGTTCTAACTGTTGCTTCCTGACCTGCATACAGGTTTCTCAAGATGCAGGTCAGGTGGTCTGGTATGCCCATCTCTTTCAGAATTTTCCACAGTTTGTTGTTATCCACACAGTCAAAGGCTTTAGCATAGTTAATAAAGCAGAAGTAGAAGTTGTTCTGGAACTCTCTTGCTTTTTTGATAATCCAGCAGATGTTGGCAATTTGATCTCTGGTTCCTCTGCCTTTTCTAAAACCAGCTTGAACATTTTGTATTGCTGAAGTCTGGCTTGGAGAATTTTGAGCATTACTTTACTAGCATGTGAAATGAGTGCTATTGTGCAGTAGTTTGAGCATTCTTTGGCATTGCCTTTCTTTGGGATAGGAATGTAAACTGACCTTTTCCAGTCCTGTGGCCATTGCTGAGTTTTCCAAATTTGCTGGCTTATTGAGTGCAGCACTTTCACAGCATCATCTTTTAGGATTTGAAGTAGCTCAACAGGAATTCCATCACCTCCTCTAACTTTGTTTGTAGCGAGACTTTCTAAGGCCCACTTGACTTCACATTCCAGGATGTCTGGCTCTAGCTGAGTGTGAGTGATCACACCATCATGATTATCTGAGTCATGAAGATCTTTTTTGTAAAGTTCTTCTGTGTATTCTTGCCACCTCTTCTTAATATCTTCTGCTTCCATTAGGTCCATACCATTTCTGTCCATTATCAAGCCCATCTTGGCATGAAATGTTCGCTTGGTATCTCTAATTTTCTTGAAGATATCTCTAGTCTCCCATTCTGTTGTGCTCATTTTAGAAAAGAATTAATATATTACTGAATAAAGTATGCAAACTTTAGTGTTAAGGGAAAGAATATTCTTGAGCCCAAGTCTGTTTTCCTCTGAAAGCCATTTTTTTAATCACTATACTTGACTGCAAGTTTTTTTTTTTTTTAAAGGAAGGAAATTCTTTTTGCTTAAAACATTCACTTATTTGCCACTATTTATTTGTACAGGCTGGTCCTAATTGTGGCACATTGGTTCTTCAATCTTTGTCACTGCATGAGGGTATCTTTAATCACAGCATGTGAACTCTTAGTTGCATCATGGTGGGATCTAGTTCCCTGACCAGGAATCGAACTGGACCCCTTGTGTTGGGAGTGCAGAGTCTTAGCCACTGGACCACCAGGGAAGTCCCTGCAAGGGTTTTAGTATTAGAAAAAATCTAGGTTTGAATCCCTGGGACTTACCAGTTGTGTTCACTGAAGTAAGTTAGCTTATCCCTTGAATGTCAGTCCTTATTAGAGCACTCTGTGAATTAAACAGGATGATGTTTGTAAAGTGCTCGGCTTTTAGTAGGTTCCCTACGTTAATTGTAAGTTGGTAAGTCAGAGACAGAGTTTAGATTTTCCGTATTCGGGCAATCCTAAAATGAAGACATTATTTTCTTCTATAACATCCTTGAATAGTAAGGGAGATCAGGCTGAAATTTAGCTTCTTATGTCTTGGGGGAACTTGTCATTTCTTGAGGTAGGTTAATTAATATGTCCTGTGATAGTTGAGTTTGCAGAGAGTGCTTTTGCAGTTAGCAAAATTCTGCTGTCCTGTGGGCCTACTTGCTCAAGATTAGTAGAGAAAGTCTAGTCATGGTGCCAAACACACCTCTGTAGTCATCTGAGGACAGTTGTCCTATTCCCCTTCTTGCCTCTGCAGTCTTATTTCTCTAGGTAAAATGATACTAGTTAGCCCCTCCAACTGTTCTCAGGGAGCAAGGCATCATCCACCAGTTCTATACAACCTTAACAATAACAGCTAAGAGAAAGACTTAGCAACAAGGATACTTACTAAAGCATTGATTACATTTGTGAAAAATTTAACATAACCACTTAAATACACATGATGGGGAACTGGCTGAATAGATTACAGCATGTTCACAGTTCATATGAACAAACAGCAAGAAGCCATCAAGAATGACTGGAGGAATAAATGTTTATTGACTTGGAAATATGCTTGTAGTATGCATTGGTAAATGTGAAAAAAAGCCAATTATAAAATAGAATGTCATGGATGGTCCCCAACTTTGAACTATAATATTTAATGAATTTATGGAAGAAAATCTAAAAGTATTTAAAAGGGTGAAAGTGTTTAACTCGGGGCATGAGATTATGGGGATTTTCTTTTTGTTCTAAATTTTCTATTGGAGGAGGAAGTATAGCTTAGCAGTTATGAAAATGGACTTCAGAGTCAGGTAGACCTGGTTTTCATCATTTTCTGCCACTTCAGAGCTTTGACACCTTAGTTTCCTAATCAGTAAACTACAGAGACTAATAGTGCCTCCTCTTAGTGTGGATGAGAAAATGATAAAGCTGGCTTTATTTCTGAAGGGAATTAGTGTGTGCCCTGCTAAGCAATTTACTTGCAAGTTCTTTATTATGAGCTCCATTCCATAAATGAAGAAACTGAGGCTCAATGAGGCTAAGAAACTTGCCGTTATGCTGTGTAAAGGGGCTTAATTACTTTCTCCACTGTGCTTCAGTCCTTTCAAGGTTGTTTAAGTTCAAATTTGTTCTCCTGTCATCCACATCTCCCTGCTGACTCATTCTGGACCAATTTTGACTAAACTCCCCTCCTCAAACATTTTCATACTGGTCATGTCTCCTCTTTTTGTTGTATTTTATCTTTTTTTTTTCTTTTTGAACATGAATGAACTTATTATGGAGCAGACAGGTGGATGAGAAACCTGGCATTCAAATCATACCGTGAATGATGAGGAAGTCTGAGAATAAGCCCTGTAATTTGGTAGTGAGAAGTTGCTGATCTCACTGACTTCACACCCTGGAGCCCCAGGGGTAGTATTAATAAAATGCATGAGCTTTGCATTTTCCTTCTCAACTCATCTGGAAAGAGTGACTTCTGATGTGAGAGTGGGTGAGTGGAGAGGTGGGGACAGATCACTGGAGGATGTCTTTGGCCTGCCAGGGCTCCTAGGAGACGCTGAGGGACAGTGGTCAATGGAGCTGAGCGAGGAGCACAAGGCCACCGCAGAAACTGGGACGCCTGGCAGTTCTGAGTTCTAATTCCTGCTGTGTCATCATGTGGCCTGAGCATGTTACTGAAGTCTCTGAACTTTGTCCTCAAAACACAGCCAGTGGTACATCAGTTCTGGAGGTCTGAGACCAAAATTAGATCACAAAAGACTCAACTTTGTGCTGGGACCAATTTTAGCCAGCATCTTCTCTTCCTTGTGAGTCCCCCCACTCCCACCTGAGGGATCTGGTAAATGCTGAAACACAAGATGACCTGTGCATCCACAGGTTCCACGCCTAGGGTGGGAAAACCATACAGGATAGAAACTCAGAGCTGCCAGGGAGAAAGGCAGTCATTGAGTTCAAACTGGCCCAGATGGATCCTTTATCCTCATTTTGACAACTTCATTAATTTTAAAAAATTTCAAAATCAATATGTTTTGGTGGTTTAAAAAAAAAAAATTAAACCAGGCAGGAGCAACTGGAATAAATAATAAAAATTCCTCTTGGTCACTTTCAATCCCATTCGTGTCTCTAGAGAGAAGCACAGTAACCAGTCTCCTTATGTACTTTTCTAGGCATTTTGCTGTGGATTTGAAGTGTGCCTATGTAGGCGTATATACTTCCTCACCAACACCATAAATGTTCTGTGACCTGAATGCTTCACAAAGCTTTCACAGAGAGAATGAAATGCTGGTAAAGGGAAGAAAAGGTTCCCCTGGCTCAGTAGTTTCTCCACTACTTTTCTGTGTGGTGCGGATGCCCCCCAAATGCAGAAATGGCTGGAAACGGACATTCTACCTTCTCCGTGTGGCCACCACTTCACGCTCTGGTCCTTGGGCTTCTGCCTTGCAGGTTGTCACGTTAGATCAGATCTGTCTTTCAAGGGACTTGGACCCTTTGGATAGAATGATCTTTCCCCAGCCAAGGGGAAATGGGACAGGCCCAGGAGGAAATAAGTGTCTGGATGACAAATTGCATGAGTCAAAGGGACTTGTGAAAATGACCAACATTATTTTAAAACATATACTGTCTGCAGAGGAGGAAGGCAGTTGCTTCTGCTTTGACTCTTCTTTTGAGAGTGGGTAGAAGCCCTTCAGAGGTGATGTTGGATCCTGTACTTTTTTAAAACTTTTTTTAACTGGTGAAAAACTGTTTTACAATGTTCTGTTGTTGGTCTCTGTCGTGTGCTCAGTCACTCAGTCGTGCTTGACTCTTTGTGGCTCCATGGACTATAGCCCACCATGCTCCTCTGCCCATGGAATTTTCTAGGCAAGAATACTGGAGTGGGTTGCCATTTCCTCCTCCAGGGAATCTTTCCAATCCAGGGATCAAACCCGCATTTCCTATGTCTCCTACATTGGCAGGCAGATTCTTTATCACTAGTGCCACCTGGGAAGTCCAATGCAAATCAACCATACTTATATATAAACATATATATCCCCTCTCTTTCCCCCACCCCACCCCTCTAAGTCATCACAGAGCGCCAGGCTGGACTCCCTGTGTTATAGAGCAACTTCCCACTAACTATCTATTTTACACATGATAGTATATGTATGTCAATGCTACTTTCTCAATTTGTCCCACCCTCACCTTCCCCTGCTGTGGCCATAGGTCTGTTAGTTCTCTACTAGGTTCATCATTACCATTTTCCTAGATTCCATATACATGCGTTAAAACATGATACTTGTTTTTCTCTTTCTGACTTACTTCATTCTATAAAAGAGGCTCTAGGTTCATCTACTTCACTACAACAGACTCAAACGTGCTCCTTTTATGGCAGAATCATATTCCACTGTAGATATGTACCATGTCTTTTTTATCCATTCATCTGCTGATGGTCATCTAGAGAGCTTCCATGTCCTGACTATTGTAAATATTGCATCAGTGAACATTGTGGTACATGTGTCCTTCAGAATTGTGTTTTTCTCAGGGTATATGCCCAGTAGTGGGCTTGCTGGGAGCTCTTACTTTAACATGGTTAATACTTAAATGGTGATATTAGTGTTAATGTACCTTTTAGATATACAGTTTTGGAGAAAGTTTTCTTTTTCTTCTTTTTTTCTTATCAGTGCTGGCTTCTTCTTTTTTTTTTAAAAAAATTTTCTTTACTTTATTGTGTTGGTTTTGCCATACAATGACATGAAACTGCCATGGGTTTACATATGCTCCCCCTCCAGAACCCCCCTCCCTCCTCCCTCCTGATTCCCTCCCCCTGGGACATCTCAGTGCACCAGCCCCAAGCATCAACCCTGGGCTGGTGATTGATTTCACATATGATAATAAACATGTTTCAATGCCATTCTCCCATATCAAAAAACAGTGGTTAGATGCCACAAAGTAGGTGGCAATGCCTTAACCGTATGCATGTTGTCAGGCCCAAGGGCCTCTTCCATCCTTGTCAAGGGGAGTGCTAGCCTTCTCTCCTTTCATACAACACTGGAGAAAGTTTTTAACAGGACTCAATCCAAATAGTCTGAGCATTGTTGAGGGTACGACAAAAGCTCCATGGAGTTTCATTTTGCAGATTTCCCCACCCACCTCCCTCAGGATGTTTAGTTTGGAATCTGATTCTAACTAAAGTAGGTTCCTAATTGCTGTAGCTTGACATACTTCAATTGTCTGTATTCCTGCTGACAATCTATTTATTCATTTGCTTATTAGTCAAAATATTTTGAGGTGGTTTGATTTGCCAGGCACTGTGCTATGTGCTATGTATTGATATGGACCCAAAAGAGGAAGCCATTTGTTGTCCTTAGAGCCGCAGTAGGAATAGACTTTCGACAGAGGGAATACTTGAGAAAGGTTTCAATGTAGGAATAGGAGTTTGCCACCCCCGCGAAAAAAAGGTGGGGGAAGAACATTGCATGAGGGGAAGCTCCATTAACCAATGTTGGGAATACAGGGTGAGAGGGTAAGATTTTGGATGATGAAAGAAAGTCATGGCCTGGACTGATTGATTCAGTTGTTCCTGGACAAAATCCCAAATATTGATTAGAGAAAGACCTCCTTTTGCTCTATCTAACTGAGTTTCATTGAGCTACTGATTTACTCAAGAAAGGTTTACTCAGCAACTACTACATTCTTTGCATTGCGGTGGTGTAGGAATATGATGTTGACCACTTCCTTTTGGCCATTTCTCCAAAGGCTCAGTAAATAGTATTAAAGTTGAACTTGGCAGTGATCACCCTTCTCTTCCACCCATGACAAAGCATCTTTCTATTTAAGGGGCATCTGTTGTGAGAATGGCATGAGTTTCTATGTTCTGGACAATGAAAGGGAGAATGCCTTCTCAAAATACAAATTTAGATGTCAGCGTGACTCATTGTTATGTCTATTGACAATACATCGATATGATCAAACCTGATCTTGTGATAGACAACTCATAAGTACCTTAATAAAGTTTATAACCATGCCTCTGAATGCCATCACTTTATTCAGCAACCCCCCTCCCGCATTTTTCTCCCACAAGGGAGGAATGACTTAGTTACACAATGAGTTTTATAGAGTGGCAGGAGAAACATGGTGGCAGGTGCCCAGGCTGTTGCATTCTGATGCCTCCACAAATAAAATGCCAACATCACACAGTCAGTCCATAACCAAAACAACAGTGGGGTCTGTCTTGAGCTCAGTGTTATTGCTATCCAACTTCCTTCCCCTTCTACCTCCACCATCTCCTCCCCAGCTCAAGGTTAAAGGGCAACTAGCTCAATTCTTGACATCCTGCCTTTTGTCTCACTTAGCTTGGTTGCCTGGTGTCTTCCCACCTGTCAGTCTTCCACGAATAGATGCTTCACCTCCTTTTAAAAATCTTCTTTGAACAACCCTTTCACTTGCTACTCCAAGTGTCTCTTTGGTTGACAAAACCACAAACCCAGATGGGTAATTAGGGACTGAGGGCATCAGCGGTTTGGGATTTCTTTCAGCTAATTGCTGTCCTATGTGAAAGATTGCATCAGCTGTGACAGCTGGCCTGAATAATCATCCCTCTTTAGCAGTAAGTTTTCACCTTCTGTGTAGTGGGGGACTTCCAAGGCTATTTTGACTGGTGATAAATCTGAAAAGGTATTGTAGATACCTCATTGGGTTGTTGTGAAAATTAAGTAGGAGACAGCCATCAAGTTTTTGCCATCTGCCTTCTTACAGTAAGCATTTGATTTCAGTTAGGTATTTTTATTTTCTAGAATCTGTGTATCCTTGACCCTCACACCCTATACTTGACTCCATTACTCTCTGTTGCTGATGGCACGTGGCCTGAGATGGCTTCCTTTTATTCTGTACTGGTTTTAGAAGTAGAAAGGAGGATGCTGTGATGTGTATATAGTTATTCAGAAGGCTCTGCCAAGCATTAGTTCTTTGCTGGCTGGGGCAATGAGCTCTGGAACACACTGCAAGGTCTAAATGGGCTTTTTGGGGGGTACATTGAGTTATGTTTTCATTTATACCAGTGTGACAAGGATTGCTACCTTGACTATTTAAACTGAGGTGGGAGGGGTGCATGGGCTGGGAGCAGAATGAGGAATTAGATATTCTCATATGTTGCTCTTAGAGTTCTTTGGAAATAAGGAATTGTAGCAGGATTCCCCCCCCCCACCCCGGTTCACATGGCCAAATATAAACCCGAAGAAGGAGGAAGTTAGTTCATATTCTTGCTTTCTTCTAAGGGCAAACAGATCCACTGACCTGTTCCCAAGGGCTCATTTTCCATCTCTTTTGGGCTCATCAGAGTGGACTGTGAGTCTACAAAGGCCGACGGGGAGGAATGCTGCTGCGAGCTTACCTTTTCGAGTCCCTGCCTTTTCCTATGAAACGTGTTCTCTGGGCTCTGCATCTGGTCCCCGGACCAGTGTGTTTATAGTGGAAGCGGCCTGCTGGGCCATACAGGGGAGCTGTGGGGGGTGTCCAAGTTCACATGTCCCGCATTCCAGGCGAATGTTTTTGACATTGAGCAATAGCATAGCTCTGCCAGGTTTGGGTCTGTCAGATTGGAATGTAACCTAGAAGGAAAGTCCCGGAGTGATTCAAATGTTCACCTCCCCACAACCTTTTTTCTTTTTTTAAAAAAATTCCTTTTAATTCTCCGATGACAAACTCAACCCAGCACTCTCACCGGCCCTTGTTGGTGCTGATAAGTCCGGCTTCCCAAGAGATAGGAATGCAAATCCGAATATTTTGTTGAGTCATGTGTACTCTGCGGCTCTTTCCCAAACATTGCATCAGACCCGTCACTAGCAGCTCCCAGGACTCTGCTGGATGACACTGGAGGTCCAGGAAAAGCTCTGTTCATTTCTCGAAAAAAAAAAAAGGCCTCTCACTCTCTCCATCTAACGGGTTGTAACATCCTGTTCTTAAGAAAGCCGAACCCCTGGAGGGAGCAGAGGTGCAACCGGTTTTGTAGATAAGTTTGAAAAATAGGGCTCTTGGCTTTTCCCACCCACTCCTGTCTCTTAGCAACAGGACAGCTGATGGTATCCACCCAGGGGAAAAAAAAAACAACACAGAACATGTGGGGGAGCCTGTCTACATTCTTGACTGCAGTCTGATTTATTTAAACCTTCCTGCATTCTTGGGTGTGGAGACCCAGGAGTCACGTCATGAAAGCATTCCCCTGCCCTTCTTGTGACCCCTGAAATGAGCAGACAGAGGGCAATCTCAGAACAAGATGGATGTTCTTCCACGGCAAGAATTGGCTTTATCTAGGGGTGGGCACTTCCTTTAATTTGGGGGGTCACCGTTTCAAAACTTGAGCACATTCATAGAGGGAGGTAGACTGGGGTGTGGCTTTGGAGAGAGCCCCGGACTGGTGGGATGGGAGTCTGGTGCCTCCAGCTCTCCCTACTTTGAGACCCCTGGCAGGAAAGCTCTGATGCTCTCCTTGTTGGCTTTTTCAACTGCAGAGTAAGGGCATTGAATGCATGTTCTTTCAGGTGACTTCTAGCACTGAATCTATGGTTTGAGTATACACATGTGTGAGTGTACATTTACATAAACTTTCTGCTATATCATGTACCCATCTGACTTTCTCTTTCTCTTGAGCTTTAGTGTTATTAAGTGTTCAGTGATGGAGCAAGAATGTGAGGCCAGGTCAAGCCAAGCCTGAAACCCATATTTTTAATCACAATCCTATACTTAGGTTATGCACACAGAGGTGCCAGGCAGTTGGTATGTTATGTAATATCTTGTGATCTTTCTGTCTATGTCTATGAATCCATGGCAACAGAACTGCGATGTTGCAGAGGATTTAGGCTTTCATGGTCAGAGAGATCTGGGTTCACACTCCTGCTCCATCTCTTAATGTTTTGTGGCTTTGGGATTCTTGACTGTGACATGAGAGTAACAAGTCCTGTGTGACCAGGTTGCTCTGAGGATCAGGTTAAATGATGTCTTTAAAACACCTGGCCCGGTGCCTGCTACAGGGAAAGTGCTCAGTGAAAAGGGGATTTGAGGTTGAAATATTGATTGATTATAGGTTTCTTGATGGTAGGAACTTACTTTAATTATTATATAACCTCAATATATTTTGTGGCACATAGGAGACAATTATGTTTGCTGGGCCAAAGAGATCTCTCTCTATCACACACACACACACACACACACACACACACACACACACATTCACACCCCAAAATGATGAATTTTATGACTTCATGTTGCTGGAACTTTTTGGTAGGGCTTTGCATTTTAGAGCACTAAATCATAGCTAAGATAACCAATATGATTTAGTTGCAGTTGGCTGTTTATCACACAACTTGAATGTTCTTCAATCATTTTCAAATATGAGGAGTTGCTTTTCCAAGTACTTTTTAAAAAGCCAGATATTGTCAGGGTGTCTCTCTCTCTTTCTGTCTCTCTCTTGGTCTCTGTGTCTCTCTTTTTTTCCATTGAGCTCTTCCTAGGTAGCAGGCACTGTGCCAGTTGTTTTACATTCATTATTTCAACTATACTCATAACGACTCTGCCAAATAGGTTTTGTTATTCCCATTTCACAGCTGAGGATCTTGAAGCTCAGAAAATCTGAGTCATCCACAACCACCATTAAGACAACTCTCAAGCGGCAGAGAAAAAATTTGAACAAAGATCCCTCTGACTATTAAAATGGGGAGGAGAAAAATCAATTCATATTTTGTCTTAGTTATGAAGCCCACTTCCTTGGGAAAAAAGCCATCTATTCCTGTATTAATACTAGGGAACTCCGAGCATGCACTGTACCTGGCTGTGCTAACTCTATTATATATTATCTTATTTGATGCTATTCACAATCCTGAAAGGCTAATCCTTTGTTATTAGACCTAAATATGAGAGAAGGTAATTACTGGGCTGCAGATAGATTCAGTCAGTTCAGTTCAGTCACTCAGTCATGTCTGACTCTTTGCGACCCCATGGACTGCAACACTCCCGGCTTTGCTGTCTGTCACCAGCTCCCAGAGCCTGTTCAAACTCACATCCATCGAGTCGGTGATGCCATCCAACCATCTCATCCTCTGCCATCCCCTTCTCCTCCTGCCCTCAATCTATCCCAGCATTAAGGTCTTTTCCAATGAGTCAGTCCTTCGCACCAGGTGGCCAAAGTATTGGAGTTTCAACTTCAGCATCAGTCCTTCCAATGAATATTCAAGGTTGATTTCCTTTAGGATTGACTGGTTTGATCTCCTTGCAGCCAAAGGGACTCTCAAGAGTCTTCTCCTAAGCCCAAGTAACCCAGGCTACACTTGGCATAACTGAGAATTTAACTTACGTAGTCTGACTCCAGAGTAAACTCTTCTCACAAGCTCATCTACTGGTTTTGTTAGTGTCCATGAGGGCAAGTGGTCTCTGTTACTCTTGGGAGCATTATTATAGCTTTTCTGGAACTTAGCTTCTGTTCTTTTAGGTCATCACCAACCTCTCCTTATCGCTGAGAATAAACAGTGGGCATTGAGGGAATGGAAGCTTTAGAATGATAGACTCATAGATTTACAATACTGAAAGATTTCTTTAAGAGGTCACCAAACTCAGTGGCTTCTAATCATGGGGCATGAGCTGTTTTGTGGTGGTCCAGAAGATCTTCCTGACCCAGAGATTGAACCCAGGTCTTCTGCATTGCAGGCAGGTTCTTAACTGGCCACCAGGTAATTCATGATCAGTATTTACAAAATGAAATGAATAGAATGGAAAATATAGAATGTATGGCACTGAGGGTGAAATAATGTTGAGAAACAGTTGATATACTGATCTGTGTGAACCTGTGTTTTGGGTCATCATGTAAAACACATTACTTATTTACAGTCATGCTTGTCAGACTTTGAAAACACTGGTTTCATCCAGTGGTTTTTGAATTTTGTTACAAGGAGCCCTCAGATACCTTAATGGAGATGAGAGAAGTTGAATAGGAAGAGCTTCAAGAATATCAGTCTTACAGCTAAAGTAGTCCCATGTATATCTGTTTTTCATGTTGAATTTTCATACAATAGTTTATCTTTTTAAAAAAGAATTTTGAAAAAAACAATTGAAGTGCTACTGATTAACCATTGGAACTGTGTTATGTTGAATGCTAATTCATCCTTGTGTGACTTCATGTGGTTACCAAGTCCCATGTGCACAGCCAATGAGATGGCTGCCACTGAAATATACACAAGATTAGAAAATATGGTCTTCCGTGTCTTGAACTTGTTGTAAGAATCAATCGTTATAACAACAACTGTTTCTTACACCAGATACGGTAAAGGAGTACTTGATGATGATGTTCAGAATTTGAGGTGGATTCTTTGAGATGGCTCAGATGGTAAAGTATCTGCCTGCAATGCAGGAAACCCAGCTTCAATCTCTGGGTCAGGAAGACCCCTGGGAGAAGGGAATGGAAACCCATCCAGTATTCTTGTCAGGAGAATTCCATGGACAGACGAACCTGGTGGGCTATAGTCCATGGGTCGCAAAGTGTCAGATATGACTGAGTGACTAACATTTTCACTTTTTGAAAAGGATTGTTACAGGAATAGTTATGGAAGGATAGAAGTTGGCTAAAGCAATGGAGATGAAATAGAAAAAAAATGATTATACTTTGGTTCAGATCATCAGCGTGAATACAACTGTAATATTAATTTACTTGATAACAGTTTATGACTCAAAGTCTGAACTTGTTAACTGACTTCTAACTCTGCAAGTCAGTACAGTAGTGCCCTGAGGACCAAAACCTAAGGTCAGCTTGGCTACATATAATGTGTTCATGGACATATGGTACAGAGGACCCCTGTAAAGAGAAATTGCTTACCATGGTCAAAGTACTTTGCAGCTTTCCCCATGTTCGATAAAGTTTGTTTCCCTTCTTGAAATTTCTATGATTTGCTTTGTCCAATAAAATGTGGCCAAAGTGATGTGCCATCTGGAACCTACTCCTCATGCATGCTGCCTACACAATCTGGAACCTCTGGAGCTCTGATACAGGCATGCGAATAAGTCTTGATTACCCTTCTGGAGGAAGGCAATGTAAGAGAGACCTCAGGTGTCCTAACCAAGGTCATCCTGGACTAAACAACCTCTAGCCCATCTGCCAGCTGATGGCAGACACGTGAGTGAGCCCAGATACGTTCAACCACATTCAGCCCAGACAGGAAGAATTGACTAGCTGACTGCCGCAATGATGAGCTATTAGTAGTTTTTAAAGTGTTTTGTTAAGCAACAAATTCTTGCAGATGCACCTGCTCTTCTGCTCTGGCAAATCCATGCTGAAAGACGCACCATGGCCAAATCTGATCACCATCAACATTAGCTAGAGATGTTAACACACTAGAATTTGTACAGGTTGGGGCAAGGAGAGGGTTTCTGAGGACGTACCAAATAAGGAGTGAGGAAGCTTAATCTGGAAAGTAAGGGTATTTGTAGGAACATATGCTCCACCTTCTGAGATTTGACATTAGTGGGAGAAGTGGGATGGATTCTTTTTAATGTCTGTGGTTGCGATTTTTATCCCACTGCATCTATTCTTGCAGTCGCCTTATGGTGGGCAGAGTGTTCTCTTGAGCACTATCTTTGAGCTTGGGTTTGGATGTGTAACTTGTTTTGGCCAATGAAATGGAAGCAGAAGTTACAGTGTGCCTCTGGAGGACTCAGTACTTCTGTTATCACCACCAGAACAGAATGCTGCTGGCCCACTGGTCCCAGAGGAGGATGAAAGTCATGTGAAACAGAGCCACCCTGGAGCCTGCAATACAGTCTTTCCGGGCCACCCATATATTCATAAATGAAAGATGAATGCTCCCTCATATGCTGCTAGGGTTTCCTATTGATTTTTACCCAGCCATAGGTGACCAGAAAGACTTCTGAGATTAAAATTCGAATCAAGAAATGGCTGCATTGGGGAAGCAGTCTTCCATTGCATTTAAAGATGGGTGTCTTTGCCGAGGAAAATGAACCATTACAAAGTGAAACGCATGGTTACATTAGGAGTCTCCTACCCATGTGCTTTTGGAACATCAGGAAACTGTACATGGTCTTCTTAGTTGGAATGGGGATTGGACTTTCTTTCAGAGTGACTAAGATGCTAAGCAGTTTGGGAAATGATTAGCTGGTCATTTCATCTACGTTTCAGCAGAGAGGGAGGACAAGCAGTAGGGTAAGCTTGTGTGTGGGCGGAGAAAGGGTAGGTTAGGGGCAGCAGCTGGTGTGGGAAGCTGCAAATGCCCCACCACAGTGTTGACCTTTGATTCAAACCAGGAGCTTGAAGACCTTGTTTTTCAACTGGGAGCCCCTCCTGTGTACTTCCAAAGACCCAGTTTAAGTCCAGTTTCATCTGGGAAACTTTCCTGACCTTCCTAGTCTTCAGAGACCAACTTATCTCTGAGCTCTTCATCTTGATGTAGTCCATATGCTGTCTTAGCCTTTTCCTTGACTTTTTCAGTCTAAGATGGTGGATTTCCATGTGCTTACATAGTGTTTCCTCAAATTAAAGAGCTTGCTACTCTGTGCCATGGTCTTGTATCTTTCTTTAAAGCCATGTGTTGGTTGAAGTCAAGAAATCTGGCTTATCCATTCTGGTGCCCCCTCTATGCACCATGATGCCTGGCACACTCTAGGGCCTCAGTAAATACTTCTTGGATGAGTGGATGTAGATTCCTTTCATCTTTTTGACAAACTGAACTCCTGAAAGGCAGTTGGTATTTACATTTCCATAGTGCTTCAAGGTCTGTGCATTTATTCATTCAACAAATATTTGATGAATGAGCCTTATCCTGACTTACAAAGCCTTGTGCCATCTGGCTCCTATCCATCTCTTTGACATTATTTTGTGTGGCTCTAACCCTCATTCCTTCACCTGTTCAAGCGATATTGGACTTTTTTTTTTCTGTTCTTTGTATTCTTAAAGCTCCTTCCTATCTCAGAACTTTTGCAATCTCTATCCCTTGCTCTTCTATGACCTCCTCCTTCTTGTTTTTCAGTTCTAGCTTAAAGGTCTCTTCCTTCAGGAATCCTGTCCTGAGTGTCCAATCAATGATACCACTTGCCTCTCTATCACATTCTTCAGTCCCAGTTCCCTACATGACATTCATCTCTTTCTGATAAATAGCTTCATCCCTTCTTTCCTTCCTTCCTTATTTGCTTGATTGATTGTCTCTCTTCCAAAATATAAGCTTCATAAGAATAGGTAACTTTGAAAAGATTTTACTTCTCTATTCCTAGTGTCTGATAACTATGTCTTGAATGGATGAATGAATGAATATGGGTTCAGCACGTAACTGTGTTGCAAATTTAATGGAAAGAAGAATGATAATTTTACAGTGTTGCTGAATGAATGATCAAAGTACACATGGTGCCGCAGAAAAGCCAAAACCAAGCCAATGAATACTAAACACAAAACAAAACACTGGAGTGCGTGTAGCCCACTGGTGTGCTCTGTGAGGTGAGGATAATAGCACCCGGTTGGTCATGAGCCTTGAGAGAAGGAAGGGATAGCACCCAGCAGCACACCTGGCATGCAGCAGGTGCCCCATGAATGGTATTTTCTACCCACCCCTGACATGGCAAATAAAATGCATTGAAAGCTTATATTGGTCTACCTAGACGATCCACTCCAGAGAACTGAACTTCGACTCCAAACATGACTCCTAAGCCTAAATTCAATTATGAAAATGTTTCTGGTGTTGCATTGTGGACAGTGGAGGTGGAGCTGGTTATCGTTCATTTGTGAACCACGTACTTTGAGTCTTTGAAAGCCTTGGTGAACCCAGGAGGTCTCATTAGTTGCTGTTCTAGGGCAGCGTGATGTGGCACGCCGTGATAATTGGCTGTAAGCCACTGAAAAAGCCTAAAGAGCCAGGAAATGATGTAGACGGGGCTGATCATCAGCAGAAGTGCTGTTGATAACTGCTGCTGTTGCCTGACACACTATCTTTGGAGAGTTAGTCCTTTAGCTTAAATTGTTACCTGATTAAAAACGACAATTTCAGCAGTCACTTGCATGTTAATAAGACTTTGCTGAATACCACCGTTCTATTCTATTAATAGGCCTTTATATAGATCTCACTCAATTCTCACATCCAAAACAATGGTGGTGTTGAGTGACCAGGGTTAAGGCAGGTTGAGTCTGCATCTTGGGGTTGTTCTTTCTGGAGGCTGGGTGGCTGAATGTCTGGGGTGTCAGGTCCCATCAAAACCCTGGAGAAGGGGCAAGTTTGGCCAGTGCAGGGGTAAGGGCAAGGACGATTACACAACAGAGCTCCCAAAGTGAACTCATATTTGTTTCCAATCTGTTTTTCCTCTCCCTGATCCACCTACACAGATGTGCTCTTTAAATATTTATTTGCCCACCTTTGCTGTGTGTGGTAGACTTGATCCCTTTGAAGGTGTTTACTAATTAGATCAGGCTGGGAAGTTGCGCAACTTCAGATGTATTTGTCCTGTGTAAGATAGTTCCTGGGCACAAAACCCCTGAATAGCTCCAGGGAGGTCAGCTGCTCGCTGACCCCCCATCCCCCACCCCCACCCCCGCCTACTTTCTTTATTGGAGGAAGTCCTAATGATTGCTCAATTAAGCTAAATGACACTGGCTCTTTTTCTGCCATTAGCTCCTGACACAATTCTGAGACAGACATCAGAGAGCCTGGAGCCGGAAGGCTAAATGCTGTTAGTGAACACGATTATGGATCAGTTGCCTGCTGGGCTCAATTTGATACCATCCACATGCAGTTCTTACTCAGTGACACAGCATCCAGGCCACACGTATTGACTTGCATCTGATCTTGGCTTGAAAGGAAAATCGCTGCTGCAGGAATTCAAGTTCTACAGACCTGCAGATCACTGGCCTCAAATATTTAAAAGTAATATTTGCTTCAGGAGAATCTGTGTTCATGCGTGAGTGGACGTGTTTGAGGGGATGTAAGCAGGGCATGTGTGTATGTTTGGGCATATATATCCAGTTGAAAGAGCTTTTAGAGGAGATGATGAATGTGGTGAGTGGGACAAGTCTATTGTACTGGGTCTAAAGGCAGCCTTGGTCTGTGGTTCAGGGTTATTTGATGCCTTTCAGCCACTTTGGCTATTGTCGCTGTTCTGATAGTCAGAGAGAGGTGAACAGCTGATGATGATCATGTGAGATGTCCGTCTGTGATCTCAGGGGATCCCCTAAGAAATTCTTGCCTCAGATATCTTAGCTTGTTTCAGTGGTAGGACCAAAGCACTTCCCACTTTCAGATCAGTGGCAAGAAGCCTGAAAATATACTGGGATCAATGCCTGCCAACCTGTGACAGAGATGTAGGTGTCCCTGGGCTTTGTTTGCCCTGGCCCTCCTCTCTGCTCTGCAGACTCTTGCTCACATGTCTGCCGCA
Organism: Antilocapra americana; assembly: GCA_007570785.1. NCBI lineage: Eukaryota > Metazoa > Chordata > Mammalia > Artiodactyla > Antilocapridae > Antilocapra > Antilocapra americana. Next base: position 10,439,610 of record ML661883.1, on the reverse strand, counting down.
GTCCAGAATCCGGTCTCTTGGTGTGTTCACCAGGAGGCTGGGATACCTTAGCTTTGTAACCTTAGCACCTCACTCTAATCCTGGGTCAGCAATGTGTATCAGATGAACCAAATAGACACATCTCATAGGGAGATGTAGGCTTCTTCCTGATGTTACTAAAGAATAAAATGGAGAGCAGAATCTCCCAAATGAGCACTGGATGGAGAATCTTGGGTGGGCAGGGTGGTGCAGGGCAGGCCAGTGTCCGCCTGTCCCTGTGAGATTTGACTTTACATTTGGGGGTGGGGTGGCTTCCCTTTTAATCTTTGTGTTACCCTCAGGTTGTGTGTGTGCTAAGTTGCTTCAGTTGTGTCTGACTTTCCAACTTTATGTGCCCACCAGGCTCCTCTGTCCATGGGATTCTCCAGGCAAGAATACTGGAGTGGGTTGCCATGTATCTCTCCAGGGGATCTTCGTGACCCAGGGATCAAATTAATATCTCTAATGTCTCCTGCATTGGCAGGCGAGTTCATTTTCACTAGTGCCACCTGGGAAGCCCATAAGAATAGCTGACTCATTGCAAAAGACCCCAATGCTGGGAAAGATCAAAGGCAAAAGGAGAAGGGGGCAGCAGAGGATGAGATGATTAGACAGCATCGCCAACTCAATGGGCATGAATTTGAGCAAACTCCAGGAGAGAATGACAAAGAGGGAAACCTAGCTCTAGTTCATGGAGTCACAAAGAGTCAGATGGGACTTAGCAACTGAACAGGAACAACACCATCAAGTTGGCCTCCAGTTCATTCTGTTTCTTGATTCAACACTTCAGTTGGAATAGGGATAAACCTCTTTCTCATGATTGTGTCCTTTGGGAATAGAGCTTAGTATTTAGAGCTTCTAGGGCCATACTACCTGAATCTGAATTCCATCCCCATCATGAACACGCTGTGTGACCTTGTAACCTTACTTGTCTCTCCGTAGCCCTTCATCAGTTTCCTCAGTGGTGAAGTGGAGGGAATATCATTCTTTCTTTTTCTTTTGATTGTGCCTCATGGCTTGTGGGATCTTAGTTCCCAAAGCAAGAACTGAACCTGAGCCTATTCAGTGAGAGCACGCCCTCATAACCACTGGACTCCAGGGAATTCCCGACACTGTTATTTCTAAAGGTTCTTATGAGGATCACAAGAAACTCTAAGTGGAGGTCTTAGGAGACTATCTGGCTTCACGTAAATGCTCAGGTGGTTTAGTTGCTAAGTCATGTCCGACTCTTGCGACGCCATGGACTGTAGCCCACCAGCCTCCTCTGTCCAAGGGATTTTCCAGGCAAGAATACTGGAGTGGGTTGTCATTTCCTTCTCCAAATGCTCAGGAATGGTAGCTATTCCTTCCTGTGACACAGGGATACTCCCTCCCATCTCACCTGTAGCTGTGGGGAGCACTGGGTACTAGACACAAAGCACCTGGCCGTGTAAATTTAGTGATTACTATTGCTAATATTGATTCCCCAGAACAGATCAAAAATAGAAAAGAGCTTACAACCTCCTTAGGGATTGCACAGAGGAAATTCAGCACTGGGAATACCTGGACTTTCTTCTTCCTTAACTAGTTCACTCTCTAGGGTTACGAGTCTTAAAAACTTTTGAGGACCATGTCCCAGAGACAAAAGACCCAAGGAGGAAATCTCTCCTTTTAATGCTTGATTTCCAAGAGATGCCCTTTTTTCCCCTCTGGGCAGGCAGGATGGTATCCACTTTAAAAAAAAAACAAAAACATAAAACCCTCTCTCTTCTGTTCAACAGCTTTAGAGTTACCTAACTTTAGATATGCCAAATTTTAGGGCAGTGCCATTACTGTGGGCACCAGGCCATCCCAGTACCATCATGCCACAGTTTTTTTTAAACTATATTCATAATATATGCACTTAGAAATATATGACTATTTCAATGTGCTGTGTTTTTGAATAAAAATGCAATGCTACTCCAACTATTATTTTGAAATCTTTTCTCTCCACTTAAAAATATATCATAAACTTCCTGCTAGATCAGTGAAAAGACTTTTATACCATTTTGAATGAGCACTGAATTATTATGTAGTATGAATATACCACCATGCTCTTATGTAGCTCAGTGGTAAAGAATCTGCCTGCAGTGCAGGTGACACGGGAGATGTGGGTTTTATCCCTGGGTCAGGAAGACCTCCTGGAGAAGGAAATGGTAACCCACTCCAGTGTTCTTGCCTGGAGAATCCCATGGACAGAGGAGCCTGGCGGGCTACAGTCCACAGGGTCACAAAGAGTTGAACACCACTTAGCACATGAATATACCACAATGTGTTTAACAAGTCCCTGTTTAAAGATATATGGATTGTTTCTCAGGGGCCCTCATTGAAAACGACTCTGAAATGAACACCCCTATCCTTTTAAATTTTTGCATCTAATTTTTAGTATAGCATAAATCACTAGTAGTGGCACGTCTGATTTAAGGGGCATGTAGTTTATCAAACTTTTGATAAATACTGCCTTGTTGTCCTTTAAAAAAAGCCTTTACCAAGTTCTTCACCAAATAATAGGGCTTCCTTGGTGGCTCAGTGGTAAAGAATCTGCCTGCCAATGCAGGAAAGGCAGGTTTGATCCCCAGGAAGATCCCCTGGAAAGGGAAATGGCAACCCACTCCAGAAATGTACATAGACGCCCGGTGGGCTACAGTCTATGGGGTCACAAAAAGGGTCAGACACGACTTAGTGACTGAGCAACAACAGCCAGCTGTTGGTGGCGTTAAATTCAAGCACGTTTTTCAGATTAGTTTCTAAGTCACTGGTGGAGGCTCACTCAGGATCATTTGCTGTTCATCGGCAGAACCTGGTGGGGCTGAATGAATCGTGACAAGGCCTCCCAAGACCTAGCAGACGTAGAAAGGAATTTGAACAACCTTTCTATGGAAACTTTATTAGAGAAGTGATGGCAACAACTGGTCGTTGTGTAGGTGACTTCGGCTGGCAGCCTTTGTAATTCACTGCGTCTCGTAAAGCTTTCATGAAATCTCTGTCATCCCCTTGGTAAGAAGGATGTTGATCACAAGGAACGCACCATCTATGACTTCTCTCAGGTTTCCGATCCTTCCAAGGAGGGCAAGTTAACGTTTTGGCGGCTCTTCCCGAGAAACCAAATTGCTGAAGTTATGGGGCTTGTTCCCAGTGGTCTATCTTGTTTGATGAGAATGACTGTGGCTTTATGTCACTCTGGGGCTTATGAGCTTGGATGAGAACTCCCTGGCATCTGTTTTCGGAATTTGATGACTGAATGGTGCAGAGAGGAGAAATGGAGAAGGCGGATGTTTATTGACTCAACACAGACTTGTTAAAAAAATATCAGCTACATATATAAAATCTCTTTGCATTAAAAAGAAATTACTAATTCTCAGGAGAGAAAATGATTATTACTCACAGCTATTTCTCCTAGGTAAGCAGATGATTATACATACCTATGTCAAACAGAAAAGATCAGCATAGCTTCAAATATGGGTCCCTGAACGGTACAGCCTACCATGTATTTTCTGACATCCACCGACGAGACTTCCTAGGATTTCATCTTTCTCTCTATTTTTCTCTTCACCTACTCTCTTCTTTTTCCATATGGGAAAATAGAAACAAACAAACAACAAAAACAGCCAGGATTTAGAATCAGTTTTCTTGGAGTCAAGTCCCTAAGCCTCAGTTTTCCCATCAGCAAAGTGGGCATAATAAGATCACAGGTAAATTGAATATCAACTACCCAGTTAACAAAAAGGTGAAACATGAGCTCTAAAGCTTTGGCACGTGTTCGTTTTCATATATTTTACTTTCTGCTTTTAGAAATTCTGCTTGTCCTTTCCTTGGTCTGACTCAGTCTCTAGTCTTCCAGAGACATGTATAGGCATATTTAGCTCTGCTGATAGAATGATGGGTTCTTGAATTTTGAGGTTATTTGAAGATTCCCTGCCCCTTTCTTTTGGTGTAAACTACTGCTCAGGAAATAATGCTAGAACCAGAATAAGCCTCTTTTCCTTTTATGATGTCTTTTTCACTGCTTCCAAACTTTCCATATAGCTTTTCTATTTCTACCTATATCATGTAGACTGCTATTGTCATAGGATTATAAGTGGTATTTTTTATTTTTTTCTCTTTCTTTGTCAGCACATCATATACATGGTATTCATTCATTCCTTCACCTAGGAAACATGTATCAAATACATGGTTATGAGCAACATAGTTGGCGCTGAACTTGTCCCTGACTAGTTCAAATGCCTTCTTCAGATTCCCTTCACTTTTACTATAAATGCCAACCTCCTTTACCTCAGATTCAAAATCGGTTATATACTTATTGCAGTGTCTTTTTAAAATTATCTCACTCCATAATATTATCACCTCTCAGCTCTGGCTGGAACAAGCTCTCTCTCTGCTTTTGCATTTAGCATTATCTCTTCTAGGAATGCCGTCCTATCTCTCTTTCACTTGTTGAAATCTAACCTTCAGTGGAGAGCTCAGATGTTAATTCTTTGGTGAAACCCTCCTGAGTATCCTTCCTGGGGACGCTTGTCACTTCATATATGAACCAGTATAACTCAAATTACTAGTGACCTTTCTAAGCATCTAGGAAGACAGTGAGATTTCAAAGTGTTTGCATGAAAACAGAGAAACATTCTGGCTTACATCTTCTTACATCCTCCATAGGATCTAATAATAAGTGTCTTGGGACATTCCTGGAGGTCCAGTGGTTTAGACTTTGTCTTCCAATGCAGGGACTGCAGGTTCAATACCTGGTTGGGGAGTTAAGACCCCACGTGCCTCATAGCCAAAAAACCAAAGTGTAAAAGAGAAGCAGTATTGTAACACATTCAATAAAGACTTTAAAATACTGAAAAACACCCCTTAAACCAGTGTACTGCTCAACACACGCTTGTCTATTTATTGTTTAAATCATATAATAAAATGCACACACCAGAAATAATGCACTGTTGGAATTATCCCAACAGTTTATTACTTTCCTCTCATTTGGGGGGATGATGTCAGATGTTAAGTTGGATCAGACTCCTATCAAAAGTGTCTTCTGCAACTTGGTTGCCACAGCTTCTTCATTCCTCTTTCACCAAAGACCTCTTGCTTTGGAAATTCCTGTTACCTGGTCTTGCCCGGAGATCTTGGAGACAGAGCTGCAGTTTTGCATAGATGTCTAGATCTGGGTTGTAGTTCTAACTGTAAACTGTGTAGTCTTGGAAAAGTTGTCTTGCCTCTCTGAGTCTCATGTCCCTCTTCTACAAAATAGAATGAACAAGAACCATTGTAAGCCTGTTTTGAAAATCAAATGTGATAATATATGTACATAGAGCTTACTACCTTACTCAATTCATACTAGGAGCTTATTAAATTATAGATATTACTGATATGGACCATGAAAGTTAGCAGGCTCCACATCTTCTAGGACATTTTGGAAAAACCACTGGATTTATAAAAATGCATACCAACCTCAAATGTGGCGGACTTTCTTGAACTTCCTTTTAGGGAGCTGTCCAGCATCCAACCTCCTTCTCTACTGGAAGAGAATCTTGTTTTGTAGTCTTGTTGCAGAGTAGGGGCCTCTATCTACCAGAGATCTCAGAGAGTACACACTCAACCCTCACCCTTAAGCCACCAGAGCTGATTAAACATCCAGGGCTTGGTCCATTAGATGCTTCTGAGACCTGACTTCTCAGATTTGGGATCCCAGCTGTATGACTCTTGCATCTGAGATTTCAAAGCTAAATGGTCCCTTAGAATTCATCAACAACTAGGTCAGCTTTGATGGCTGTGTTCAACTGCATTCTTCCTTTATCCTCTATGATCATTGTTGTGCTTTCTCTTCTTAATTATCCAGACTACTGTGATCTTGTTCTCTAAGCCTCGTGTTCTTGTGAGTCTCTGATAAACTTCCAGTAAAACCTCTCCTCCATTTTTCGTCTATATGCTACTTGAAACCCATCACTGACAATGACACAACTATGCAATTCAGGCACTCCATTCAGTGACAGAGAATCCATAGGGCATCAGCCTGATCTTGGATCCCATCCCTATGATGGCCTGGTGGGCTCTTCTGCTGCCATTGTCTTTGTAGTTGGCTTTCCGTTGTTTACTTTCTGGGTATCCTGAAAATAGAAAGGATGTTGGGTTACTCTGTAGCTTAGCCACTGGCTTTCAAATCACCTCCCTTCTGTCTTTATGGGGTGGCACTTCTTGTCTTGAATTGTCATCATGCCCCAGTCTTTCTCCCCTGCCTTTAGCAGAGTGCCTCAGCCAATGAACTCTGATGCCTTTTCTTTCAACACCTAAACTTGTTTAGAAAAATGGTTCTGAAGAATGTATTTATAGGGTAGCAATGGAGAAACAGACATAGAGAATAGACTTATGGACATGGGGAGAGGGGAGGAGAGGGTGAGATATATGGAAAGAGTAACATGGAAACTTATATTACCATATTTAAAATAGATAGCAAACAAATATAGATCAGGAAACTCAAACAGGGTCTCTGTATCAACCTAGAGGGGTGGGATGGGAAGGAAGATGGGGAGAAGGTTCAAAAGGGAGGGGGTATATGTATATCTATGGCTGATTCATATTAAGGTTTGTCAGAAAACAATAAAATTCTGTAATTATCCTTCAATAAAAAATAAATTAATTTTTTTTAAAAAAGAAGACATGGGGTTGATAATCTTTATGTAAGCCAGTTCATCTCCTTGTTCTTCAATCTTCCCACCTATAAATTAGGCTAAGTAGCCATGAGAGTCAGTTTGAAGAGGAAATAAAATGACTGTCATGTTGGGATCTTTGCAAAGCAAGATTGATGTGGTGATATGAATATTTTTCACAGTAACAGTGACAATAAAATCAGTGGTGAGAATATTAGGAAGGATTGGGTGGGTTTGGGTTTTTGGCTATTAACTGCTGAGAACTGCTTGTTAAACAGCAGTGGGGGGCTGAGGGTTGGGGTCATGCTACTGTTTTTCTTAATCAAGTAGTGACCTCTTCTGGGGAGAGAAAGAGGCAAGCAGGGTCTTAACACCAGGGGACTTTTTAAAAACATCTTCACCAAGAAATGATAGAGTGAATGGTCCCCAGGGGGAGAATTGTTCAGGGTAGATGTTTGCTCTGTGCAACCAAGTGAAGACAGCACTGAACGAACTGAAGCTGAACAACATTTGCCCAGTAGCCTCATCTGGAAGGACTCTCATAGAGCTAGTGAAACCTGATGGATCCATTGGATGCACTATGGTGAGACAGCTGGTCACGCCAGCTGCCCAGGTCCAGGAAGCCAAAACTAGCCTTTGGGCAGAATGGTTCAAAAAAGGTTCAGATGGGAAATGTAATTTTTTTTTAATATCTATCTAGATAAAAAGAAAAATACTAGTTCTGATGTAGGAAATAAGGTTCCGAGAATAGCAAGGTCTAGAAGAGCAATGACTTTTTCCCAGTGGTCCTTCTTTGGGGGCAGGAAAGAAGCAAGTTCTTACTGAAGACTGGTCAGCTGAATTGAGCATAAGGAAACCAGGAAAATATTTCTTTTCTTTTTTTTCCCCCCTCCATCAAATGTCATCATATTCATTTGTTACTTCCGGTTCTTGGAAGGAGGAAGAAGGAAAGCCTCCAGGAAGCCATCTTAGCAACTCCAGTCACCTCTGTTCTCCTCTTTACTGTGTACTTAAAGGACTTAGGCTGCACTGGATGATGGAGCATTTGGTGAGCCCGTCGGTACTGGGCAGGGTGCTGCATGGCACATTCCTGAGGACACAGGTCATGGCTTCTACTTAGACTTCTGGGTGTCAAAGTGCAGAGTTGATGGAAATCATATTGTTCTACCCCTTCTTAAATAGGATTGAAAGAACTGACTCAGCGAGGGGAGGGAATTCATCCAAATACAGAAATATAGGGACAGGGCTCCCATTAGAACTATGTCTTCTGATCATTTTTTCCTTCCAATTATTAGTCACTGTTCTTCTCCTTCTCTCCAACACCCCACTTCATACTAAATCAACAAGTACAGTTAATAATACCCACATACTAGATGGCATCACTGACTCAATGGACATGAGTTTGAGTAAACTCTGGGAGTTGGTGATGGACAGGGAGGCCTGGCATGCTACAGTCCATGGGGTTGCAAAGAGTCGTACACAGCTGGGTGACTGAACTGAACTAGATGGATTGGACTTCTCTGGTGGCTCAGTGGTAAAGAGCCTGCCTGACAATGCAGGAGACCTGGGTTGGGTAGATCCCCTGGAGAAGGTAATGGCAACTCGCTCCAGTATTCTTGCCTGGGAAATCTCATGGACGGAGGAGCTTGGTGGGCTACAGTCCATGGGATTGCAAAGAGCTGGACATGACTTAGTGACTGAGCATGCATTAAATGGATTAATGATATGGTGTATCTAGTTGCTAAGTCATGTCCAACTCTTACAACCCCATGGGCCCACCAGGCTCCTCTGCCCATGGAATTCTCCAGGCAAGAAGACTGGAGTGGGTTGCCATTTCTTTCTCCAAATAATATGGTAGCTAAAATATATTAGACAGCTACTGCATGGTAGCCTATGTTCATTCATTTATTCAGCAAATATTTATTGACTACAATCTGCTAGACACTAGGGACACAGTATTAAGTCCTCACTCATTGTAAAAATCTCAATCGCAAAGATAAAACTAAAATGATACAATCCTTGAAGGCCAGAGATCTGATGCTGTAAGAGAAGGTGGGCTATTAGTTCAAGAGAACTTCTCAGTAAGTGGCCATTCTACTCATTTAGCTGCTCAGACCTAATAACTTTGGACGTGTTGTCTCCTCTCACTTTCTTACACTCAACATCCTATCCACCAGCCAATCTGGATGGCTATGCATCTGCAATATTCCAGAATCTATTTGTCTGACCACCTCCGCTATCATCTCCCTTCTTTCAGATGTCCTCCGCCTTTTGCCTGTATCATCGGGGTGTGGTTTCTTGGCTTCCACTTTTGCCTTCTTGTGGTCAGGTCTATTCAGACAATTCCGGGTCACACACGTGTTTAAATCATGTACAGCAGAACTTCTTGGAGGCTGTCATATTGCTAATCCACATGGTGAAATGCAGAGGGGGGACATAATACATACACCCAAGTCCAGACATATTTGGCCCCAGAAAAATTTTTCTTATAGAGCTGCTTACACAGCTGCAGGTCCATGGAAACCATTCTGGATAACCTAGAAGAAGCCACAGCAGATACATTATGTGTAGTATGATTATTATCCCATGTGACACAGTGGGAAATGGAGCCACTCACAACCATTTGGCTGAACTGAGAGTCAGGTTGGCTGGGGTTAGCCACGGTTGGCTTTTTTCTGAGCGGCGTCACCTTGGGCAAGTCATTTACTTTCTCTGAGCTGGGGTTCCTCATCCATAAGATGTAGATAATAATTCCCATCCTGTCTGCTTTGCCAGGCTGTTGAGACAATCAAATGGGATAATGAACGTTAAAGAAAAGCTATCCTTACACCCCACTCCTGACTAAACTAACCAAAACAAAACCCAGGACCGCTACTGTGCTACTGTGGATGCCTAGAAAAACATTATCTCCTGTTACACCAGCTCTGCACTTAATCGTAATCAATGAACAACAAATTAACTTTTACTTTATTTATTTGAGTGACTGGGAATAAAACCCAGGGAGTTGCTGGCTGTTGGCTAGCCGTCAAACAAAACAAAGAATTAGTTAAGGTTAAGGCTGTGGGGAGTGCCAGTCTGTGACATGCCAGGAAGCAGGCAAGAAAAGCCAGTTGCCTGGACTGCATAGTCAAAAGAATGAAGAGTGAGGATTATTACAAAAGGCTTGGGAGATAAGAAAGCCTGAATGAACAACACTGTAGAGAGACTATAAAACTGCAGGGATGCCGATAAAGAATGAATGATCGGCTCAGCTAGTGGTGGTGGCATGGTTCCCCGCAGAGTCACTGGAAGGCCCTGGGTGTGGTCACTCAGTGAGGATCAGTGAGGTAGTGTGCAGACGCGAAGCTGGCAAAGTTCTGTGGGTCTTTGTGAAGTGCCTGTTCAGAGGGCCTGGTTCACGCCAGGTCAGCAAGCTCTGATGATGTCCCCTTCCAGATCCTGAATATTGCCAGCTTCTCTTTTTCTCCAGGGCTTTTGGCAGTGATTGACCAGTGACCTTGGTCTGAGGACTCTGATCCCCCAAATTAATTCATCACATCAAGATCCATTTGTTGAGTCCAACCCAATGGTGACAATGATGATCATAGTGTAAATGATGACAATGAAAAGCACAGCATCCATCTGGCAGCTTAGAAAGGTGCTATCTAACCCCTCTGCTATCAGCAGGAAATGAAAATGCCCATCTCGAGATGCCTAGAAGGGAACAGAAATCACCCCTGAGTGGTATGTGCAGAAGGAGGTGTGTGTGTCAAAGGTAGGAAGAGGCTGCCCCTTTAACAAAAGAGGGCTGAGAGTTTTGAATGAAGGTGTTCATTGTTAGCTTTGGGTATTTCTTAATGTCAGTCAGTAGAGCTAAATTCTCTGATATTGCCATCTCCCATACTTCCATCTCAATACATACATGCATCTCCTTGAGTCTCCACACAGATATCTGGCCCTGCACAAAAGAAACTGCCTTAAGAGCCCATGGTAAAACCTCAGTGCTTTATATTTTCATGCGTGTGCTAAATCACTCAGTTGTGTTTGACTCTTTGTGGCCCTAGGGACTGTAGCCTTTCAGACTTCTGTCCATGAGATTCTCCAGGCAAGAATACTAGAGTGGGTTGCCATGCCCTCCTCCAGGGGATCTTCCAACCCAGAATCAAACCTGCATCTCTTGCATCTCCTGCATTTGCAGGCAAGTTCTTTATCACCAGTGCCAGCTGATAGTTTCATGCATAAAAGAATCATTAGAGAGTACATCTAACAGTTTTGCTGCATAACAAAGAACTCCCTACTCTCCAGATCTCAGTGATTATAATAACTAAAATTCATTTCCCTTGCATTTTACATGGTGCCTACAGTCATCATGGGCTTCCCTTGTGGCTCAGCTGGTAAAGAATCCACCTTCAATGTGGGAGACCTGGGTTTGATCCCTGGGTTGGGGAGATCCCTTGGAGAAGGGAAAAGCTACCCACTCCAGTATTCTGGTGTGGAGAATTCCATGGATTATATAGTCCATGGAGTCGAGAAGAGTCAGACACGACTGAGCGACTTTCACTCACAGTCATCATGGCCTCTGCTTGGGTTTTGGGTTGACTGTGAGTGAGTTCCATAGGCTTTTTTTGGATCTGTGACTGCCCTGGAAGAACAGCCCCAAGGTGCAATGGGCTGGTTGAGCAGAAGGCAAGAATCTAAGAAAGCAACCTCAGGTATGCAGTCATGTTAGACTTTTGCAGGGTGTGCCTCACAGTCCACTGGCCTAACAAATTCAATGGACCAAATCTAACAATAGAATTGGGAAATTCATTTGCCCTGAAGGGAAGTTTTGTAAGGGTATAGATGCACAAACCTTTTACAGAAGGATGAAGTGTAATATAGACCATCACAGGAATATTCTGAGCATGCAAATTCCAGGGCCCTTCTCCAGCTATTTCAGTTTATTAATAATAGGCCAGATTAAGTAATAACAGTAGTAGTAATAATAATAAAAACGATGGCTAACATCATCTGTTTGCTTGTTATGAGCCTGACATTGTGTTAAGTACTTAAATGCCTGATGCAGCTTGGTTTAATCCTACAGTCTCTCTGTGAGATAAGAACAAGGATGATCTCCATTTTCCTGGAGAAGAAACAGAAGCTCAGAGAGATTCAGAGACTTCCCCAGGCCACACAGCTCATAAATGGTGGAGCAGGCATATGGATCTATGGAGCGGGACTTCTGAGCCCCAGGTCTTTTCCAGTTCCCCAAATATGCCCATCTGTCTCCAGTCTCAGGACGTTGCACTTCCTTTCACCTCAGCCTGTGTAACATTTTCTCCCATTCATTCACTTCAGTTCTCAAGTTTCAAGTGGAAAGGTCACTTCCTTAGAGAGGCTCCCTGACCTCGGCCCCTGACTGGCTCACCCTGTGGGTCTTCGAGGTTTTCTGAGCCTCTTCTGACCTTCTGGACTGAAGTGACCCACAGCACCGCCTCCTGAGTACCACCTGGCCTTGTAACACCTCAGGCTTCCTCCTGAGGGTCGCCTGGCCTCCTAATACCTCAGGTTGTCTTAGCTTTCTTCAGGGAGGGCAGGAGATGAGAAGGAGCCAGCAGACGAGTCTCTGTGCCTTCCTTCTGGATGACTGCCACGTTTCCCCTGAGGGCCCATCATCTGCTGTCTTGGGAATCCAGCCTAAGGGACTCCCTCTTCCTACCTACGCTTGATCCCTCTTTTTCTTTCTCTAATATTCTATGCTTTTCTCTCATAACTTTTCTTACACAGCTGGTAATCATATATAATATATATATATTAATGTGATTATCTATGTAACAGCACTTTCTCTCCATCCCCCATAAGTTCCAAGAGGCAAACATTATGCAGGGTTTTTTGTTTGTTGGTTGGTTTGTTTTTGGACCTGTAACTTACAGGATCTTAGTTCCCCAACCAGGGCTCGAACCCGGGCCCCAGCAGTGACAGCACCAACTCCTAACCACTGAATGGCCTGGAAAGTCTCAGTACAACGATTCAGTGGTTTTCCTGCTTTGTTCTCTATACTTGGAGCATGCCTGGCACATAGCAGTTAATCAACAGCTATTAATAAATGAATGTACATGTCTAGGCTTGAGTCCTTGCTTTGTCTGTGTTGCTTTTTTGATAGGTTACTAAGGCTCAGTGGTGAAGAATCCACTTGCAATGCTGGAGACTTGCAGGAGACATGGGTTCAATACCTGGGCTGGGAAGATCCCCTGGGGAAGGACATGGCAAGCCACTCCAATATTCTTGTCTGGAAATCCTTATGGACAGGCAAGCCTGGCGGGGTACAGTCCATGGGGTCGCAGAGAGTCGGACTCGACTTACTCAACAATAGCAACAACAAATGCTTTATTTTCCTTCCTTTTTGGAAAACTGAGACTGGGTACCTACTTGAGAGGTTCTGCGACCTAACTGCACAGATGTTCAATAACTGATCGCCACTGCTGATACTGTTATACTAGACCCACAGTCAGCAATCTTTCTCTGTAAAGGGCCAGAGAGTAAAGATTTTAGGCTTTATAAGACAAATGACCTGTGTCACAAAGACTCAACCCATGGCATGAAAAGGGCCAAAGACAGTATCTAAACAAATAGGCTTGGCTGTGGTCCAATAAATGCGTATTTCCAAAAACAGGTGACGGGCCAGATTGGCTGTCGTGTTGTAGCTGGCCAATCTCTGCAATAAATAGTCTGAGCTAAATAGTGTGAATCTACAAGTGTATAGTAAGAAGATCAACAGATTTCAAATGCTCTTGAACCTTCTAGGCAAAGCTTGTCTCTTCCTTTCTTTCCAGTGTTAAACACGTGCAGTCTTTTCCTGGCAGTGACAGTGTGCTTTCAGGGAAATCTTTGTTCTCGGAGTTTGCGTTTGTTGGTAATATTTCTTTAACACATGTGAGTGATGTAAGTCTTTCCACATATTTCCCCTCTGACTCCCTTTTCCCTGGTAACAGCGTACGTTCTTTACCTACCTCCAGAGCTAGTCTGTGGTGAGAAAACTTGGGATTTGGGAGACTGGAGCTTTATTTGTCTGCTTAGTAGAAACTTAGTTATGTGGTAAATCTATTTAGAATAAGTGGTTTCCTAGAAAAGAAATAGATGATCCACTTGAAAAAAAAACAGCCAAGTTTTGGGAAGAGGGCAAATTTTTATTTATATTAAGTATATAAAATGGGGTTAGGAGAAGGTGATCCTTCTTTAAAGGGACCATTAGTATTTTTTTTAAGGACTTACTATGTGTCGGGTATGTGGGAGGGCAGCCCAGACACCATGATTGATGATTCATCCAGAACTAACTGGACTGTAGTTACTTCTAAGAAAATTGAGGTACTATTAGCCGAAGAAGGGGGAAGGGATGTTAGAGGTTAAAAACTGTAGCTGATGTGGGTGAGTAGGACATGGCTCCCCACCTTAATCCTGTAAGCACAAGTTGTGCTGAAGAAAAAAGTTATTGTGAAAAGCGCCTTATCCATCACCTGGTACAAAACAGAGCTGGAATAAAGGGATGCTACATGTTTTCATGTTTCTTTATTGTAATTATGCATAAAACATGGTGCTCTGAACATCCTAAGAAGGATTAAAGCCATCTGAGCTGATGATCTACTTGCTAGACAGTGACGCATGTCACCTTTCGATACCACTGAGGACCCATGCTCTGTATATCTTCCTGTGTTTCCATCCTCAGAGTTTTGACCATGACTCCCCTCATGGTTTGCAACATGGCTGCCTCAGCTTCAAGCATCATGTCTTCTTAAGATATCATCTCAGATGAGAATGAAGTGAGCAGGTGCAAAAAGGGCTCCTTTTGTGTATTAGGGAGGGAAAGTTTCCAAGAAGGCCTCTTATAAAATTCCTTCTGTGCCACTAACCAGGAGTATGTCACATGTCCAGCCCCAGACCAGCCTCTGGCAAGGGGAGTGCAGCAACAACGATGAGCTGTGAAGAACCATGACTCATCAGCCAGGGCTGGAATAGGGACGGAGCATGGCCATGAGACAGGAGATACTTCCTTTGGCATCTCCCTTCACTTTTCATGGCTAGACAGCATGTCTGTTTTGTTCACAGTTCTTAAGCTTGATCTAAACCAGACACTCAATGGATACATTTGTTATGGAATTAATAAGTGTATGAGTGAATGCATTATGACCAGATTATTCTATTTTTTTTTAATTCTTCTCGTTTTCTTATTTCTCGGAGTCTGGCAGTCCTGGAGCTATTCTTTCTGTCTGAAGGTGAGCCTTCCTAAATTTGGTAACATGGTAAGAGATGAATCTAATGTATGACACTGTCTGCTTGCAGTCTTTGGCACGGGTTGATCACTGCGGTCAAGGAGAAGGCAGGGAGGTTGAAGACGCTAGTGCGTTCAAGGACTACGTGCCCAGGCATGACCAAGACCATTCTCAGCAAAATGGGAAATCAAGATACACTGTTCCCTTTCATCTTCTCTCTGGAGAAGATGACTTTTCAAGCTTCTCTACTAGAATGTGAACAAAATCACAGAGATCTGCAGAAAATATTAAAGAGAAATGGTTTGAAATCACCAAGCACCTTGAAGACATTTTTTTATCAAGCATTTAATGAAATAATTATAAACCTCTTCCACTGAGCTCATAGCTTAAAATGTCTAAACACCCTTTCTAGGTATCACTTTGTTCATCCAGCTAGAATGAAACCATAGAAAAAAAATATATATATATATTTTAATAGGCAGTTCTCCTGGATTCTTCATGATTTCAGTCTTGTTTACCCTTACTGTTGGGCCAAAGATTTTACGCTTGTATCTGGAGTATCCTTGGGACTGAGATAGAATAATAGTTCAGTTCAGCTCAGTCTCTCAGTTTTGTCTGACACTTTGCAACCCCATAGACTGCAGCACACCGGGCTTCCCTGTCCATCACCAACTCCCAGAACTTGCTCAAACTCATGTCCATTGAGTTGATGATGCCATTCAGCCATCCCATCCTCTGTTGTCCCTTTTTCCTCCTGCCTTCAATGTCTCCCAGCATCAGGGTCTTTTCCAAGGAGTCAGTTCTTTTCATCAGGTGGCCAAAGTATTGGAGTTTCAGCTTCAGCATCAGTCTTTCCAATGAGTATTCAGGGTTGATTTCCTCTTGGATTGATGGTTTGATCTCCTTGCAGTCCAAGGGACTATCAAAAATCTTCTCCAACATCACAGTTCAAAAGCACCAATTCTTCAGAACTCAGCTTTCTTTATAGTCCAACTCTTACATCCATACATGACTACTGGAAAAACCATAGCTTTGACTAGATGGACGTTTGTCAGCAAAGTAATGTCTCTGCTTTTTAATGCTGTCTAGGTTGGCCATAGGTTTTCTTCCAAGGAGCAAGTATGTTTAAATTTCAAGGCTGCAGTCACCATCTGCAGTGATTTTGAAGCCCAAGGAAAGAAAGTCTGCCACTGTTTCCATTGTTTCCCCATCTATTTGCCGTGACGTGATGGGACTGGATGCCATGATCTTTGTTTTTTGAATGCTGAGTTTTAAGCCAGCTTTTTCACTATCCTCTTTCACTTTCATCAAGAGGCTCTTTAGTTCTTCTTCGCTAGAATGATAGAATGATTGCCTAATCTGAGTTGGATCTGATCTCTATCACTTATTAACTGTGACACACTGGGTAAGTTGCTTACTATCCAAGCCTCAATTTTCTCATTTGCAAGATGAGGGCAATAAGCAAGGGTAGTTCTGGTACATTTTTTGCAACAAAGTAAGAGCATAATAAATACTAACTGTGATTGCTTTTGACGACATGTTAGGGTCTTCAGTCTGCCATTGACATGAGTGCCTTTCACAAAGACAGCCATCCATTTGTCATATTTGAAAAATAGATTGGAAACCCCAGTGTCTGTCCAATAACTGCAAGGCAAAGCATAAAGTGCATTCTGGGCATGGTGCTGGGCTTATTATATTCAGAACATGACAGGGTCTTTCAAGTTGCTGAAAATGACTCTGACCATGCAACTAAGGGTGGTTAAAAAATACCCATGGAGTTGACGTCTATTTGTTTTGCAGAAATGAATTTCTTTGGGCTGAGTTGGCTTATCCTTTCAATCAAAATGGCCGCTTCATGCTGACTGAGTTGACAGCGTCTTGCAGTTGGATATGAAAGATGTAATTATATCATGTGACAGCACGGAGGACATAGGAGGCCAGGGACTGGACGATGCTGGTCTTCACCATGCTATCCACTAATACGTGGTCACTTCAGCAAGTCACCTCATCATTCTAGGACCTCTGACTTCTAAAAGGAGAATTTAATTTCCATGTGTACAACTTAGCTGGTTATTGCAGAGTAAAGATGAGAAGATTTTGTTGTGGTAGCTATTATTATGGTTATGGGCTTCCCAGGTAGCTCAGAGGTAAAGAATCCGCCTTCAGTGCAGGAGACCCAGGTTTGAGCCATGGGTTGGAAAGATTCCCTGGAGAAGGGAATGGATACCACTCCAGTATCCTTGCCTAGAGAATTCCATGGACAGAGGAGCCTGGAGTCACAGAGTCGGACATGATTGAACAACTAACACTATCATTTTTCTTATTATGGTTATTCATTGGGGTCTGAGAGGAGACTTTCCTCAGATGCTGGAAATTCTTTGGGTCAAGGCCTATGAGAACAATTGCCCTCCTTTTTTCAAAAAAATTCTATTTATTTGTTTGTTATTTTTGGCTGTGTTGGGCCTTTGTTGCTGCATGAGCTTTGCTGTAGTTGCCAAGAGTGGGAGCTACTTTCTAGCTGCGGTGTGCAGGCTTCTTAGTGTGGTGGCTCCTCTCGATTTGGAGCGGGGGCTCTAGGGCTCGGAGGCTTCTGTCGCTGCAGCTCCTGGGCTCTAGAGCACAGGCTCAGTAGTTATGGTGCATGGGCTTTGTTGCTCCGTGACGTGTGGGATCCTCCCGGGTCAGGGATCGAACCCATATCTTCTGTATTGGCTGGCAGATTTATTACCACTGGGCCACCAGGGGAGCCCAGCATTTGCCCTTGTATGATCAGTTCTTTCCAACTTTCTGGATAAAATTCACACCAAATGTAAGGAGGAGCTATTAAAAAATGTCTCTGACTTGATCACCTGGACGTCTGAATGGACCAGTGTGGACGTCTGGGCTCTGAAAGGCTCATATGAGTTCAGGAAGCAATGCTCAAGAGATTTGATGGAGAAAACACCTGTGGAGAAAGAGAAGGGGGAAGTAGAAGGAGGCAGGGAGAGCTTTCAGACCCTGATGTGGATCTCACACCTGTGAAAGGAGAGGAAGAAGGAAGCATTGGAGAGGAAGAATCTCATGCTGGAGTGCATTTCTAAAATCTAGTATTTGGCTGGCCAGTGGGAGTTCTTGAGCCCAAATTGTTCAAGACATCAGTTCCTTGTCCTGCAGAAATGGGCTTCCCTTGCCATCCTCAATCATTTGCAGAAAGCCTCTGAGGGGTGTAGTCTTGGCATGAATACAGTAGTGGACCCAGCAGCAAGGCGTTCCGTCAACGATGCTTCCCATCAGAGGAAACCTGAGTAGTACGTTTTCATGACTATCTACCAAATTGTCAGGGGTTTTCTCTTTGAAACAGAGATCTTAAGGAGTTTGAAAAACAAACCCAAACGTTGGTGGTAGTGTAGGTTTTGCACCCCAAATCAATGTTCCATCCTGTCCTGGGACTTTCACTTCCCACTTCATTTCCGCCAGACGAAGCATGTTGTAAACACCACCCAGGTTTGTAGAGTTCCTCATTTGACAATTTAAAAAAGTCTGTATGTGAACAAGTCACATGAACTTCCTTTGCTTTACCTTCTCAGTGAATTAGGATTTACGCTCTTGAGTTTCATATGTTTTCTGTGTCTTTACACATTCATTGCTCTTTCATGTGGGAAAGGTTCACTGAGGTCACTTTGCTCTTCTGCCTTCAAGTCTGACCAGATGGACCCAGAGGGTTTGGTCAAGAAGCATTCGAGTGTGCATGCTTAGTCTCTCGGTCAAGTCTGACTCTGTGCGACACTAGGGACTGCAGCCCACCAGGCTCCTCTGTCCATGGGGATTCCCCAGGCAAAAACACTGGAGTGAGTTGCCATGCCCTCCTTCAGGGGATCTTCCCAGTCCAAGGATTGAACCTAGGTCTCTCACATTGCAGGCAGATTACTGTGTGAGCCACCAAGGAAGCCAATCATCAAAAAAGATGTACAATAGAAAGGGAGAATTCTAAGGAGATAATTCACAGAAGATGATGATGATGATGATGATGATTATGTGTGTGTGTTAGTCACTCAGTCATGTCCAGCTCTTTGCAACCCCATGGACTGTAGCCCACCAGGCTCCTCTGTCCATGAAATTCTCCAGGCAAGAATACTGAAGTGGGTTGCCATTCCCTTCTCTGGGAGATCTTCCCGACCTAGGGATTGAACCTGAGTCTCCTGCATTGCAGACAGATTCTTTACCATCTGAGCCACCAGGGAAGCCCCACAGATGATGAGAGGGAGGCATTGGAAGTGTCTATAGGGTTTGCCAAACATACAGCATTCTTGAAATATGTCAGCATCATGACATACTGCTTGGGTGATCTCTGAAGTACTGCACAAGGAGTCGGTGTTCTAGAGTCATAGAAAATGGTTGTGTGTTAGATGTTTCAACAGGGGTTGCCTTCTTTCAACAGAAAATCAGTTACTTTTCCCAATGAAAAATTATATTGATGGGGATTGTGGCAGAGACTCACAGACACTCCTCAAACCTCTTCCTCTTCATTATGAGCATATCATTTGATGAAATTTCCTGTCCTCCTTATAGTTATATGTGATTGTGTAATGAATTTACAACCAATAGTAAATGAGCAGAAATGGCGACTATCACTTTCAGATCTGCCATCCTTGGCAGCAACTTCTCTTGTTCTCTGTCACTCTTTGCCTGCTGTTTGGATGCAGAGGGTACCATGGAAACTCCAAGAAAACAGCAGAGTCACCGAATGAAAAAGCCAAGGTCTCTAAATAACTCTAAACAGAAGAAGATTCTGGTGACCCACATTGGACTGGAAATTGAGTGTGAAATAAGTATTTATTGAATGAAGCTGCTGAATTTTTGAGTAAGTCAAAGCAGTTGTCTTATCCAGATAAAACAGAGTGTGTGAGAAATTTCTGATGAAGAGTCATGCCAAGAGAAGGGAGACCTGGTGAAAGGTCTGTGAGCTCAGTGAGAAGCACCATCTGAAGGATATCTCTAATCTTATTTTCTGTCAGTGCACGTGTGCGTGCCTGCTAAGTCATTTCAGTCGTGTCTGACTCTGCGACCCTGGAGACCGTAGCCCGCCAGCCTCCTCTGTGCTCCATGCGAGAATACTGGAGTAGGTTGCCAAGCCCTTCTCCAGGTGATCTTCTCAATCCAGGGATCAAACTTAAGTCTTCTGCAACTCCTGCTTTGCAGGCAAATTCTTTACCGCTGAGCCACTGGGGAAGCCCTTCAATCAGCACAGGGAATCTCTAATAGTAGACCATTGGAAACTAGCGTTATTCTTTTCCCTGTGGGGAGAGGTTTGGATCCCTGTCCTAAATGATCTTAATTCAGTAGAGGGAAAAAGTTACAGTCACCTATTCTTTTTTTTTTAAGTTTTTATTTTGTATTGGAGTATAGCTGATTAACAATGTAGTGTTAGTCTCAGGTGGACGGCAAGGGGACTCAACCATACATATACATGTATCCATTCTCCCCCAAAGTCCCCTCTCATTCATGCTGCCACATAATAATGAGAAGAGCTCCTTGTGTTCTAGAGTAGGTCCTTATTGGTTACCTATTTTAAATACAGCATTGTGGACATGTTGATTGCCAACTCCCTAACATGCTCACCTATTAAGTCATACTCATTCAATCGACTCACAGTTTTGAGTTCCTATCACGTCAGCACTATGCTAATGGCAGGGGTGTAAGAATAAAGGCACATCACCTGTTTTCGACAGGTTTCACATTCTCCTGGGAGAGGAATAGTGACTATAGTGGGTGGCAAAGGGCCAACAAGAATGGAACCACCAATGATATGGAAATTCAGTAAGAGAAAACAAGTTGTAGAGGCTGGAGTAATGGAGAGAGACTTCTCAGGAGCCAGGGACTTAAAGGTAAGACTCATTCAGTGGGTTTTTAATGATGGCTTTGAGGAGCAATATAGATTAGGAAGACAGAATGGACAGAATGAACCTTTGGTGTCTGGCTAGCTGGGTGGTGTGGATTCTGAGTCCACTTTCTGTATAATAGTTGCCCCTTTGTGTATCAAGAGCTAATACAAATTACTGTCTGTACCCTAGTCTCCTCACCTGTAAAATGCTGAAATAGGGGGGACTCACCTGTAGGGCTGTGAGAATCATAGAGCAGCTGGTGTCAGTCAGTCTTTTCTCAAAGGATCAGAAAGTAAATGCGTTAGGTTTGCAGGTCATGAGTTCTCTGTTATAACTACTGAACTCTGGCACTTCACTGTATTATTCCTGCAGATGTGTGTCTCTCCTGTATTAATATGTTGAAATCCAAATGCCCAATGTGATGGCATCTGAAGATGGGGCCTTTCAGAGGTAATTAGGTTTAGATGAGGTCATGAGGGTGGGGCCTACATGATGGAATTAGTGCTCCTGTATGGAGACAAAGAATAGAATTCTCTCTGCTTTTCACCATGTGAGGAAGACAGTAAGAAGACAGCTGTATATGAGGCCAGAAGTAGGTTCTCATCAGACATCAAATCTATTTGCATGTTAATCTTCTACTTTTTTTGTCTCCTGAATCATGAGAAATAAATTTCTATTGTTTAAGCCACCAGTCTATGGTATTTTGTCATAGCAGCCTGAACTAAGACAATATGGAAATATTCTAAACAATAGGTAAATGAATAGTTATAGCTGTATACTAATGAAATTTTATTTACAGACACAAAATTTAATTTCACATTATTTCCATGCCACAAAACATCATTATCATTTTCATTTTTCTCCCCAGTCATTTAAATTGTAAAAATCACTCTTAGCTCTTGGCTAAACAAAATCAGACCGAGGATGAGAAGGTTGGATGGCATCACCAACTCAATGGACATGAGTTTGAGCAAGCTCTGGGAGTTGATGACGAACAGGGAAGCTTGGCAAGCTGCAGTCCATGGGATTGCAAAGAGTCAGACACGACTGAGTCACTGAACTGAACTGAACTGAAATCAAAACAAGGGGCTTTCTGGACTTGATGATTTGGTCTACAGATTGTACTTGTTGTATCATAGCATAATGCATTCCTAAGGTGAACCCCGCTTATAAGATAGGAAAATGGGCTTTAGCATATGGACAAGAATGTCTGCTGTGTGGCTCTTCGTCAAGTGTTCTACCTAGTCAAGAGAGAGGAAGGCCACAATTCAAGGTACAAACCCTGAGTTCCTTCCTCACCTCGGATTTGTCCCCACTCATCAGCTCTCTTTACATATTATTTTTAGAACTCTCAAAATGGCAGCCCCTGAATGCAGAATATCTAAAACAGAAGAAAAAGGAACTAAAATGAAGGAAAACACTTTTTTCAGTGAATACTAATTATTTAATTTGAGTTCAGCTATTCATCCCAGGACAGAAATGAATCAAAATTTACCCAATGATATGTGCGCATGAAGAGTTAAACCAAATATATATATATATATATATATGATTACTTTTACTTTGAAATACATTTTTTACTTTAATCATCTATGTCTTTCTCCTCTCCCTCGGCTTAGCCAGCTTCTGTAGTAACCTTTGTCCTCCTCATTTTCTGGGAACAATGGATGTTTCAAATAAAAATAGGTGTAAATCACTGTGTAAGTAAAATGAATAAATATGATGTGCCTGGAAACAGTGCTTAATTTGAAGCTGCTTTCTTCCCTTAGCCTGAGGAAATGCATTTGTGTGGTGCCTTGGTTTTTTGAAGGTTTCATGTACAGTTAGCTCATTTGTATTTTGCAGGTTTTTTAATTGTAAAAAAAAAGGTGTTTGCATGCTCTCCAAATTTACCATTTCTCCTTCTTCCACCACAGAATAAATCAAAAGAATTGTATAGTCAATGAATTGTAATGAACTTTCCCTTAGCTGGTCTCCCTGCCTATTTCTAGCTTTTATTCAAGCCACATTCAGGTCATCTTTCAGAAACACATACATTTAACATCCTGAATGGCTATGGGATAAAATTCCAGTCCCCTCAGTTGGCATGTGAACGACTCTACTATCCGAAGCTTTCTTCACCTTTCCAGTTACATCTCTTCTCCCATTGTGAACTCTGCATTCAAGTCACTCCACAGTTTACAGAAGAGTCTATGCTTCTTCACATATTTATGTTTTTGCTCATAATTTCCTTGAAATTGAACACTTTCCACCCAAGAATCAGCCTACCTTGAGCACAGACCAGAAAGAACAAAGGATGCAATTTGAGGAAGTTCTATAGTCACCAAGTCTCTCAGTTTTTCTTCACTCTTTGCAAACACCAGTTTCCTCTATCATTTTGAAGAATGAAAAATTCTAGAATGGGAATACCACTCCGTGTCCATTGTCAAATGTGGTGAGCATCCTCTGCGTAGTGGGTGCTGGGAATACAGCCATGAATCATCCTTCACTGAACCTGCAGCTAGCAGGAAAGATAAGGCCAGGCCACAAATTCCCAGAATACCAGGTAGGAAGTTATAAGAAGACTATGTATAAATAGATGGTTCCATATAAAAGTCAGAGGAGGGTAAATCTATATTAAGTTGGAGCAATCAGAAAAGACATTTTGGAGCATTGGCTGTGTGATGTGGACCTTGAAAATGAGAAAGATTTGAAAAAGTAAAGATGACTCAGGAAGTGGAAGAGTGTTGGTATCAGAGTTCATTCTGAGCAAAGGGAAGGAAGCGGAAGAGAGCTGGGCTTTCAGAGAGAACAAAAAGACCCAGCTTAGCAAGTGCAAGGAGAGGCAGAAGGAATCAAAAAGGAAAGATGGATCAGGGCCTGGTAATGGAGGGGGCAAAAGTGTTTACTAATAACTCACCTGCATCCCCAGACAACGAACCAGCAGAAAACTCATGAAGCTTCCCTTCTGATTCAAGTTAACAGAAGAGCTTGCCTGACAGGGATACTCCAGAACTTGATCAGAAAGCTACTCATCAGCTTTCAGATGATCAGCATGATAATGCCAATGCCTTAGAGTATTAAAGTATTTTTGTTCATTTTGGACTTCTATTGAATTTATCAGGAACATCACCTTGAAATGAGAGTTAGGGACCACTTGCTGATAAGACCTCAATACTGAACAGAAAAAGCCAGAGAAATGTCCAGTGTGTATGTGTATCCACCTTCTTGCAGAGAAATTATAGAGCTTTGTTAACATCATCTCTTGAAGCTTCTGTGCTCCTGGATGACTTTTAAAGGTGGGAATTATACATGGGCAGGAAAAGAAAATTCTACATGGGAATGAAGATAATCAAAGAATTACCTTTATATGGACACGTTCTGTATAAGAGAGTACTACATTGGCCAGAGATGAACCTTGACTCTGGGATGATCAAATCCTAATTATATAGATCCTGAGTCCAACCACCTATCACAGCTTTTCTCAAACGGTAAGTGAAAGACTTCTTATTTCTTATCAACAAATCTTTTCTAGGCCCCAACTAGGCATCTAGGACTCTGCTATGTGCTGACATAGGTAGAGGCATGAGATGAAATGAAAATAGTCCTACTTCTTGAGGTCCTTGCAATCTATTGGGGTAGACACAGATGCAGAGATCTTTTCAAAGCAATGTATCAGATTGTGCAGTAAGCACAGGGTGACATGGAAACCCTGAGGAGAAACATTTCCTTAGCCTGGACTAAAGATTTGGAGAAGAGTCAGGGAGGACTGACTGAAGGAACTGACACATCAGTACAATTAGAATCATCTCTCCTGTTGGCCCAACTTTAAAATCACAGCATCTCAAAGCTGTTTATCCTCAAAGTTAGAGCGCCTATCAAATTTAATTGTCATCCCTTGCTTAACTGTCTTAGCTATGGTAAACTTCAAAAGACTTCTACTGTTTCTATTTTGTGCATAACTTGTCTCCACCTCATAACGGTATCTGACACCTCATAGGTTCCTATAAATATAGGTTGTGTGTTAAGGAAGAAAATATTCACATGGGAATTTTCACCCTCCCTCTCCAAGCGCTAAGGGGAATTCTGCTGTAACATTTAATGCATTCCTAACTCTGAGCCAAGTCTAGAAGGAAACAACAAAAGAAAGAAAGGCATGTTAGGATGTTGGACCAAAAGGAACTTGGAAATTGGCTGATGCTATGCCTCATTTCTGCAGATAGAAAATTGAAATTCAGAGAAGTTATATTGTAACTGTTAGTGCAAGGTCACCCAGTTAATTAGTAGCAGGGTGAGTCGAAACATCAGGTATGGTGATGTGCAGCTCTCATTTCTTTCCTGTGAGTCATATGTATTTTTCTGTCAGTTACAGATAGGTAGCGAGGGAAGCACAAAGGATTCTGAAAAGGGCTTATTTCTTTTGCCAGTGTATAGAATACTCGGATTCTAAAGGAGCCTCATATTGCAAGGAAGGCTTTGTTTAACAGAACATTTTATGTGATAGGATGATGTTCTACAAAACCCCCAAATTTTAAAGGATGCTTTCTTCTGTGCTAAGCAATTGCTTCTGGCAGGAGCATCTTCTACTTTATAAAAAAGACTTCTTCTCCTGCTTTCATCTGATATCTCAGGAAGGGCCCGGAGGGAAATGTTGAGAACTCATGCTTGTTTGAGCTGTAATATTCCCTTGAAAAGTGAAGCTTGAAATCCTTTAAGGATCCCAGTGTTCTTTCAAAATTGATTTTGCCACTGTAGAACTATATCCTAACTAACTTCTGTGCCAAAATATATTGTGGCTAGTGGTTGGAGAGTTGAAAGAATATTTAAAAAATAACTTTTCATATCAAGAGCATAAAAATAAATGATTCATATGTTGTGACCTGGGGATTGTCCTTAAAAATCATTTTCTAACATGGTTATTGGAAGAGATTATGAGAGTAAAAGAGGAGGCTTTAATTGAAGGCTATGGGATACTCTCCCAATAAAAAGATTAAATGATCAAAGAAGACACCAGGGAAAAACAAAAGAGGAAAATTTTTCATTGTGTTACCAACAATAAAAATCTATGATTTCTAACATCAGTTAAGCCCTCACTATGTGCTGGGCACTGCTCTTTAAGCCCTTACAGGAATTAATGCATCTAATCTTTCAACAATCTCTCCCATGCTGCTGCTGCTGCTGCTAAGTCGCTTCAGTCGTGTCCGACTCTGTGAGACCCCATAGATGGTAGCCCACCAGGCTCCCCCATCCCTGGGATTCTCCAGGCAAGAACACTGGAGTGGGTTGCCATTGCCTTCTCCAGTGCATGAAAGTGAAAAGTGAAAGTGAAGTCGCTCAGTTGTGTCCGACTCTTAGTGACCCTATGAACCGGGTACAATTAATGTCCTCATTTTAAAAAGAGTGAAATGAGGCACAGAAAACGAGTGTAACATGCTGGAAGTTACAGTCTAGGAAGCGGCAGAGCTCATACTCAGACATGGGGAGTCTGGCTCCAGAGGCCATGTTTTCTTTTATCTTGTAAGCTAAAAATTTTAATATGAAGCTAACATCTGTCCTTAGGCATCCCTCATGAGCCCAGATTCCACTTAACATGAATTGACAGGTAGACACACAAATATTTATGTATAAGGATGTTCAGCAAACCATTACTTCCAGTAATGGAAGTTGGAAACAAACCAAATACTGAGCAATTAGGATGTATTAAGTGCTCAGTTGAACAATGGAGAAAAGAAAACAAAGCACAAAGAAAATGAAATCCCTCATAATCCCTATGCTCTGAAACAACCAGGAAGAAATCTCTGAGTTTCTCTTTGCAGCTTTTTTCTGTATTTTGTTTCTGATACAAAATTGGTATCATACTGGATATATTGCTTTATAATTTAACTTTTCTATGCAGATAGAATTATAAATCCTTTTCAAACTGTTACTTATTCTTCTACCACTTATTTTAATGGCTTAAATAAGTTCCTTTGTTTACACATATCATGATTTATTTACACGTTTTATTGTTGGATCTGTACTCTTCTAACCATTATTCTATGATGCGTAAAAGGATGGTATCTCATTGATCACTAAAAGTAGTCCAAGCTCTCTAACTTGAAGTTCAAGTTGCATGATTTGCCCTAATTATTCCAATTTAATCTTCTTGTGTTTCATAATTCACTAACCCTGAATTATAGAATCATTTGTTCTAGAAGTGTAACTCAGCATCTTTTATATCACTTAAGCAATTCCTCTTATGGCCTGAATATATCTACCTAATGATCTAGCTCAGTTGGTAAAGAGTCCACCTGCAATGTGGGAGACCTGGGTTCTATCCCTGGATTGGGAAGATCCCTTGGAGAAAGGAAAGGCTACCCACTCCAGTATTCTGGCCTGGAGAATTCCATGGACTGTACAGTCCACGGGATCGCAAAGAGTCGGACACGGCTGAGTGACTCTCACTTTCACTATGTAAAAGACACCTTACATAATGGGGAAGGACATAATGGAAGGAGAGAGGATGATAGATTAAGGGGATTAAATAAGATTATTAAGTAAAGTACCTTAATCTAGTAGGAATCAATCAATATCAAGTCTTCTTTTCACTCATTAGGATCAAACAGATCTCTATTTGAATACAAGTGTACCAATTACTAACCATATAACTCTTGGCAAGTTGTTTAACCTCTGAGATCAGATTTATTACCTATAAAGGGGAAGGAATATCTAGTCCACAGTACTATTGTGAAGATTTAATGAAATATTAAGTACAAAAGCAATTTGTTGGACTTCCCTGGGGGTCTAGTGGTTAAGAATCCCCTTGCTAATGCAGGGGACATGGGCTCCATCTTTGGGCTGGGAAGATTCCACATTCTTCAGGGCAACTAGATCTGTATGCCACAACAACTGAGCTTGGGCTCAAGAGCCTACACGCTGCAACTACTGAAACCTGTGTGTTTTCGAATCTGTTTTTGGCAACAAAAGATGCCACCACCATGAAAAGCCCATGAACCACAACTAGAGAGTGACTCCCACTCGCCATGGGGAGAGATAGCGTGAAAGCAGCAATGAAGATCCAGTGCAGCCAAAAATAAATAAAATTTAAAAAGAAGCAATTTGTTACCTGCCACACAAATATGAGATTTCAAAGATTATCTATTTGTATTATTGAACAATTAGATAAGATGTGTACAAACAACCAGGAAGAGTAAGCAGTGGATAAGTAAGAGTAAGAGTAGGAAGGAGAGCCACTTGGTAAAAGCTGAGTAGTAGTTGAGTTGAGGTAAGAGAACTAAAGGCTTCCCTAGTGGCTCAGATGGTAAAGAATCCACCTGCAATTCTGGAAACCTGAGTTTGATCCCTGGGTTGGAAAAATCCCCTGGGGAAGGGGAAGGTTACCCACAGCCGTATACTTCCCTGGAGAATCCAATGGCCAGGGGAGCCTGGTGAGCTACAATCCATGGGGTCACAAAGAGTCAGACGTGACGAGCAAGTAGCATACACACACAAGAGAGCTAATGGGGACCATGAGTTTCCTTTCCGCCATTCCTTCCACCTCTGCCCTACCTTGATAACTCAATGGTAACTCATAGGATAGAACCATCCATTCATATCTTAGGTCCCTTGTACTTGGCTGGTTTATTTTTTTGCCTCTACTCAGTGCAGTGACTGCCACGCCTTGTTGAAATGTTGATCCAAGCCACAGAAGAAAACAATGAAACTGAGTGACGCAGCAAATAAACTCATGACCTTCGATCCAGGACACTGGTGCACCAGACAACTTCCAGAGGTGGAATACTCTGCACAAGCACCAACAGAGTATAAACCAACATCTCTGCTCTCAACAAAACCCCCCATTATAAACGCAAGTTCATTTACTCTGTGTATTCTGAGGGACAAATACTTGGTGTGCTTAGAGAGGCTATGAGAAAACTAGGAAAATTGCCTTTTGCCTTCAAGTAGTGCCTTCTCAGTGGGGGAAGTCAGGCTTATTCATGAGAAATTGTATCATGTACTTAGGAGAAAAGAAAAGGACAATGGATGGATGGAGGGATTGCTAAGAAATGAAGTACTCTCATTTCATCATCACCTTCTAGAATACATGTCATGGCCCCTGCAAAGTCATCATTAATTCCTCATAAGAATGATCAACAGGTTCATGATTCTCCAGAGAATACACTTATTTTATTATAAGGTTTATTTTATTATTGTATAACTAATACTAATGTACCTTCTTTGTAATGCTAATGTGCCTTCTTTGTAAAAACTTTAAAAACATAAAAATAAACAACCATAAGAACACAGAAAGTTTCATGACCAGAGATGACTGTGAAATTACATTTTGGGTATTTTTTTCTGTGTATTTACTTATTTTACAAAAATGAGATCACAGTGTGCTTCTTTGTAACCTTTTCCTCACTTGATAATAGAGCTAAAGAGTCTTCAGTGCCTACAACATCATTTGAATATCTATTATCAGTGTCGTGGCTCTATTATGATGGTGATGTGGGCTTGGGGATTATTTCATTTTATTTTTCCTCAGCATCCAGGACAATAGTGGATAACAGGATGTTCTTATAATCACAGAACATGAGAGAGCTCAAAGCTCCCTCTGGCATTGTCTAGTTAATTTTCTACTTTGCAGACGGAAAGTTGGGACTCAACATGTAAAATGGATTGCAGTTCAGGTGGTCAGAAAGTTGTAGAACCAGAATCAAAACCAAGTGCCTGGACTGCAAACGTTCATGTCCCTTTGTGAAGCATGTCCTTTGTAATGAATCCTGTCATTAGAAAATCCAGACTGAAGGCAAACCCATCATCTGTGAAAATGACTTGCAGTGAAAGAAGAAGGTATACTTGGGCAAGAGAAGTTTGGGGAGGAGCAGTCTCTTATAGTTCTTTTGGAACTTTCAGTTTTACTTCAAACTCTGAGCCCCAGAGGTTCATAGAGGGGTGAAGTTGCAATATGAGGTATGGCGAGGAGGCAGCTTGAGGAAAGAAACTTATGAACTCAGGTTTGCAAAACCCACAGTTGTACAATAGCTCAGCTCCAGCCAGCACCCTGGAGGATGCAGCAAAGCCCCAGTAGAGTGTATGGCCACCCAGAGTCTCCATTCTGGTTTCATATCATATCTTATTAATCCTTCATCACTGGGCTCTATGAAACCAAAAAACATTTCGGCTTTGCTCATGGTTGGGAATGATTTTTCAGTTCTCCTTCTAAGAACCCAGAATGTTCCTGACTTCCTGGAATCACTCTCCAAGCCTCCTGGCTGTGGAGGGAGAAAAGAAGTGCTTCAAAAGCTTCAGACCCACGTTCAACAGTGAGTGAAGAGCAAGGAATGCTGGGAGCTCTAGGCTTGCTATTGAAATGACGCCATTGTGTCAGTTCCTCTTTATATTTCCACTGGTGTGATTGACCTGAAATGTATATGGGCTGTGCCACTCCTTGCCTAAAACCTTCTATGGCCTCAGGGAAAAGTTCATGTCCCTTTGTGAAGCATGCAAGACCCTCTACAACTTGACATCTGCCCACCTCTGTCTCATCTCTGCCATTCTGTCTTTGGCAACACCAAACTCCCTATGCGTTCCTGCACAGAATCATCCTAGTTTTTCATCTAATTTCTGCTTTCCCGAATGCCCTGCTTCTTCTTTCACCTGTGGTTAGTCTCACTTAGCTAGATTTTGTATCCTCTGTGTCTACTTGTTTGTGTGTGTGTTAGTCGCTCAGTCATGTCCGACTTTTGGCGACTCCATGGACTATAGACCATCAGGCTTCTCTGTCCATGGAATTCTCCAGGCAAGAGTATTGGAGTGGGTTTCCTTTCCCATCTCCAGGGGATCTTCCTGACCCAGGGATCAAACCTGGGTCTCCTGCATTGGGGACAGATTCTTTACTGTCTGAGCCACCAGGGAAGCCCTCTGTCTACTTCAATAACCCTAAAATTCTGTAATCTGTGGTAATGTCTGAAGTATTCTTGGTGATTTTCAGTCAAATGATTGAACTTTTATCTTAAATCTTATACTCTCATCTAGGATCAACAGTATATCACCCAGTGACATGTTCTAGGTAAGATCAAGAGCATTCAGAATGGTTTGGCCATAGACTAATGGCATATTCCAAATCAGAGGACACCTGCTAAACACACAACATTAATAAAGCAGGGAGCATCAATTTGCCAGACTTGAATCTAAAGAGGATCCCATTGCTTATTTTTCTCAGCTGCAAATTATCTGAATGGCATACACAGTTTTCTCTAGCAGTGCACTTAGAATATTTACTTAAATACTGGCAGTGATAAAATGGTGGGAAAGAAATTGCACATTCATCAAAAGTAGGCGGCCTGATAGAAGTGCATAAACATGGTACTCATCTCAAAATTAAATTACCATGTGTACATGGTTTGGCTTGTCATTTATGTACTTGTATATTTATATACCCATCATCCTTAATCACCTACAAGAATGAATGAGTGCATTTAAGAACAAATGTTTGCAACATAAGCTAATGGTTAATTGAAGATTTCTTCTTGGAGAAGAGAGCTGAAAGACAATAGCAGATTAGACAAAGACTTTTAGAAAAGAACAGCAAGACTTGCTCATACCATCCAGCTTAACTTTTGCTCATCCTAAAGGAAATTCTTGCTGGGAGATGCCTCAAAATTATTATTTTGAAAGCATGCCATACCCAGCCCAGAGAGACAACTGAGCTTATCAGAAAGAACACTGAATTTAGCATCAGGAAACTTCAAGACAACTCCTTGCATAGCTTTTTCTGGGTGTGTGATCTTAAGAAATATGTGTAACTTCTTCAAGTCTATTTCTTTAATTTGGGGGATAACATGGCAGCCTTGCTATTAGATTTGAAAAACACAAAATACATGACCTTTTGTTGAGGTGCTGATTAAATCTCATTTGCATTAATATATTATTTTTCTACCCCCATCTGTATCTTATAAAAATCAAGGTCATAGAATGCAAAAATACTACTGCTACTAATGCGATTAGGCACTACTATTACAACAACAATAACAACAACGACTACTACTAGCTGATAATTACTGAGAATATTTACACCTGCATTGTTTTAACATTTTACATGAATAAGTTATTTATACCTCTTAAAATGCTTAAGAAGTGGCTACTATTATTTTATCCATTTTATAGGCAAACAACTGGAGACTCAGAGAAGTTAAGAAACTTGCCTGAGATCATACAGTTGGTAATTGCAAGATTGAGATTTGAACCCAAAGTTAAACTCCATAGTCCTAGCAGTAAGAATTACGCTTTCTTCTCTATCTGAAAATAATAGTGGGGCTTCCTGTTGGCTCAGCGATAAAGAATCCGCTTGCCAGACTGCAGGAGACACAGTTCGATACCCGACCTAGGATGAGTCCACGTTCCAGAGGGCACCTAAGCCCGTGCAGCACAACTAATGAGTCTGTGCTCTAGAGCCCGGGAGCCACAACTACCCAAGCCTATGAGCACGAAAGCTGATGCTCTGCAACAAGGCAAGCCAGCACAATGAGAAGCCCGTGCACCGCAACCAGAGAAAAGCCCGTGCAGCAACGAAGATCCAGCACAGCCAATAATAGATACATCAGTTATTTCTAAAAAATTAAAAAATAAAAATAATAGTAAAATTAATTTATAGTTGGATAGCTCTTCATTTTTTCATAGAGATAATCTCATTTTATCCCTCCAGTAGGCCTTTGAAATAGAGGTTATTATCTTTCACAGATAGGGAACTGGGTCAAAAAGATTAAGGGATTAGCCCCAACACACCTTGCTTCAGCATGGGAAAATCAGATGGACTGTGGACTTCTCCTGTCCTGTTTCTGTCTCTCTTCTGCTTATGCAATCACCTCCTCGTTGAATATGCCTTCCATGAAGACCCCATTGGAGTCTTGGTATGTGTTTATTTGTTTTGAAAGCTCTATTCTCTACCATTCTTTGCGACACTATCTGTGACAAGTGAGACTGT
This sequence comes from Antilocapra americana, assembly GCA_007570785.1. Taxonomy (NCBI): domain Eukaryota; kingdom Metazoa; phylum Chordata; class Mammalia; order Artiodactyla; family Antilocapridae; genus Antilocapra; species Antilocapra americana. Next base: position 10,406,906 of record ML661883.1, on the reverse strand, counting down.
TTCCACAAGCATCACGTGGTTCTGCAGAATTTAGGAGTTACAATAGACTTCCAGCCTAGAATTCATTGAAATTTAAGGGAGTCATCCAGAGAGAGTGAGTCCAGGCGAGCTGGACCTCGGATGCCAAGGTCACCTCCTCCCCAGACCCTGAGCTCAACTCTCAACCACACTTCCTCTAAGGGAAACACAAGCTCATCCTTAAACAGAGTCTACACTGTCATTACTCTCTGCAAATGTAAAGCATGAGCTCTATTCTCTGTTGTCTTCGGTTTTGAACACTCCATAATCTGGCCTTGATTAACCTGCCTCCACCCGCCAGCCTGTTGTCCTCCAGTTATGTCATCTTCCTTTGCACCGACATACCACCCTGATCTTAGGATGTTCCTTCAACTAGAACACTCTCTTTTAACCCTTGTCTTGCCTAACATCGTCTCAGCTTATATGTGACCTTCCTTGACCCCCTAAACCATGCCTCTGCTCTTCCATCTCATGTAATCTCTTTAAGAAAAAGATATTCTACTCATTGTAGCATTTGTTGCATTGTCTTGAGATTGCCTGTTTAATTGTCCATCTTCTGAAGTATGTAATGAGCTCTGTGAGGGAAGTGGGTCTTGGTATCTTCCCAAATGTCTGCACATAGTAGTTGCTCAATAAATCACTGTTAATTAAATGCATCTGAAGTCACCAGAAATTGTGAAAGAATCTGACTGACATCCTTGCCTTCTAGACTGTGAGTTTTCTGAAGACATTCTGCCTTATTCAATACCGAGTCTTCAGTGTCTGGCATGGAGAAGGCACTCAGTAAATGAGGAACTGACCAAAATTTCAGATCCTCTAATCCTGCCCTTCAGCCTCTCTATAACGCCCTGACTCTTCTGAAATGCATTCCTCTCCACCAAGGCTCCATCTTCCATTTTCTCTTTATTTCTAATGCCTTCATTTGTGGTTTGTTTTATATAATTTGTTGCTATATAGTCAGTAAGTCATGTCCAACTCTTTGAGACTCCACAAACTGCAGCACACCAGGCTTCCCTGTCCTTCACTATCTCCAAGAGTTTGCTCAAACTCATGTCCTTTGGAGTCAGTGCCACATAATTTTAGCAACTGCTTATGTTATTTGCTCTCACTTTTCCTGTGTTTTATTTGTTCATATCCCTCCCCTGCCAATGAAAATAAATGTAAGCATAAATGGGATCATACTTTTTTGTATGATTATAACTTCTACCCACCTTCTTTTTGATATTTCAAATTTTATATATCCATCAGTGATAAATGTCCACATTAATAAGCTCTTAAAATGTACTGCTTTAAGGAGCTTTTCAGACAGATCATGTTGACCTGCATGAGATCATTGGAAGTAGGCACTGGGGAAACTGAGTCTTAGTAAGGCTATGTCTTATCCAGATGATGAATGACAGAAGCAGAATTTGAATGCAGAGCCCATGCTTTCAATCATTTCTACCTCTGCACAGTGATAATTTGGAAAGGAATAGGAACAATAAAAATATGATTAAGGACAGCCATGGCTCTGATCCCCTAGTACAAGCATCTACTACTGCCATTTTGGTACATGGTTTTTCTGTTTCTGCGTGCAGTAAGCTGCCTCTAGCTTGAATATGGCTCACAGTAGGCTCTCAAAACATCAGTTACTATTGAGTAATAATTCTGACTTCAGAATACCATCAAATAATGATTTATTACTACATAAGGTGTAAGGAAGCATATGTACTTTATTTTATTATTTTTTGACCACACTGTTTGGTATGTAGGATCTTAGTTCCCATACCAGGGATGGAACCTGTGTTCCCGGCATTGGCAGTGCAGAGCCCTAACCACTGGGCAACCAGGGAATTCCCACCATAGGTATTTTAAAACATCACAGCTTTATTTCTTATTAAATGGTAAATACTCATGATAAAGCAGTTTTAAATAATTTTTTAAAGTATGAGCAAGAAATCGCAAATCACTTCAAAAGGCCACCAACAAGAGATAACCAACACTGACTCTGGAGGACATCATTCCAGACATCCCTGTGCATAGATAGATAGGTTGGAAGTATGTAAAGCTACTTAGATAGATGAAAAGTTAGTTAACTAATTACAGATCATAATGCTTTTTCAAATAAACATTACATAATTTCACTTGAATATAACCAAAGAAAAATAAACTGAAGTGAAACTGAAGAAATTGCTGAAATTTAGATCATGTTTCTTTCTTTATCCATGGCCAGTGATAGTATTTCCTCAAATATCTAAGTTACATTTAGCAAAAGCTTACTGAACTCAAGTAAGTTAGTTTCATTTTTTTCCCTTTTAATATACATCTTTCATTTTTTCAGGCAATGCTAATTAAAAATAGCCTCGTACTATAAGAGAAAAAGTGTTTCTTTTTTTGAGAAAACTCCATGCTGCTTTCCACAGGGTTATTGATACTGAGCATCTTCTCATGTGCCTGTTGGCTATCTGCATTTCCTCCTTGGAAAATGTCTATTCAGATTTTCTTTTAAAATCAGGTTATTTGTTTTTTGATGTTGAGTTGTACAAACTATTTATGTATTTTGGGTATTAACCTCTTGCAAATATTTTCTGTCATTAAAAACAGAACTACTATATGACCCAGCAATTTCACTCCTGAGTATATATTCAAAGGAAAAAAAATAATGAATGCTAATTCAAAAAGATGAATGCATCCCGATATTCATAGGGTCAGTGTCTACAATTGCCAATATATGGAAGCAACCTAAGAGTCCATAAGAGGTGAGTGAATGTGCGCATACGTGAACACACCCACAAACGCACACACTCCATGGAATACTACTCAACCATAAAAAGAATGAAATTTTGTGGATTTGCAGCAACATGAATGGACTTGAAGGGCATCATGTTAAGTGAGAAGTCAGACAAAGGCAAATACTGCATGATGTCTCTTATCTGAGGAATCTCAAACATACAACAAACTAATGAATATAGCAAAAAAAGCAGCAGACTCACAGATAGAGAGATAAACTAGTGGTTTCTGGTGGAGAGAGGAAAGGAGGGAGGGGCAATATGGGGTAAGGAATTAAAAAGTACAAACTATTATGTATAAAATAAGATTCAAGGAAATATTGTATAACACAGGGAATATAGCCAATATTTATAATAACTATAAATGGAGTACAACCTTTAAAAATTGTAAATCACTATAGTGTACAGTTATAACATACAATATTGTACATGAGTTATACTTCAATAAAATATAAAATGGTAAGTGATTCACCCTCTGATACTTTCTCCTATCTCCTTTCTTTTGCCCTGATTTTTGTTTCTTTTATAATTTTAAATTTAAAATGATTGATAACATGCTCTGTTCAGCAATCAAAACTTTTGCTGTTGGGCTGTTGTTTATTCTTATTTAAATGACTATAACTCCTATAGTTTGTTCTTTGAACTACGTCTTCACATTAGAGGGGTGTGTGTCTGTGTGTTTTAATAAATCTATTTTGTGATTTGATTTGTCTTCCAGCATGTTTTCCAAAAGGGTTCTAAATAGTTCCTTAATTCTTTCATGTTTCAGAATATCTTCAGTTTTAATATTCTTAAGTTATGTTTTCTCCTTTATTCAGGACTTTGTGGGCATTCGTCTGACTTCTTCTGGAAGAATATGGTCATGGTGAAGTCTGAGACTACCTGGACCCTGCCTCACCCCCTTTACATCTGCCTGGAAAAAAATCTTCCTCTATTGATGTTAATCTGAGTAAGTTCAGTGCTTCCTTGTATATTGTACTTTTTATTCCTAATGTATTAATTTCTTATGATTTGCAGATGTAGTATTTTTCTAATATCTCAAGTGTATATGAAATGACATCTCTGAAACATTCCCAATTTTTGGTTACTTTCTTTAATATGAGTGATCTTTATGTGGGACAACTTTGAAGTCTCTATTTATCATCATCTGTAATTGATTTATTCATTTATCTTTTCCTTTTTCATCACTGAGAGGCTCTAAAGCCTTTTATTTCTGCCGTTGTTTGAACTGTCAGTTGCACCTAGCCTGTTCTCCACTGGTTTACATTTATTTATTTGATTTGAACAGATGCTGCTTTGACCCTCAAGTGTTTTCTTAACCTGGTAATCTGCCTTTGTATCCCAGCATATTGCTTCATCATCTTGTTTTTGAGTCTTGTATAAATGACTTCATGCCGAGCTTTTTATTGTTCTTTTGCAGATTGTCTTTCCTTTCCCTTTTGTGTTCTAGAATGCTTGCATAGCTGAAATGCCATTTTCCTCCCTTTTTTCTCACTTGGAGCATGGATTCCTCTGTCCAGACCTTCTCTTTGCTTTGATCCAAAGTGGAATGTCGCTATTGTTCCTTTTTGACTTCATTTATGATTGGGTGGTCTTGCCACTTTCACGTATTCACTTATTTTCGGCTGTGCTGGGTGTTCATTGCTGTGCGGGCTTTTCTCTGGTTGCGGTGAGTGGGGGCTGCTCTTGAGTTGTGCTCAGGTTTCTCACTGCGGTGGCTTCTCTTGCTGCAAAGCACAGGCTCCAGGTGTATGGTCTTCAGTAGTTGCAGCATGCAGACTCAGGAACTGCATCTCCTGGCCTCTAGAGCACAGGCTCAATAGTTGTGGTGCTTGGACTTAGTCGCCCCATGGCATGTGAAATCTTCCTGGCCCAGGGATCGAACCCGTGTCCCCTGCATTGGCAGGCAGATTTTTATCTACTGTACCACCAGGGAAGTCCTGTCTTGTTATTTTGAGTTAAATTGATCCAGCTGGATGTTTGTTTTGGAACACTCTTCTGGAATCTGAAGATACAGGGCATGCGGTGAGAGCTCAGCTCAAGTGGCTGTTTGACCCAACATGGGTTTTCCTCTAGAATCTCCCAAAGTACCCTGTACTGGGGCCCACCTCCAGACATTTAGATGTCCCCTCATTCATCCCACCATCTCAGCATGAAGTCACAGAAAAAGCTGGTCTCTGGTGACTCTTCCTGTTTCTGTTGAGTCTTCTGTACCTCATCAGTATTTTATTTTCATTGCAGGCGTGATAACATTTGTTCAGCTCAAAGTCCTCCCAAGGCTCCCATCTCACTCACGCAAAGCCATTTATACTGTTCAGTGGCTTGATCGGGTCAGATTCTTTATGACCCCATGGACCGCAGCATGCCAGGCCTCCCTGACCATCACCAACTCCCGGAGTCCACCCAAACCTGTGTCCATTGGGTCGGTGATGCCATTCAGCCATCTCATCCTCTGTCATCCCCTTCTCCTCCTGCCGCCAATCCTTCCCAACATGAAAGTCTTTTCCAGTGAGTCAATTCTTCGCATGAGGTGGCCAAAGTATTGGAGTTTCAACTTCAACATCAGTCCTTCCAAAGAACAGCCAGGACTGATCTCCAGGATGGACTGGTTGGATCTCCTGGCAGTCCAAGGGACTTCAAGAGCCTTCTCCATTCACTTTGCTGTACAGCAAAAACTGGCCCAACGTTGTAAAGCAACAGTGTGTGTGTGCGCGTGCATGCTCAGTAGTGTCTGACACTTTGTGAGTCAGACGGGACTGAGCAACTGAGCAACAACAGCAGAGCGCCACCTGGGAAGCCCAGCCTTAAAAAAAAAAAAAAAAAAGAGAGAGACAGCCTGAGGACAGAAGCTGGAATGGTTCACAGTGTTTATGGAGAAGATGGATCTGGACTGGGGACCAGCTGTCTCAGCTCTAGCATATAACACTCTGTTGCTTTCCTTCATGAAAAAATTCTACTTTGGAGATTTTAGAAGTACTACCTCTCCCTTTTCTCTCATTTTCCCCAGTCCAGGTAGATGCTAGGAGTCACAGGAAATGCTGGACAGAAAACAGGGAGAGATGGAAGTAGCCATGGGAAGGCAAGGGACCCTGCCAAAGCCTGAAAGTGGCTACCTAGACATGGAGTCTCGGGCAGCCTCTGCCTGTCAGGGGTGGGGAGCTTGTTCCGTCCTGCATTGGCTCTGAGAACCAGAGGCTGCACTGGAGGCTGAGCAACAGAAAAGCATACTCAATGTCCCACATCGAAGATGAGAACTGTATATGAGGCAGGATGTGGACTGAATCTGTGAACATACATTGTGGATTGGAGAAGAGCATTTGACCCCCAGGGCATACATGGGACAAATACTCTTTTAGATATGTTTTTATTGATTATTTGGCTGCGCTGGGTGTTAGTTGCAGCACACGGGCTTTCCCATCCTCCTTGTGGCATGCAGGAGCTTTGGTTATGGCTTTCTAAGAACTCTTAGTTGTGGCATGTGGGATCTAGTGCCCTGACCAGGGATGGAACCTGGACCCCTGCACTGGAAGCGCAGAGTCTTAGCCACTGGGCCACTAGGAAATTCTCGCGAATCACTTTTCCTGGCTTTAGCAAACACTGGCAAACCAACCTGGTCCTATCTGAGGATGAGTGAAACCAACAATATCATTATCAACCAAAGAAGGGGGTGGGGGATGAAAAGCTTGCCACAGAAAGGTGGATCATGTGGGAGGACTGAGGCAGAGAAATCTGGAGAACAGTTTAGCATAGAATCCAGATGGTCGTTTCAGAAAACTGTATGAGACTCGCACAAGCTGCCTGAAGGTCTCTCTGAAACAGAAGCAGCGGTGTCTGGACAGAAGATCTAGAGCAGAAAAGGCAAAACAATTATACTGAGGAATGATAATGGGAGGAAGCAAGAAAAACACATGTACTTAATGGCTGGAATGAAGTCCCTGTGAGAGGCAAGGAAGGGCAGTATCACTATTTCCTGCTGCAAGAAAGTTTACCATGGGTATGGAGGACATGTCTGAGAATGTCCCCCAGAATTTAGGAAAAAGGTACAAAGTGTTGAAAGGATGCGAGTAATGATAAGGGAGATTTCAGAAATGTCGGCCAGAAAATGCACAGCTGCATGACACCACTGTGTGTGTGCGTGCTCTGTCATGTCCGGCTCCTGGTGACCCCACGGACTGTAGCCCACCAGGCTCCTCTGTCCGTGGGAGTTCCCAGGCAAAATAATGGAGTGGGTTGTCATTTCTTCCTCCAGGGGATTTTCCCAACTGAGGGATTGAACCCTCGTCTCCTGCATCTCCTGTATTGGTGGGCAGATTCTTTGCCACTGTGCCACCTGGGACACCAGTGTTGCTAAACTAAAGGGAGAGAAAGCCCACAGGAGGCAGAAACAAGTCACTCTGATTCAGGAAAGTACAAGGGTAAGAGCCTCGAATCCAAGTAACCTAGTGGAAAGGACAAGCCTCCCAAGGTAAATGCAAAACTCTGTAAATATTCAGAGGTGAAACAGTGGGGTTGTTTCATGTCAATAAGAACCTAGTCTTCGTCTTCTTTCCAGCTCATGAAATGGCAGAAGATAATTTAGTAGCAAGGGCTTCTCTTGTAGCCCAGTACACAATGGAATATTACTCAGCATTAAAAAAAAATTCATTTGAAGCAATTCTACTCAGATGGACGAAACTGGAGCCCATTATCCAGAGTGAAGTAAGCCAGAAGCAAAAACAACAATACAGTATATTAACGCATATATATGGAATTTAGAAAGACGGTAACGAGAACCCAACATGCGAGACAGCAAAAGGAATGCAGATGTATAGAATAGACTCGTGGACTTTGTGGATGAGGGCAAGGGTGGGATGATATGGGAGAAGGGCATTGAAGCATGTTAATTATCATATGTGTAATCAATCGCCAGCCCAGGATTGATGCTCGGGGCTGGGGCAGCGAGATTTCCCCGGGGGGAGGGAGGAGGGAGGGGGGTTCCGGAGGGGAAGCATATGTAAACCCATGGTGATATCATGACAATGTATGGAAAAAACAATAAAAAAAAAAAGAATTATACCCTCAAACAACTGAGAAAAACAATTGGCAACCTAAAATCAAATACCTAGAGAAATCATTATGCAAAGAGAGCACATTAAAAATAGTTTTTTGTTGTTAAAAAAAAAAAAAAAAGAATCTGCCTGCCAGTGAAGGAGACAAAAAGAGACACAGGTTCGATCCCTGGGTCAAGAAGATCCCCTGAAGGAGGAAACAGCAACCCACTCCAGTATTCTTGCCTGCAGAACTCCATGGACAGAGGAGCCTGGCAGGCCACAGTCCGTAGGGTTGCAAAAGAGTCATACAGGACTGATCAACTGACCACAACCACAGCAGAGTTTCAAAAAGAAAAGGATGTGATCTTGGAATGTTCCATATATGTTCCAGTGAACACTGATGTATGCAGTGAACAGGACGCTATCACTGGATGTGCCAAGGAGATAAAATATATTATTTGCAATCCCTCCTTGAAAAACTTCCTTAAGACATGTTTGCAAACTGAGCAATAAAACAGTTAAGAGCTTGTCAGCCATATAGGACTCTCGGTGAGCAGTGATAGCAATTAAAGAAGAGATGAGCTTCAGTGTCACCACTGTGGTTATAAAATTGAATTAAAGTCAGACATTCATTCAGGAAACAAAATGCTTATAATACATAAAATAATAGTGTCATAGCCATGATTTGGCTCCCAAAACTTTGGAGAATTATTTTAAAAGACTAGGAAACACATGAGACAGTGTGTGAAGAAAAATAATAAGAAATAAAGTGCTGAACTCCTTGTCTTACAGAGGACCTATGAATTTATTGTTGTAATGTGTTTCTAGATTTTAGCTTTCTGTGTGTGTGTGTGTGTGTGTGTGTGTGTGTGTGTGTGTGTGCTGTTGGTTGCTCAGTCATGTCCGACTCTTTGTGATCCCATGAACTGTAGCCTGCCAGGCTTCTCTGTCCGTGGGATTCTCCAGGCAAGAACACTGGAGTGGATTGCCATTCCCTTCTCCATTAGTTTTCTTTAGGTCTACCTATATTTTCTATTTTTCCAACATAAGTATCAACTTGACTAACAAAGAAACAGCAGAAGCTAAATAAGATAACAAAAATAAGAAATAAACCTCCCTGAAATGAATCTGACTTGAAATTTTGACTATCTATATAAGCTCCAGTCTCTGAAGAGCCCTCTCTGTCTTTCATGTCTTTGGGAAAATGATACAGAGAGAGGCCAGGTTGGAGGTGGCACCCTACTGTGGCTAACATCACTGACAATGGCAAGATATTTTCTTGGGATGAAGGGGGAAGGAAGGAAAGTGAGATGAGGTCAAGCTTCTCCAGTCTTCCAAAGCTAAGGATGTTTCAACCTCCATGTAGCCCAGGAATGTCCCATGGAATTAAGAATTCACTTACAGTAGAAGAATGAAGGTTTCATTATTTTCTTTTGAAGAGAGCAGTGGGTGTGTGACCTCAGAAATATTATTTTACCTCTCTTGGTCTTTGCTTCCTCATCTGGCAAGTGGGGGAAATAGGTTTATCTCAAAGGTCCCTTAAAGGATTCAACACATCAGGGGCATAAAGCATCTAACGTAGCAAGAGAAACTGTAGGTGCTTCACTGATGTTTCCCCTCATCTTCCCAGCACTGCAAAGTTTCTTTCTGTCAATCTAAACTTTGAGGGAAAGATGAAAGATGAGCTGCTAGTTGGCTGGCGCTCTGGAAAGTTCCAACGTGTCTCTGGGAAGGTTAGGACAGGGCTACCAGAAAAATGGAGTTTAAGGTCAAGGTGGAGAGGCTAGCCCTGACACCCACTGAAGTCAACAGTTTCTTTCCCTTGACGCAATGATTCCAAAGTGCCTATGAAATCTGTTCTGAGATTTTAGAGGAATATTCCCACTTACATTTCCATTGAGGAAGATGCTGCTGTTTGATTCAGTAACTCTCATTCTTAACTCTCTTTCTGAGGAAAAGTTGCTTGCCATGATCCATCTTGAACATAGGATGCTGAGAAAATTGGACTATTTATAGCCACCTCTTCTTCTGGTTGCAAAAGATGAACACTTCTTGGGAAGGCAGTACTTCCCCAATCCAGGCTCTTGCAGCCTAGAAAGGGAAACTCCTTTGATGAATCATTGACCAAGGCCAGGGCTTGGCCAACTCTGGTCTTTCAAAACCTAGTCTCTGGCATCTCATTCTCTAGGAAATCTTCCTGAATCTCCTCTAAAGTTGGGTTATTAAAACCAACCCCACCTGGTTCCCTGCTTCCTTCTACATACCTCCTCTGCTTGGGAGAAGCTAGTCTGACAGTACATTCCCTTGGTTTCTGCCTGCAGGGGTTAAGGTTAGATTCTGCTAGGCAGAGGTGCCAGTACGGTATTTTGAAGGCCAAGGAGAAGAAGTTCTTATTTTCTGTAGCAGCTGTCCTGTCCAGGAGTAGGTGTCAATACGTGTGGGATGTTGCCAGTGGCTTTCTCTCACTCATTCTGCTGAGAATTCACCACTTCAGCATTACTTCCTGGATTCTAGCCTTTGCACATTTCCCTACTGACCTGACTCTAGCCCATCCCACCATTGTTCCAACTTTCAATTCCCAGTGTTAAGTCTCTTTCTACTTGAAATATTTGGCAAGCCTCCTGTCTTCCATTTCAAACTTGGAAACACCCAGACCAAATTAAGCACTCTGTTCTTGGCAGGCTTTTAGCACCTGGACTGTTGTTGCCCAGATCAACAACTCAGAGGTTGAGTCCATGGACTGTGGAGTAAAGCCGCAATTTTCACAGTGTCTTCAGCTGCCGAGACCAGTCAAAGACTCTTTAAAAAGAAACCTAATTGGAACTTGTAAAAGAATAAATACATGTAAATGCATAACTGAATCACTTTATTGTACACCTGAAACTAACGCACCATTGTTAAAGAACTATACTCCAAATTAGAAGTTTAAAATATACAAACTAATACAGCCACTATGGAGAACAGTGTGGAGGTTCCTTAAAAAACTGGAAATAGAACTGCCATATGACCCAGCAATCCCACTGCTGGGCACAAACACCGAGGAAACCAGAATTGAAAGAGACACGTGTTCCCCAATGTTCATAGCCGCACTGTTTACAATAGCCAGGACATGGAAGCAACCTAGATGCCCATCAATAGATGAATGGATAAGAAAGCTGTGGTACATATACACAATGGAATATTATTCAGCCATTAAAAAGAATACATTTGAATCAGCTCTACTGAGGTGGACGAAACTGGAGCCCATTATCCAGAGTGAAGTAAGCCAGATGGAAAAACAACAATACAGTATACTAACGCATATATATGGAATTTAGAAAGATGGTAACGATAACCTTGTATGGGAGACAGCAAAAGAGACACAGATGTATAGAACAGTCTTTTGGACTCTATGGGAGAAGGCAAGGGTGGGATGATATGGGAGAATGTCATTGAAACATGTAAATTATCATATGTGAAATGAATCACCAGCCCAGGTTTGATTCATGATACAGGGTGCTCAGGGCTGGTGCACAGGGATGACCCAGAGGGATGGAATCGGGAGAGAGGTGGGAGGGGGGTTCTGGAAGGGGAACGCATGTGTACCCATGGTGGATTCATGTCAATGTATGGCAAAACCAACAGGATAATGTAAATAAAAAAATAAATTCATTAAAAATAATAAAATATACATATTCCTGCTAAAGAAGACATGCCGATTTTTCCCTCTCTTTATGTTGATCAAATAAAAATATTTTAATTTGCTAAATAACTGTGAAGGTGGGACTTCCCTGTCAGTCCAGTTAAGGTTAAGCCTAGTTATGACATGTTTCTAATGCAGGAGGCACAGATTCAACCCTGGTTGGGGAACTCAGATCCTGCATGCCACATGGCATGACCAAAAAAATCTGAAAAAAAAAAATGTGAGGGCAAATCAAGAGCCTCCACAGCTAATTCTGATATGAAAGTTTTCATCAGTATTTACAAATAGTATGAATATTGAACACGGACCTAAACCCATGAGATCAATAGTAGTAAATTTTCAGACTCTGATGAGTCATTGTACCACCGGGTTAACCACTCAGATAGGCTGCGACTCTTAGCGACTTCTTTCAGCTGGTCTTACCATTTTATACCGCTTTATCTTGGAGCACTGGGGCAGAAAATGACAGGTGTCAATCACCTTTCAGACAAAATACCACATATATCCTAAAGTAGGAGCAGGCAAACTTTTTCTGCCTATAGGTGGATTATAAGACCCTCTTTGTAGACACTTACTCAGGCAATGTGTATTCTGCTCAAAACTACATTTTTGACTCCTTACTCCAGCCATCCATGCTCTTCAATGGAGGAAGACCCCCTGTTTCTGATTATTCAGGCTCCTTGTAAGCCCCTCACTTACACAGACCAAGCACCTGAGCATACAGGCCTAATGGAGGGATGTACAGTGCTTGCCTGCTTTATATATACCGACACACTGGTATATGGGGCTTCCCAGGTGGCTCAGTGGTAAAGAATCTGCCTGCCAAGGCATGAAATGCAAGAGACACGGATTTAATCCCTGGGTCAGAAAGATCACCTGGAGAAGGAAATGGCAACCCACTCCAATATTCTTGCCTGGAGAATCCCATGGACAGAGGAGCCTGGTGGGCTACAGCCCATGTGGTCACATAGAGTTGAACACAACTGAGTGGCTGAACATACACACACATACACACACTCATACACCCAGAAGTATATGTCCTCTTGACCTTTCCCATATATACTGTAACTGTATTTTTCTCTTTCTCCTTTTCTCTTTTCTTTCCCCCCATTTTAATCAGTTTTAGCTGTGTAGTTCATTAGTGTTAAGAATATTCACATTACTGTGCAACTAATCTCCAGATTTCTTTTCATCTTGCAAGACTCTACACCCGTTAAACACTAGCTCCCTCTGCCCCCCTCCTCCTAGGCTCTGGCACCTACCACTCTACTTTATGTTTTGGCGAATCTGTCTACTTTAGATAACTCTTCGAAATGGAAGAGACACTATTTGTCTTGCTGTGACTGGCTTATTTCACTTAGCGTAGTTTCTTCAGAGGTCATCCACATTGTGACGTGTATCAGAATTTCCTTCTTTCTTAAGGCTGAATAACATTCCATTGCATGCATGGACCATGTCAACCACTGACTGACACTAGGGTTGCTTCTATCTTTTAGCTATCGCAAAAAGTGCTATTATGAGACATGCACATCTCTTTGAGGTCCTGCTTTCAATGCTTTTGGGTATATACTCAGAAGTGGAATTGATCACAACAGCTTTCCAACGAACCACAACCTGCCACAGAAGTGTTTATTTCAATGATGTTCATATAAGATAAACTTTAGAACTGGTTGGCCCTTAGAAGAAAACAGGGCATCAAAAGTACAGGCAGCAAAAATGAAAGAAAGCCATTTTTTGAACATCTAAAATAGAAAAGCCTGGCCTTTGATAGCCAGGTATATGGGATATGTTGTTACACAATTCAGGTATGAGTAATGTCTACCTTTATATGGTCAAAAAGAGATTATCATTCAGGGCCTTCATGAAGACAGACAGCATGTTGACAGAGATATTTTCATGCTTTAAGACCAACGCATCTGGTCTCCAATGTAAGAAGAAATTATTTCAGCAACAATAAATAGTTTTTAATGTAAAGCTCAAAAATTTTATAATTATATTTTTGTAGTTCTGAGAAATCCCTATACTGTTTTCCACAGAAGCTGAATCATTTGACATTCCCTCACCAGTTCTAATTTCTCTGCACTCCCAATTTCCTCACAACACTTTCTGGTGTCTGTGTGTGTGTGTTTTAAAAGCAGCCATCCTAGTGGGTATGATGTGGCTTTTCATTTCTTATAATTAAAATAAAAATGAATCACACAATCTGGGAACCTACATTTTCCCCTTTAATACCATGAACATAATTTAAAGTCAGCAAATATTGTTTGCCGTAGCATTTCTCATGTCTGCATAGTTTTCTGTTCCATCACTTGCTTTCTCTGCAGCCTTGGCCAGGTTACTCAACCTTTCCCTGCTTCCCTTGTAAACACCTTAAGAGACCGTAGGAGAGAGCTGTGAGGATTACAAAGAACCTAAAACAGCAACGCAAAGAACCTAAATGCAAAGAACCTAACACAGCACATTCTTAGCACTCGAGACATGTTAGCTATGCTTATCAATGCTTTCATTATTGTTTGCCCCCTGCATTGATGGATGTGAGTAATTCCGAATTGACTTTCAGATTAGTTCTGCATTATTTATTGATTTATTTACGTACATGGACACTAGCGACATAGCCACAGTAATTTCTTTTTTAAAAAGAAACCATGAAAACAGGTCCCCCTTTTTAGGAATCAGTTAACCAAAGGAGAAATTCCACCCCAGCTGAGACCTAGCCTCTATTCTTGGCTTCCTCAGAACAGCTTTCGGCCATGTAGAGCAGGCCTCCCCACCCCTTCCAGAAATACACTGCTCTGGCCTTGGTTTTTAAACAAGCCCTCTCATAACTCATTGCTGAGGTATCTCACCTGCAGATCTGTGGACCTGAAGTTTTTCTGGGGGCTCGGCACAGTGATGCATGGCTCGGAGAAAGTTTAGTCAAATATTTACATGAAGGAATGTGGCACTTCCTCCCCTGGCGCTCTGATTGCCATCAGAGTCTTATCTTTCCCCATAAAAGGAAGTGTGGACATGTATTAAGTTGTCAACACTAGCAAAGTACAAGGTCTAGCACAGAGGGCCTGCCTGGAAGACTTCTTGAGGGCCTAATAACATCTGAGGGTAAGAAGGAGATTCAGCTGGAAGAGGGAGGTTGCGGGGTTTCTGAGGCTGGGAAGTCTATGAGGTCAGGTCTACTTTGACGGATAGTGATCTGCCTTCTCATTAAACTCACTTGTTTTTTTTTTTTTTTTTTTGAATGTGTTAATTGGAGGATTATTGTGTTACTACATTGTGCTGGATTTTACCATACAATAACATGAATCGGCCATAAGTAAAATACGTCTCCTATCCTCTTGAACCTCCCTCCCCCCCCCCCCCTCATCCCACCCCTCTAGGTTGTCACAGAGCACTGGGTTGAGCTCCCTGAGTTGTACAGCAACTTCCCACTAGCTGTCTGTTTTACAGATGGTAGTGTAAATGTTTCAACGCTACTCTCTCAATTTGTCTTACCTGCTCCTTCCTTCACTGTGTCCACAAGTCATTTCTTTAGGTTTGCATCTCTGTTCATACCCTGCAAATACATTCATCAGTACCATTTTTCTAGATTCGATATATATGTGTTAATAGACAATATTTTCTCTTTCCAACTTGCTTCATTCTGTGTAACAGACTCTAGGTTTATCCACCTCACTTGAACTGACACAAACTCATTGCATTTTATGGCTGAAACTCAGGGGTTTTTGAATGGTCGGTAGACCGCATTGTTTTCATCAAAGGGAGGGAACTGCTAATGACCAAGATGGACCTCCGTCTCAAGCATCTCCGTGATAGAAACACACATCAGAGAAGCCTTCTCTGAATGAAGCTGAGTGTTATGTGGGGAGAACTTGAGCTCAGAGGCACGACAGAACTGGGTTGAAATTCTGCCTCTGACACTAAAATCTTCTATTATTGGGCAGGTAATCAAACCTCTCTGAGTCCCTGTCTTCTTGTCTGTAAGCTAAAGACAGCAAGCACTACCATACAGGTTTCACATAAAAATTAAATTAGATCTCACGTCTAAAGTTCCAGCATGATGGTTTGCTATAGGAGATAAAGAGTGACTGTACCAAACTGATGAATTCCCAGCTAAATGCAGAGAAACTGATGAGTTTGAATTTGGGGAATGCAGTAACATGGAGAAACTCCCAACTTTTATTGGCTTTTTTCTTAATATTAAAAATAGGACTTCTAGAAGCTGAAAGACTCCCAGTGGGAAAGTATTAATTTAGACTAACAAGCCTCACTATGAAATGCTTACCTTAGGCTGAACATCATCATGTTCCTTCTGCGGGGTGTCAGCATCATCCCAACACACTTGGAATAATTCATTCTATCAATGATTACTTAGGGTTTACTGCCTCCCGGAAGCTGTTACAGGTACTGAAGATCCCAAGTTGGAGGAGATCCAGTCCCTGACTTTGGATGACCCTAGCCTAGTGGAGGAGGGAAAACTCTAAATCAACTCTATTGTGTTATAAACAGACAATCTGAGCAACAGGCAGTTATAAAGGTATCAATGGGGGCAGCAGACAATGGAGTTTTAGAATTGGAAAGAAATGTAGAGGCCGACCGTCCAAACCCTACTGATGCGTGGAGTCTGCCACTGTGGTCTTCCAGCTTTGGTCGAACCGTCTTCAATATCAGGGGCTTCATGACCCACCTGCACTCCCAGCCCTGTGAAGCCTTTGGGCAGCTGTGACAGTCTGAAAGGTTTTCCGAAAGTTGAATCAGTATTTGTCTCCTGGGAACCGTCCACAGTTCCGTGGAGTTAATCCCCTTCTTTCACATGACAAGCCTTCAGATACTGGAAGTCAGCTCACAGGTGACAGGCCAGCAGAGATAATTTTAGCCTCGCATGGCCCAGGGGAATACTGGGATATCCTGGGATGCATCTGGCTTCAAGAAGGGACTCTGTCTGACATTGAGGAGATGTTGAGACTGTCTCATTTTGGATTTATTTGAATTTTAACGACTAACCTTAATAATTTCACCGGAATTTAGAAAGTACTTTAGTATTCATTATTTTGCTATGTCCTCACATCAACCTGGTAAGATGGTTCAGAATGATTTATTATTTCCATTTTGTTCATAAATAAAACAAGACTCTGAGAGGTGGCATGCTCAAGGTCACACTGATAATGTCTGGTTGAGTTGGGACCCAAATCTTGAGATCCTGAATGCAGAACAAATGCCACCCTAGTGTCTTCTTCCTTCAATGCTAGTTCTCCTGTATTCAGTTAGTCCTGCCCACAGTCTACTAAAATATTGACTTCATAGTATAACTCCCTTTGCAAAAATCCTCAGCAATTCCTCTTACATTTCAGGGTTAACCTCCAAGCCCTTAGAATGGCATTCAAGGATCTCAAAATTGTCTTCTTGCTGGGAGGTTCAGGGATGGTGATGTGGATGGATGAAATACCAGTAGACACTATCACTACAGTGATAGTCCAAAAAGAAGTAAGTACACAGGTTATTTTGAGAATACAGAAGAGCAAGGTGAAAGTCATGGGGGCTTCTGGGAGTTGGGGATGTCTGCGATGGACTTGAAATACATGCAACAGGTCAACAGAAGCCAAGAGGACCTGGCAGAGAGAAGCAGCTTGACAGCTGTGTGCAGGACACCATAAACAGTTTGCTGGACAGTTAGGTACCAGACAGGTCTCAGAGAAGGATGAGGCCATCTTGGAGGCAGAGCCAGTTCCCATCAGCTGTCACATTTAGGGAAGTGGATTTTATATTGCAAACCATGATGCACCAAATTGGATTAAAGCAGGCCAGTGGCAGCTGTATTTGGGATTGGCATTTGAGGGCCCGTCTTTTGGTGGCCCTGGGGAGGAGAGTGAACTGGAGCCAGAAGTCGGAGTGGAAGGGTGGGAGCCAGTCTGGCTAAAGATGAAGTAAGTGAACTGTCATCATGAATCAGGGGAGTGAAGATAAAGGACAGTAGAGGTCATCCCGGGAAGAGGAAGGATTTTCACATATTTTAGGAGATAAAACCAAAAAATCTGATGACTGGGTGCTTGTGGTGATTGCAAGAAGAGGGAGAAGTCAGGCTGCTCATATTTCTTGGGAACTCCTATAGATTGGGAGGAAAATAATGATCTTATTGCCATACTTAACCTAGACTCAAGGAGGTATTGCAGGAAAGAGGTGTACAGTACCTATTCGCAGATACATTGATTTCTTTGGGCTGATCTAAAAATAGAGAGCGCCCCCTCATGTTGGTGGTATGACCCCGGTGGCTGGCTATTCCTTTATACCCACTCCCTCTCTTTCCTGGGGCCTCTGACATACTTGACTTCCTACAGTTAGGTGAGGCCTTGCGACAGGACTCTGATAGTCCAGCCTTGTCCTTGCCATACTGGGCCACATTTTGTCCTCTCTGCCAGCTTGATGCAGAAGAACATGATGGAGACTTGAGAGGGAATGAAGGTCCCTCTCTGCTGTGCAGAGGAGAGCTGGCCACCAGCCAGGAACACCCGCTTTAGACATGAGTGAGCAAAAAAGTAAATTCCTGTAATGTTTGAGCCACTGTGCATAGCATCGCTTTGTTACACCAGTGAGCCCCACCTAACCTAGGCACCTTTCCTGTGTCCTAAGTCACCTGAATAGGAAAGCTAAATAGTTTAGCACAAAACTATTCATGGCAGTCACTGCACTCAGCAGATTTATGTGCATTACCTTATTCAATCCTGTAAGTGTTCTGAGATGTCTAAACAGTCTTGTTTTGCAGAAGAAAGGAAAACTCCCTCAAATGTATCGCTTTGCTAAAGGTTACACTGTGTTTCCTTAGAGACATACACAAGACTGTGCAAAGCAGGCTTTTTTCATGGTTTGTGAGTTTTGTTTTCCTTTTCAACTCTATTGAGATGTAACTAACATGTAGCATTGTGCACGTTTAAGGTGCCCAGTGTGGTGATTTACTGCCTGTGTATATTGTGAAACCATTGCTGCAATAAGGTTTATAACACCTTCATCACCTCTATAGTTACTTTTTTCTGTATGGTAAGAACTTTCTAGATCTCTGTGTGTGCTCAGTCACTCAGTCGTGTTCAACACTTTGCAACCCCATGAACCGTAGCCTGCCAGGTTCCTCTGTCCGTGGGATTTTTCAGGCAAGAATACTGGAGCGGATTGCCATTTCCTTCTCCAAGGGGTCTTCCCAACCCAGGGATTGAACCTGGGTCTCTTGTGTCTCCTTTGTTGGCAGGTGGATTCTTTACCACTGAAACATCTGGGAAGCCCTTTCAAGATCTATTCTCTTCCAACTTCCAAATAAACAACACAGTATGGTTACTTACAGTCATCACATTGCATATTACATCCTCAGAACTTATTTATTCTGTAACTGGAAGTTTGTCCCCTTTATACACTTACAGTTTCTTAAGAAATTTCCTGTCTCTGTATCTCCAACCACACTTATAAACCAAGATCATGATCCAGGAGAATAGAAGGTGAAGAAGAAGAGAGTCACCCTGGTCTTCTTTCAGTTCCCCAAACAACTCATGCTCCTTCTTGACCTCACAACTTTGCAAGTGCTGTTTCCTTTGCCTGGAATATCACTACCCCCATGCAATTGGTTAACTTGTATTCATCCTTCTGCTTTCCCCCTCAACATCACTTTCTCAGCGAAGCCCTCCTTGACCCTGAGATTACTGTATGTCCCTTGATAACTCTCTCATTGCATTCTAAGTTCCTGCAGGGCAGTCATCAGAATTTTGATGAACCTCTGGAGAAGGAAATGGCAACCCACTCCAGTACTCCTGCCTAGAAAATCCCATGGACAGAAGAGCCCGGCAGGCTACAGTTCATGGGATCACAAAGAGTCGGACACAAATGAGCATGCATGCACCAGCTTCTTTTAGAATTCAGTGTTTGCTAGTCCATTCTTCCCAGGAGACTCTCACCTCCATGAGGACAGAGATGGAGTCTGTTGGGTTAGTTTCTCTATCCCCAGAATCTAGTAGAAGGCCAGGCACATAGGTTTCACTCCATAAATATTGAGTGAATGTGAAAAAGATACTTCTTTCTGAGTAGAATAATGAAAAAACAAACTTAAAGAAAAGCTACTCTTCCAAATGGCTTTCTGGGAAACATACTATACATGTGAGATTCTGAAATGAATCAGGCTACTTGGTAGCTTGAGGCTGACTTAAATCTAAACCCAGTAAGGGACTGTTCCATTCCACAAGTGAGGAGGCAGAGTGCACAGTCTGACACAGATCCCTGGGTCATGAGTCAATGGTGGGGGCCCCTTCTATTCTCAGCTGCCCCTGCTCACTTTTGCTATTTTGTGTTGAAGTTGACTTTGATGAGGATTTGTGGGTCGAATAGCAGCAAGCTCTTGTCCCAAAGGAAAAGGAAAGAGCATCAAAGTTAAAATCCTAGCCTAGCTACTGTAGGTGCTCTAAGACCGTGGACCACTCTGAGCCTCCATTTCCTAACTTGTAAAGTGGACAGATTCTTATTTTTCCAGAGTCTACCTGTAGGAATCTTGCAAGGCTCAAATGTGCTACTGTGGGTGGAGAGACCAACACTCAGTAGGTGCTCTAAAAATGTTAACTGACATATAGCCTTTTCCCAGGACTGGGGCTTCTTTCAGATGGCCAGGATGTTTGACATGAGCCAGCAAGTCAGCAGCTCCACTGATAAAGATGAGAACGACTTCTCCTTTCACAGGTGGCTGCTGCTGCTGCTGCTAAGTCACTTCAGTTGTGTCCGACTTGTAGTGATCCCACGGACTGCAGCCTCCCAGCCTCCTCCGTCCATGGGATTTTCCAGGCAAGAATACTGGAGTGGGTCGCCATGGCCTTCTCCATCACAGGTGGCTAAAAGGCTGATTTAACTCCTTTCCCAGTGACAGAGATCTGAAGGCAATGATTTGACTCCCTGATCATGAACATGCTCCTTCTTCACAAAGTGTAAGAAGCTGAGCAAAGAGCAGTGCCCTGGTGGGGCTGTGTTGCATGAAGCCTCTCTTTGAAAGAGCTCGTGTGTGTCCTATTCATCATTAGCAGACATGGTGGTGAAGGAGTTTCTTTCTCCAGATTCAGACATTTCTGAGGACTTACTAAGTGCCAGGTACACCCTGTTAAGCACTTTTCACATGCTATTTTGTTCACTTCCTGCTTTATTTCTGTGATAAATCTTTTGTCCCTATGTTCAGGGTAAGGAAATTCAGATTGAAATCAATGATTATGTCCTTGGTCACATACAGCAGAGTTGATGTTTGGACCCTTGTCTGAAGCCAAATTGCATGCATTTCCAGATGTAGTTTATTCTCTTCCCAGGTGGGTCAGTAGTAAAGAATCCACCTGCCAATGCAGGAGACGTAGAGACAAGGGTTTGATCCCTGGTTTGGGAAGATCCCCTGTAGGAGGAAATGGCAACTCACTCCAGTACTCTTGCCTGGAAAATCCCATGGAACCCAGTGGGCTACAGTCCACGGGGTTGCAAAGAATCAGACATGACAGCTTCTGAGCAGGCATGCACACACTCCCTACCAAAGTGCACTCTGCAGAGAGGGAAGACCAAAAATACAAATAGGAAAACCACGTCTAGCTTTGTTATTAACACTACTAACTATGAATAGCTCTTATCATCACCTGCTAGCCTCGGAAACAACTGGTTTCCTTTGGAATGAAAGAACTTTTCATTTTCTTTTATAGAATCTCAGTGGTTCTGATTTCTCTGTTTGATGGGACACAAAAGCCCCTGGGTAGAAGGCTGCTTAGTGGAGTGGGAAAGGGTCAGACTGGGGACTGTTTCCAGCCCTGATTCTCCTTTGCATGACTTTGGGAAATTCATTCACAGTCTTCAAGCCTCATTTTTCTTCTGTGTGAAATGAGGACAATTATGTTGCTTGCTCGCCTACGTTGATGGGTTTGGTGAGGCTCTATCAAGATAATTGTTGCACAATGTTATGCAAAAGACCTCGTGTTATTATTCCAAGGCAGAGTCATCACTTTGCTCCCACTTTCACTTGCCTACAGAATCTCTTGGCATCCCACCCCATGAGAATTTATGGCTCCCTGGATAGAACAGCAACATCTAGCTCCCTGTGACTTAAGTGCGTCCTGACGTGTTTCAGCTTTTGCGTACAGGAACGGTTTCTAATTGGAGGAGACACAATTCTATTTCGAGGTTGTGGGCTCGAGTCACCACTAAATGCAGATTCATTTGCTTCCATTGACGTAAAGTGAATCCTTCATTTGTGGACAGCTCTGCTGCCCCCACCCAGCCTGTGACTGCAGCCAGCGGCCTTATCTGGTAAGGCTTGTCACTGTCCGAATCAAAGCCAAATACGGCAGGGACTAGCGATGTCACTGAGGTGGTCTTTCCTGCAACCACAACATTCAACACAAAGTATCACAGAAGCCTGCTTTGGGGGTTTCAGTCACTATCAGAGATCCTTGATGGGATAACAGCCCCTGAGTTCATTTTTGTTCTGGTTCGTTATCTGGATAAGCTCCGTACCCAGCCCTCTTCTGCCTTATCTGAGGAGACAGAGCCAGCTGTGAGTGAGTCATAGGATCTGGTCAATAACATTTCTACAATTTTATTGGAGTGACTGGGTAGATTAGCTTTGTAAAACATGGAAAAGTATCTTGAGCATTCATCAGAGTCTCCCGCAATTCCTAGAATTATTATTATTATTTTTTTTTCACAGTAACCTCTGTGGAAAGAGAGCAGGGAAACCTGGAGACCTGAGTTACTGAGTCTTGATTCTGGTAACTCCAGGGGTAACCTTGAGTATGGTCAGAACACTTTTGGTCTCGGCTGGTGGCATGGACAAAGTTCCATAGAGCTTAGAGATTGGCAAGAGAGGAGCAGAGAAAGTTTCTCTAGGGAGACATTGGAGACTAGGGTTTCAGAGTACGAATTTGATTTCACCAGGCAGACAGAGGCAAGGGCAAGGGGTTTCCAGTCAGAGAAAGCTGACTGAACAGAGTGATGCAAGGTGAAAGTTGGTGAAAGGTCTCAGAAATGGTACATCTTTGATTGTGGTGAGAAGGAAGGTTGTGTTGCAGAGCCTGGAGAGGTAGGGGGTGGAAGCCAGGTGATGAAAGGTCTGAACAATGGGCATCTCCCAAAGGCTGTTGAGCATGGGGAGGCAGAAAGGGAATATGATTACGATTTCTTTCATTAAGCAGTCAACAGCCACGATAAGAGTGAAGGAATCACTTGTTGCTCACATTAGCCCTGCACAGATTGATCTTCCCATTTAGCAGATGAGAAAGCTGAGGCTTGGAGAGATTAAATGCTCTGCTCAAGGAATACAAAAGATAAAAACAATATTTCAGCATCATGACTCATAGTTAAGCCTGACAGGATTCCACTGAGTTCTTATAAATGTCAGAGATTAGATAGCATTTGCTCTGAGGCATTATCAGGGTTTAGACATTCATCCAAGAGTCTAAAGTGGAAAGAGGCCAAGACTGCTTCAGTAAAATTCAGAGTCATTAGCAGAGAGATCATTTGGCCTCTCTCTTAATCATTTCTTACTCAGAACCAACATATCATTCTTTTCATTGGCTCCAGGGGAGGCTGGGACTTGTCTGAAGATGGCGGGGCAACTAAAACTTTTGTAACATTTTCTGCATCAGCTCTGATAAGCCAGAGTTCATTCACGGATGTTAATGCCACAGTGGAGGTCTGAAAGATTCTCGGAAAGTGAAAGGAGTTTTAGTCTTTACAAATACAGTAGTTGTCTGCCTATATCCACTGAGGGGATACGTTACAGGACACTCAGTGGATGCCTGAAACTAAGGATAGTACGGAACCATATATATACCATATTTTTATTTTCTATATATACATACCTATGATAAAGTTTAATTGATAAATTAGGCACTGAGATGAACGCCAATAACCAATCATAAAGTAGACTGTGATAAAAGTCATAATGTGACCTCTTTTTTTTTCCCTCTCTCTCTCAAAAAATCTTGTTGTACTGTACTCACCCTTCTTCTTGGGAAGTTGTGACTTGAAAAAGCCTATGATGAAGAGTGAGTTGAATGACATAGGCTTTATGATACAGCATTAGGCTACTGACCTTCTGATGATGCTTCAGAAGGTGAGTCATCTGCTTCAAATGATCCTGGACCATTGAACTGTGATGATGCTGATGAACGGATCCAGGAGCAAATGATGGTGATGGCTGGGGATCCCAGGCAGGATGCAGTGGGATAGGATGAGATTTCATGAAGCTACTTAGAATGGCACACAATTTAAAACTCATGAATTGTTTATTTCTGGAATTTTTCATTGATTATTTTTGGATCAAGTTTTGCCATGGGTAACTGAAATGGAAGAAAGTAAAACCACAGATAAAGGGAGCAACTGTACTTTCAGAGAGGGTGATATTTTTCTTCAGACTTGCAGATAAACTCAAAAGAATCCACTTGCCTGGATTAAGTTTAACAAGGGTTACCATGTTGCATCTCAGAGCAGGAAAGGTTAAGACAGGGAAAGAATTGAAACTTATTCCTTGAGTTGCAATTCTCAGGATCACAAAAAGAATTCTTGCTTTTGGGCCTGGCACTGGGAGCTGGCCAATCAGGATTGAAGTATTCACTCTCCATTTACAAGTGTAAACTTTGGGAAGTCACTTACCTGCCATGAATCTCAGTTTACACACCTTTGAGGTAAATCTAATATCCCCTTCCATATAGAGGTGTTGTGAGAATGCAGCTTACAAACACACATCCCAAGTGGGTTCAAAATATTTATTAAAAGTATGTAAATTTGGAATTAGTGTTTTTTCCCCTCAGGTCTTAGGTGCTTTTTACTGGGTTTTGTTCTCCATAAGGTTTTATTATAGTGATTCTGATTCTCTTTTGTCTCCTAAATTCCTCTCCAGTGGTTCATGACATGGCCCCAGGGAGACTTTCCCAACACCTAAAGAATTTCTTTATTTCTTTTCCCTGTCTGGGATGTCTACTTACTATTTTGCCAGCTCCTGGACCTACTGTGTCTGGGATCCAGGATGAAGCCAAAGGTAGGTGTATCCTTCAACGCTCCTAGATATAAAGTTCATTGTTGAGATTAGGAAGAAGATCACATTTGGGGGCTCTCCAAAGTTACTTTATCCCAAGATACAAACGACATTCTAAAATGTATGAGAACAGAATTGATAGAAAACCAAGCTAAAGGTAGCACTTAATTGGAAAGAGGTTTATTTTTAAAATTTTGTATAGAATAAGCCATTGCACATTTATTACAAAATCACTAAGAATTTATAGCAAAAAATGAATCAAATTCTAAAATATTACAAGTTTCTTTTCAAAATGTGTTGATGCATTTTCACCATCATTGGGCTTCTATGGGGGCAATGTAATGTCTTCTGCTATTGAAATTAACAGACTCGTGGACTTTGGGGATGAGGGTAAGGGTGGGATGATATGGGAGAAGGACATTGAAACAAGTTAATTATCATATGTCTAATCAATCGCCAGCCCAAGATTGATGCTCGGGGCTGGTGCAGCGAGATTTCCCCGGGGGGGAGGGAGAGGGGAGGGGGGTTCTGGAGGGGAAGCATATGTAAACCCATGGTGATATCATGACATTGTATGGCAAAAACAATAAAAATAAATAAATAAATAAATAAATAAAATAAAATAAAAAAAAAAAGAAATTAACATCTCCTCTCCTTTTCTTATCCACAGCCACAACCACCCTGATGCTCTGGGTTGCTCAGAAATTCCAAATTTCCTGCTGCCTCACTGACTGGAATGCAGCATAGCTGATGATAACAGAAGAGGCCCCAAACCACAAGGGCAGGCAGCCCCAGGAGCTAATCCTTGTTCCACCACTTTCTGCTGAAAGATAAGGTCCAAGTTACTTAGCCTTCGTCACAGGTCACATTTCCTGGGAAAAAGAGATGATGTCTCTGAGGATTGTGTGGAGGAGGCTAATCAGGGAGTGAATTCAGAAATAACATCTGCGATGGGGAGGGAGGCAGGACCGGGCAGAGGGAGAAGTTGGACCACAGTGCAGCTTCTATGGAGACCTCCAGCAATCGCTCAGGGAGCTGGGGGGGCCCTTCAGAATTGTTCCGATTGCGGACAAATGGGTAGGCGCTTGCTCTTCCATGTTGACCGGTCATAGATGCAGGCTGCCTTCTGAGAAAGGGTCTGAGATGCAAGATCTTTTTTATTGACTCCTGGAGCAGCAGCCAGAGGTCCTGCTAGCAGGCAGAATGAACACCTCCATCCTGAGGTGTACCTGGGCAGCCCATTCTACTTTGCCTACATTCTCAGTATATCACAGAATCAAGGACGCGTCCTTGGCCACTCCACTGAAACTGCAACCCCTTAATCTCATGTCCTTCTACCCCATCTGACTTATTATTCATTGTATTTATCGTGAACTGACATACTTTATAAGAATTTATCTGCTCAGTATTCTGTAATAATCTAAATGGGAAAAGAATTTGAAAAAGAATAGATATATTTATTATGTGAAACTGAATCCCTCTTCTCCGCACCAGAAACTAAGACAACATTGTTACTCAACTGTACTCTAATATACAATAAAAATTAAAAAAAAAGAATTTATTGTCTTTCTGGAACTGCTCTAGAGCAGTGATCCTCAACTTTTTTGGCACTAGGAATTGGTTTTGTGGAAGACATTTTCTCCATGGACAGTGCAGGCAGAATGGTTTGGGGATGATTCAAGCACATTACATTTATTGTGCTCTTTATTTCTGTTATTACATCAGCTCCACCTCAGATCATCAGGCGTTAGATCTCAGAGGTTGGGGACCCCTGCTCTAGGACACACTCCAAGTTACTTGACGGCAGGAATTTTGTTTTGCTCATGATTGTGTATCTAGTCCCTAAAACAGAGGTTGGCATGGATTGAACTCTCAATAACTATTTTAACCAAGTGGAATAAATATAACACATATTGAGTACTTATGGGAAGCATTCAAGTTCTAAGCACTTGCAGTAGCAAACTTAATTGTCACAACTCCATGCAGGGGGTACTATTATCACCCCCATTTTATAGATGAGGAAATTGAGGCACAGAATGGTCAATGACCTTGTCAACCTCATGCGGCTTAAAAGTGTTGTATTCAGGATCAGAGCCAGGCAAGGGGATTTGCACCCCAAGCCACCATCCCTTCTCCCTCTCCAGCTGGTCCTCCATCTAAGTCAGTTAGCTGTACCCTTCCTCCCTTCCCCTTTCTGTGTCCAGGAATCACATTGTTGCATACTTCAGATACTTTGGTTGTTTTATAGCTTCAGACCAAAAGGTGAGAGCTTAACTGAGTTCTAATTCCTGCTCTTTCTTCCCACTTTCTCAACACTAGTACCTTAGAATCTGGTCAAATCACACATCTTTTTATTTTTTTTTTTGTCTAACACTGCCATTGACAGATGTAGATCCAGAGGCTATAATGGTTTATGGTGCTTTTTTGCATCCATTATCTCTCTTGATTAGCCCAATAGTCATGGGATACAGGCTGTACAAGGATGGCCACCTGCAGTTTATAGAGGAAACAGGTTCAGAAAGATTAAGTGAAGTTATTTGGAAGCAGAATTTTTAGTTCTAAGTCACGTGTTTGCTCTATTTTGCTCTTTCTTTTTTCTTGTTGATACCTGGAAGGCAGAAATTAAGCCCGAGGCATTTCTGCCATCCATATTCATTGAAAGTCACTTGGGACATTGGTGAGCATTTATCATTGGCTTCATCGTATTTGACAAATGAGGAAATTGAGGCACGAAGATGTTACATGATTTCCCCAGGTTACATCATAATGTCAGGGAAGCTGGGATGTTAATTTCAAAGTTCACGTGTTTGTACTCCTTAGCACTCTCACTGCTTTTATTCCGGGGTCTATTTCAAATCTCCGTCTGCCTTTCCCTGAGTAATGTAATAGGGTTCATGCATACATTCTCAGTTGCTCAGTCCTGTCCAACTCTTATGCAACCCCATGGACTGCAGCCCGCCAGGCTCTTCTGTCCATGGAATTTTCCAGGCAAGAATACTGGAGTGGGTTGCCATTTCCTCCTCCAGGGGATCTTCCTGACCTAGAGGTGGAGCATGCATATCTTGCATTGGCAGGCAGATATCACTAAACTACCTGGGAAGCCCTATAAGGTTCATAGTTAACATTAAAAAAGTAATGCTAGTTATAAATAGAAAAGCCCAGTTTACTTTAAATGCACTCAGGATGCATTACTGCCTGGCAAATCTGAGGAGGTGTTTAAGGAGACAGTGTTGGGAAAATTTACTTATTATACAGAGCTCCTTTTAGCCAGTTATATCAGAAAAAATCCATGGTATCTTTCAGAGACCTAAGGAAAGCAGGAACATTTATCCTCCCCTTTGAATTTAGCTTAAACATAAAGACACTGGGGTCATCTTCCTGAGGCTGAGCTCCAGGTGACAGATTCCAGACAGGAGGAAAGGAACTTGAAGGAATCCATATTACACAGACCACTGGAATGCTTTCTTTGGTTCTGAGCCTCATAAATGGACACAGATAAACAGAAATATATAGCTGCCTCTTGAGAGAAATGGACTATAAAAAAGTTGAGAGCTAAAGAATTGATGCTTTTGAACTGTGGTGCTGGAGAAGACTCTTGAGAGTCCCTTGGACTGCAGAAGATCAAATCAGTCAATCCTAAAGGAAATCAGTCCTGAATATTCATTGAAAAAACTGATGCTGAAGCTGAAGCACCAATACTTTGGCCACCTGATGCAAAGAACTGACTGATTGGAAAAGACCCTGATGCTGGGAAAGATTGAAGGTGGGAGGAAAAGGGAATGATAGAGGATGAGATGGTTGGATAGCATCACTGACTTGAGGGACAAGAGTTTGAGGAAGCTCCAGGAAATAGTGATGGACCAGGAAGCCTGGCGTGCTGCAGTCCATAGGGTCCCAAAGAGTTGGACACGACTGAGTGCCTGAACTAAATAGAACTGAGTGAAATGATTAGGAGAATAGAATAAATGATTAAGTTCTGTCCTTATAGAGAAGAAGCTCAATTCAGTTCCCAGACTCCCAGAGGTCTTCATGGCCCTGGTTTGAGAACCATCACTCTGGTCAGAGCGATGGCAGTTGTGGCAGTTTTAAGACCTGACTCTACCTTCTTTCACATACTATCAAGAGGGAAAGTCTAGTTCTCTCTCTGGCTTGAAATGGGGCAGGAATGTATGACTGCTTTGACAAATAAAATATGGGAGAAGTGACCCTAAGTCATTTATAAGACTAGATTAGAAACAGTCACACAGCTCCAGCCTGGCTCTCTCTTAGGACATGAGCTTTTGGATGGAGACCCTGACCACACTGTAGAGACCACATGAAGTGAGTGAAGCCTGAAGACCCTAGCTGATGCCACATAGTACAGAGATATTTGAGGCTTCTCTGTTGAGTTTGGCCCAAACTGTTTATTCATGAACTATGTAGATGGTTGTTTTATTTGCATGTCACATTTAAGCAGTTTGCTTCCCAGGTAGTGCTAAAGAACCTGCCTTCCAATGCAGGAGACGCAAGAAATGTAGGTTCAGTTCCTGGGTTGGGAAGACGTCCTGGAGTAGGAAACAGCAACCCACTCCAGTATTCTTGCCTGGAGAATCCCATGGACAGAGAACCTGATGGGCTACAGTCCATGAGGTCACAAAGAGTTGGACACGACTGAGGCAATTTAGCACGTTGCAGAATAACAGATAATCTTGACGATAGCCAATGCCATAGATGACATGCTGGAATGTAAGTTATCATTCACAGAATTGAATGGGTATGAAGGTAACATCTTACGTTTGGATTCAAACTGCCATTTATACAATGCATTGAACACAGAGTTACTTCACAGATGCTTGTTGAATGAACTGATGAACAAATGAGCAAAGAATCTCTGGGAGAGGTCTTTCTCAGCAGAATCACACTTGGGATTCTAACTGACCACATTTCTAATTGAAGTCACTCATAGGATGAGGTTGTTAACAATCTGTGCAGTCCAAGTTAAAGGAATAAATGTTTTTCTTATCTCCTGTAATGATTTGATCATAAGAAAGGCTGACAGCTTTGGGGAGGCAATTTAAGAGGAATTGACAAGCTGAATGGAGGCGAAGATGGTGTTGATGCTTGAAAACCCATTTCAGGAAAAGGTGAGTGATATTTATTTAGTCTGAAGAAAAGAAGGGGAAACAGAGTTGTTTCAGATTCTTGAAGGAAGTGACAGATTTCTTTTCTGTTATCCAACAGCTGGATGAGAACAAACAGGTTAATGCTGTAAAATACCAGCTGGTCAACTCTTTTAGTAAAGGAACTGATGTAAATACTTTAGGTTCTAAAGCCCTGTGGTCTCTGTTGCAACTATCCCACCTGCCTTTGCAGAACAAAAAGCAGACAATATGTAGACAAATGAGTATAGCTGTATTCCAGTAAAACTTTATTCACAAAAACAAGCTTTGACTGGGCTAGGTTTAACTCTTGCCAATAGCCTTCAAATCCTTGTTATAAAGAAATGGTCTTTTTTCCCCCTAGATAAGTCCAAGCTACCCAAAATATAGAGCCATCATAAACTTCAGAACTAATTGTCTTGGAGGAGAGTGATGTTTCCTTAGTATATTTAAAATAGGCTGGATGTACAGATTGGACAAAAAGACTCTCTCTCGATGGTATATACCTAGAAGGGCTTATATTGAGAATATATAAGGAACACTTACAACACAGTAATAATAATAATAAAATGCCCTTTACTCTCATGGGTAGAAGTTATGAACAGACACTTAACAAAAGATATAATGATGGCAAATAAATATCAGAAAAGATACAGTATCTAATTTGTCTTCAAAGAAATGCAAACTTAGCCATATAAATTACAAATGTACTCATTAAAGTGGCTGAAATTAAAAAGACTGACAGTGTGTGTGTGCTTAGTCACTCGGTTGTGTCCGAATCTTTGCTATCCCATGGGCTGTAACCTGTCAGGCTTCTCTGTCCTAGGAATTTTCCAGGCAAGCATATTGGAGTGGGTTGCCATTTCCTCCTCCAGGGGATCTTCCCAACCTAGGGATTGAACCCCGGTCTCCTGCACTGCAGGCAGATTCTTTACTGTCTGAGCCCTATCAAGTGTAAATAAGAATGTGAGCAAGCAGAGCTCTTGGGCTTTGCCGGTCAAAGTATGAAAGGTTATTGTCACTTTGAAGATGTTTTTGGCAATTTCTTATAAAATCAAATGTTCACATATCATTAACCAATAGATCCTATTCTTAGGTATTTATCCAAGAGAAATTAAAACATGTGTCCACAAAATGTTGTTGCTGTTCTGTCACTAAGTCATGTCCAAGTTTTTGTGACCCTGTGGACTGCAGCACGCCAGGCTTTCCTGTCCTTCAATGTCTTTCAGAGTTTGCTCAGCTTCAAGTCCAGTAAGTCAGTGATACTATCTAACCATCTCATCCTCTGCCGCCTGCTTCTCCTTCTGCCTTCAATCTTTCTCACAAAAAGACTTGTACACAAATGTTCAGAGCAGCTTTGTGCATAATAGCCCTCAAACGGAGCAATACAAATTCCTGTTAACAAATGACTGAAGAAATGGTAATATAGCCATGCAATGGTGAATATTATTCACAATGAAAAAGAATAAACTATTGATATTCTCTGTAGCATGAAAGAATCTCAAAATATGTTGAGGAAGGGAATTCAAACACAAAATACTTAGAGCTCTAGAACAGGAAACAATTATTTATGATGCCATCCCACATTAGTGGAAAGCAGATAAGTGATTGCCTGGGGCTGGGGCTGGAACTGATGGACTTTAAATGGTTACAAGGGAACTTTCTAGTATCATGGACACATTTTATAATGTGATTGTGGTGATGCTTTGATGACTGTATAAATTGGCTGAAGCTCACCAAATTGTACCATATTTTTTAACAGATTTTCAGTTGCTCAGTAGGGTCTGACTCTTTGCAGCCCCAGGGACTATAGTCTGCCAGGCTCCTCTGTTCATGAGATTTCCCCAGGAAGAATACTCGAGTGGGTTGCCATGTCCTCCTCCAGGGGATCTTCCCAATCCAGGGATCAAACCTGCATCTCTTGTGTTTCCTGCATTGGCAGGTGGATTCTTTACCACCAGTACCACTTGGGAAGTCCTATTATATGTACAGTTTTCCTCAATAAAGTTAATTTTCAAAAAGTAGGGCAAATGGCCATCCTTCGGGGATCTAGTAATAACAGTGATACTGAAAGCGAAAGTCTCTCAGTCGTATTCGACTCTGCAATCCTGTGGAATATACAATGGTCCATGGAATTTTCCAGGCCAGAATATTGTAGTGGGTAGCCTTTCCTTCTCCAGGGGATCTTCCCAACCGAGGTCTCCCAAACCCACACCTCCCGCATTGCAGGTGGATTCTTTACAACTGAGCTATCAGGGAAGCCCAACAAAGATATTAATAGCTAATACTTATTGAATGCTCACACTGTCTCCGATATTGTGCCAGGTGCTTTGATTATATGTGCTAATTCTAGAACTATCTTTTTAAGTAGCAGTAGTGTGGTCTCCATATTCCAGAAGGAAAACCCAAGCCTTAGAGAGATTTAATGACTTTCTCAAGGGTATACACTAGCTGTTTGCAGAGGTGGGATGTTAAACTAGATCTTTCAGATCTTCAAACTTCAGCTTTATTTGTTAGAACATAGAACCGTGTTCTAAAAACGTTTCTCCTAATTTGAAGTTCTAGGAATACAGGGAAAATCAGCTGTCTGAAGTTGAGTTAGCAGATAAGAATCAGCTATCTGTTGCCTCATCCTAGCATGTGTTTGAGCTATCTGGGGGGTAGCACCACTGCTGACTAGATTACTTGGGAAGATAATCTGGAACATTATTTGAAGCATGTGAATATCATCTCTTGGGTGGAAAAATAAAATGTGGTTGTATTTAGTGTTAAGACTCATCTGGCCATGATCTCATGGAGCATTTCTGAGCAGATCTGGTGCACTGTTGATACACTGGTTCCTATTTTTATCCAAAAATAATTTGGCTGGGTTTTTTTTTTTCCTGCTAACAATTTCTGGATCTTTTCATAGTACGGAGTGTTTATTAGATTACAATGCTTAAGTTCACAGTTGGTTAAGAAGACACGGTGATGAATCAAGCCAATCAGGGTAAGAATTATGGCTCACAAGGCAGGAATCCTCTTCTCTTTGCTCTGCCACAGACTCTGGCAGCTCACTCTCTGATCTCTGCTTGCTTATGTGAAAAATGAAGTAATGGACATTTAATTACTTCTCAAGCTTTCATAAGGATTTAATTTATGAATCTGTTAATAAACATACCATTTCCACAGGCTCACTGGCAAAGATGGAACTGGATTATTCAGAGTTACAGTAGCGTCAAGTTACCCCCAATATCAGTGGCCTCAGTACAAATTTTATTTCTTGTGCATGGGGCTGTGGGTCAGGTTTGGTCTGTGGACTGGGTCTTGTCTGCCTGTCAGGTTCAGGAGCCCTCCATGTGTCTCTCATTCCCAGACCCAAGCTGAAGCAGCAGCAGACACTTGGCCAACCACTTCTCGTGGTGAACACAGGAATGGGAGAGACAGATGGGAAATACACAAAGCTCAAAACTGACCTCCTATCACTTCCCACCCGTAGCCCACTGGGCAAAGCAGGTAGCAGCCAAGCTCAGAGTCATCGAGACCCTGACATGGTGTTGGGAGCGTGAAGGTCTTCTGACTAATAATGCAATCTGCAGTAAGTGAAACCTCAGAGACGTTAAGAAAATTTTAGGTAGCTGGATCTAAGAGTCAAAGAGTCTTCTCTCTCATTTACTCAGAGACCGATTTACTAATGTCCAGCTTCCTTATCTTCTCATCATCTCCCTGAGTTCACTGGCTATTAAGGGTAGACTTAATGCCTCTTTTAGACTCGGAAGTCAAACTGTAGGTCCTTTGAGGGCTTTCGGCATTACTAATCAGTCACACCATTTAATGATTCAAATATTTTTAATAATACTGACTTGTAGCATTAGTAATCTATTGTCATCTTGATGGTGCTAGGAAAACATTTACAAGGAAGGATGTATTTTCTGAGTGGTGTCAGTCCTATGATATATCTTGCTCCCATATCCGCTGTGACATTCTTTGTGACCACATTGGTTCATGACTGTCAAAATGTAGAATGAGGAGTCCTGCACTGAATAAATTGCTCCATCCTCACTGACCCTTTAGCTTTCCTCTATGTAGGAGGAATTCACAGCCTGGAGATGACTGAATCCTGCTTTGGGAGAGCCAGTTATGTTGTCTGTCGTATTCATTGAGTCAGGCTTCAGTCATGGTAGCATGAAAGCCTCCATAGACAATAAGTAACTGAACAAATTTGACTGTGTTCCAACAACTATTTGTTTACAAAACCAGGTGGTTGGCCAGATGTGCCCCATGGGCTGTAATTTACAGATCTCTGCTCTAAATGGCAGCTCCTTGATAAAAATTGATCTTGTTCTGATGGAGACTGATGTTACAACAGAGGTTGCTGGGTTTCCAACAAATTCCTCTTTCCTGGAAACCTGATGGTGTGTTTTTTTTTTTGAAAATCAAGTCTTTCATTTGGTCATGTAACCCCTTACTATGTGATGTGTGTGAATGTCTGTGAGTACATTTTAAAAAAGTTTTTCAACTGTACTGAAATAAAGTTGAAATATAACATTGCATAATTTTAAGGTGTTATGCAACTTAAGGTATAATGTTTTGATGTATGTGTGTATTACAAAACGATTACTGAAATAAGTAATTTAATACATTTTTTTAAACAGAGAGTAGTAGGGTAGGTTAAACTTAAAGAATAAGGATGCTTTTCATGAGTGGAATGATGGAGAGAGAAGGTTTCCCCCACTCTGTAGCATTATCCCCACTGTCATTGACTGGAAAAATCTGTGAACTGAGATGTAATATGGTATGCTTACATTTTCACAGAAAAATCACTAAAGCTAAAACTGGAGCCCAGATACCTTCTTTGTTTCAGAATTTCTTTACCCACCCGTGGCTTCTCAAAAATAAATTATCACTGGAGAACCAGAGTTTTGACTCATTTGGGATACCACTTGTTTTACTGTTCACCTTATATTTTCTTTAGAGTAACTTTTTAAAAAGTTTAAATAGAAACATGACAGAAGAAAAACTGATCTTACTACTTTAAATGGAAGATGAGTATCAATACTTGTCCATAATTATTTAAAATACACTTCAAAACTTTACAGGAGAAGAATAACATTGATCTAGGCCCCACTTACAATCATCTCCCAAGTGTGGTCATAATTGAGCAAGCTGAGCAGGACTTTCTGCAGACCTCCACCTGTCAGAAGCAGTCTCTGCATAGATGCTGCAGGTTCCAGGATTCACTTTCCTCCATCTCAGGTTAACTGACAAATTTATGGCCTCCAAAAATTGAATGTAAATTACATACAAATGAACCAAGCCTTGACTCTGATGAAAAAAACAACAAAACAATCAACAACAAAAAAACAACCCTTATGAAGCATTTTCCCTTGTTTCTTCTCTCCATAAACATAAATGGCACAAAAAAAGCAGCCTTGAGGAAAGAAAAGGATCAGTGAATCCTTTTATTCCCAACTCTGGTGTTTGCAGCATATTTTGATCACCTGCAAGTGTGCAAGCCCTATAGTAAGTGACAAGTGCGGCAGGTCCTTGTCCTTGAGGATTACGTTTGAAGCTGGATTTGGGGGTTATAAACCAGCTGGACTCATGGTGACTCGCTGACAACAAACCACTAAGCTTTGAGTAACCAGCTTGCTGCTGAACGTCACACTGGCCATAAGGGCACTTCTGCAGGTGGACAGCCTTTAAAAATCGTTTTACTTTCTCTAACATTTCACTTGACATAGTAGTCTCTAAGATCACCCATGTTCAATGACAAATGTTCCTTTTTCTTACGGCTGAATAGTATTCATTGTATATATATATACACTACATTTTCTTTATCCATTCGTATGTGAATGGACACATAGATTGCTTCCATAGTTCGGCAATTGTAAATAATACTGCTACTAACACTGGGGTGCACATATCTTTGAAATTAGTGCTTTTTTTCTGCATACATACCCAGGAATGGAATTGCTGGGTAGTTCTACTTTCAGTTTTTTGAGAAACCTCCATAATGTTTTCTACTGTGGCAGCACCAATTTACATTCCCACCAACAGTGTACAAGGCTTCTCTTTTTTCCACATGATCAACAATATTTGTTATTTATATTCATTTTGATGATAGCCATTCTGACAGGTGTGAGGTGGCATCCCCTTGTGGCTCTGATTTGCATTTCCCTGATGATTAGCATGCTGAGCATCTTCTCAGGTACCTCTTACAGACAAGATTTCTTTTTTAATTTTCACTTCACCAATAAGAGTCAAAGAACTTGAGCCATTTTCCTGGGGTCACACCTTTAGAAAGGTGAGGGAAGAGAGGAAAATGGTGAGAATTCAGGCGTGAAGGGCATGGTTTTCTTTTCCTCAAGAGAGGCAGGTGGAGAGGGTCTAAAGAGGCAAGAGTGGCAGCAGATGATCAAACCCAGCCTCCTCTTGAGTCTTGTGTCTGAAAATTGGAAGGGTGTGTTTCTCAGCTGATGCTGACTTCTGTGTTACTAATAGAGTGAGGGAGGGAAAAAGGAAGCCAGGTTTCTAATTTTGTCTTTGTGGCATTTTACTAAAAAGCCCCTCAAGGTGTCCGGAAGTTGGAAGCCCTCAAGACTTGAAGCTCTGGAATAGCATGCATGCAAAGAGAGGCGCTGGACTGGGGGTGGGGCACCCAGAGGTGGGGCACCTCAGGCTTCTCATCCGGGCTTTGGCTCTCAGTAGCTATTAAGGTGTTCTCTTTCCGGCTCCTCATTTGCATCCTGTCATACCCGTAAGGCGTGATTTTATTTATCTCTTGAAGGGGAATGACTGATGTAGAACGAAGGGAAGCCAGAAGCCTGGACTTTCTGAACCTTCCTTCTGTCCTTCCCATCCTCCCAGCCTCAATCTTTCCTCCCTCTCGTCTCTGCCTCCCTCCCTCTTGCCATCTTGACTTTGGTAAATGAAGACCTTGCATGAGTGACAGGATTCATTTTTTCCAGTGAACGGTTACCGGCGGGTGTTTGTTTTGTTGAGGGGTTTATCCTGGAAACATTCACAGCCAGGGTGAGTTGAAGTGTGACCTGCTGCCATTTCTTCACCATGCAGGAGCATCTGGAATTGACACATATACACTACGGATACTATGTATAAAACAGATAACTAATACTACTCTAATGGAGAAGGCAATGGCACCCCACTCCCATGGACAGAGGAGTCTGGTAGGCTGCAGTCCTTGGGGTGGCAAAGAGTTAGACATGACTAAGCGACTTCACTTTCACTTTTTACTTTCATGCATTGGAGAAGGAAATGGCAACCCACCCCAGTGTTCTTGCCTGGAGAATCCCAGGGACAGGGGAGCCTGGTGGGCTGCCATCTATCGGGTCGCACAGAGTTGGACACGACTGAAGTGACTGAGCAGCAGCAGCAGCAGTAATAGTATTCTGAAGCTCAGGGAACAATACTCAGTGCTCCGTGGTGACCTCAATGAGAAAGAAATACAAAAAAGAGGGGATATACAGCCGATTCAGTTTGCTGTACAGTAGAAACTAACACAACACAGCAAAAAAAAACCTACTCCAATAATTAAATTAATTTTACAAATGCATACTGAAGAGGATTCTGCTCAGAAAGAACAAGGGCTTGGCTTTCATGCTGGTTTACTATTTTTCTGGGATTTACAAAGAGAAAGTGATAAAAGTGAATGTGTTTGTCACTCGGTCGTGTCCCGCTTTTTGCAACCCCACGGGCTGTATAGTCCACCAGGCTCCTCTGTCCATGGAATTTTCCAGGCAAGAAGACTGGAGCAGGTTGCCATTTCCTACTCCAGGGGATCTTTGCAACCCAGGGATTGAACCTGAGTCTCTTGGGTCTCCTGCACTGGCAGGAACATTCTTTACCACTAGCACCAACTGGGAAGCTCTAACCTCATTGATTTTGCCATTTTAGGTGTGAATTTTGCAATTTACACATAGTTTCTTAGAGCTCTTCAAGACAGAGTTTGCATCCTATGTTGGGGTTAAGATAACAAATGGTTCAATCTTCCTTTGTTCTCGAAAAGATAATGGATGATTCACTTATTCATTTATTTATTCTTGGCTTGCCAGCCTAGGGGATCAAATGCCTGAGAAGTATGAAGTATTACACAACAACCCCCAAATCAAACAAATAAAAAAGACCTTTAGAAATACAGCCAAAGTAGGATTCTGTATTTAATTCTGTGTTTATCTATTTAGCAAGCCCATCTTTTAGGTGTATGATATGCTGGGCACTGGGCTAGATGCCCAGAACCTAAAGTTGGAGATCTGTTCTCTGCTTTGAATCTGTTCAGAGTTAGTTAATTTCACATCTTAGGGGCCACAGCTACACAAGAGCTATGGAAAAGGGCCCAGGAAGATAAAGCTTTAGGAAATTTGGGGATTCCATGAGATATATCATGCAAGATTATATTTGCATGTGCATATTTTTGGGAAGAGGGGTTCATAACTTTAATGGGATTCAAGTATTCATGAACAAATTTAGAAACATGGCTTCTGTAATTGCAGCAAAAATTTTAGATGATCTGTCCATTGTGTTCTACAGGTAAGATGGTCTCTTCTTGCTCAGCATTGCATTTGGAGCCTGGTCTACTGGCTTTTTTGGGCTTCCGTGGTGGCTCCAGTGGTAAAGAATCCTGCCAATGCAGGATATGCAGGTTCGATCCCTGGATCAGGAAGATCCCCTGGAGAAGGAAATGGGAATCCTCTCCAGTATTCCTGCTTGTGAAAGCCCACGCCCAGAGGAGCCTGGCGAGCTACAGTCCATGGGGTTGCAAAGAGTCAAACCCGACTTATCAACTTAAACAACAGCTACTGGTCTGTAAGTCCATCTTCTGAGGGTAAACATCAGAAGATACTGGGTCAGTGCTTTTTTTTTTTTTTTTTTTTTGTCCTTTGGTGCAGGGCCTTGTATCATGATGTTTTTACATTTTCCATAGTGCTTAGCTTGAATCTTACAGCAAATAGGAGAAATAAAAACTTCACTGATTAATTATGTTCCAACCTTGTCACTTGATTCTCTCAAGCCTTGCTTGTCCCTGATTCTGCTCCATCTCTGGCCTCTGTGAAGTATCCTGCCTCTCCCAAGGCAGGATGAGAATAAAGAACATTCCTTAATTGGGGTGTGTGCACCACACAAGTGTACTCTCACCCCTAATGCTTTGTTCCTTGACTATCATGTGGAGAGAGGTGTTTGGACACCATATTAATAATAGCTCTTAGTATGTATGTGGCACATTCCATTTTCAAAGGCATTTATAAACACTGAAAGATGAAAGCGTGCACCACCCATCTTGGGAAAAGGGGAATGTTAATCACCACCATGTCTGTTTCTTGGAGAGGGTCACAGAATCTGAGAGATGGAAGGGATGTCAGAGGTCACTTTTCAATCTCTCGTCCCTAGAGGAATTCTCTTTCCTTGGAGCCCACCAAGGTTGGGGTATTACCCAGAATTTCTTCTTGAGTTCAAGCCAACTCTGCCCTTCTGTAACTTTTCAATTATCTATCTATTTTATTAATTCCTCAATAACCCAAAGTAGTTGATTTTTTTTAAATTATTTTTATTTTATTTTTTTTTCTTTTTTTCCAGCTTTATTGAGATATAATTGACTTATACGTTATCATTAACTAAGGTCCATAGTTTACATTAAGGTTCACTCTTGTGTTGTACATTCTAGGGTTTTTTTTTTTTAATTAGTTTTGCCATACAATGACATGATATCGCCATGGGTTTACATATGCTCCCCCTCCAGAACCCCCCCTCCCTCTTCCCTCCCTCCTCCCACCCCCCAGGAAATCTCGATGCACCAGCCCCGAGCATCAATCCTGGGCTGGCGATTGATTACACATATGATAATTAACATGTTTCAATGCCATTCTCCCATATCATCCCACCCCTGCCCTCATCCACAGAGTCCACGAGTCTGTTCTATACATCTGCGTTCCTTTGGCTGTCTCGCATGCTGGGTTCTCATTACCATCTTTCTAAATTCCATATATATGCGTTAGTATACTGTATTGTTGTTTTTCCTTCTGGCTTACTTCACTCTGGATAATGGGCTCCAGTTCCGTCCACCTGAGTAGAACTGATTCAAATGAATTTTTTTTTAATGCTGAGTAATATTCCATTGTGTATATGTACCACAGCAACCTAGCTGCCCATCAACTGATGAATGGATAAGAAAGCTGTGGTACATATATACAATGGAATATTACTCAGCATTAAAATTTTTTAAAAATTATTTTTAATTGGCAGATAATTGCATTAGTTTCTGCCTATATGTGTGTGTGTAAATGTATATGTGTATATATATGTAATATGAATCAGGCATAGGTATACACATGTCCCCTCCCTCCTGAATTTCTGTCCCACCTCCCACCCCACCCCATTCCTCTAGTTTGTCCCAGAGCAACGGATTTGAGCTCTTTGCCTCCTAGACCTAGAGCAGATTCCCACTGGCTGTTTTACATATGGTAATGTATATGTTTTAATGCTACTCTTTCATTTCGTCCCAACCTCTTCTTCCCCAATGTGTCCACATGTCTGTTCTCTATGTCTGCATCTCCACTGAGTCGGTTCAGTTCAGGTCGCTCAGTCATGTCCGACTCTTTGTGATCCCATGAACTGCAGCATGCCAGGACTCCCTGTCCATCACCAACTCCCAGAGTCCACCCAAACCCATATCCATTGAGTCGGTGATGCCATCCAACTATCTCATCCTCTGTCTTCCCCTTCTCCTCCTGCCCTCAATCCTTCCCAGCGTCAGGGTCTTTTCCAATGAGTCAACTCTTCGCATGAGGTGGCCAAAGTACTGGAGTTTCAGCTTCAACATCACTCCTTCCAATGAACACCCAGGACTGATCTCCTTTAGTGTGGACTTGTTGGATCTCCTTGCAGTCCAAGGGACTCTCAAGAGTCTTCTCCAACACCACCGTTCACAAGCATTAATTCATTGGCACTCAGCCTTTTTCACTGTCCAACTCTCACAACCATACATGACTACTGGAAAAACCATAGCCTTGACTAGATGAACCTTTGTTGGCAAAGTGATGTCTCTGCTTTTCAATATGTATCCAGGTTGGCCATAACTTTCCTTCGAAGGAGTAGGCGTCTTTTGATTTCATGGCTGCAATCACCATCTACAGTGATTTTGGAGCCCCCCAAAATAAAGTCTGACACTTTTTCCACTGTTTCCCCATCTATTTCCCATGAAGTGATGGGACCAGATGCCATGATCTTAGTTTTCTGAATGTTGGGCCTTAAGCCAACTTTTTCACTCTCCTCTTTCACTTTCATCAAGAGGCTTTTTAGTTCCTCTTCACTTTCTGCCATAAGGGTGGTGTTGTCTGCATATCTGAGGTTATTGATATTTCTCCCGGCAATCTTGATTCCAGCTTGTGCTTCTTCCAGCCCAGCATTTCTCATGATGTACTCTGCATATAAGTTAAATAAGCAGGGGGACAATATACAGCCTTGACGTACTCCTTTTCCTATTTGGAACCAGTCTGTTGTTCCATGTCCAGTTCTAACTGTTGCTTCCTGACCTGCATACAGGTTTCTCAAGAGGCAGGTCAGGTGGTCTTGTATGCCCATCTCTTTCAGAATTTTCCACAGTTTATTGTGATCCACACAGTCAAAGGCTTTGGCATAGTCAATAAAGCAGAAGTAGGTGTAGTAGTAGTTTTTCTGGAACTCTCTTGCTTTTTCAATAATCCAGCAGATGTTGGCAATTTGATCTCTGGTTTCTCTGCCAGAGGAATTCCAGTTGAGCTATTTCAAATCCTAAAAGATGAAGCTGTGAAAGTGCTGCACTCAATATGCCAGCAAATTTGAAAAACTCAGCAGTGGCCACAGGACTGGAAAAGGTCAATTTACATTCCTGTCCCAAAGGAAGGCAGTGCCAAAGAATGCTCAAACTACTGCACAATTGCATATCCATTGCTGCCCTGCAAATAGGTTCATCAGTACCATCTTTAGATTCCATGAAAATGCATTAATATATGATATTTGTTTTTCTCCTGACTTATTTCACTCTGTATAAGTGAAATAAGGTTCTAGGTTCATTCACCTCATTAGAATAGACTCAAATGTGTTCCTTTTTATGGCTGAATAAACTTCCATTGTATATATGTACCACAGCTTCTTTAGGAAGTTGATCTTATTGTCCCCATTTTATAATTGAGGCAACAGATCTTTGAAGAGCTGAGTTCCCCACGATCTCACAGCTAGTGAGGAATAGAGCTGGGCTTTACACTTTCTCTGACTCTAACGTCTCTATTCCTTTGAGTTGGTTTCTTATTTCTGAGCTTTGCAATTACTGCCAAAAACCCAAAGAATTTAAAAAATTAACCTCTGCAACTAGATCATGGGTATTGTATTATTCTTAAGGACTGCATTTTTCTTACCATGGATAACCAGTGAGTTTGCCCTAAGCTCATCTATAGGACAGATATTAGCAGCATCATAGCTGAACTTTGCATTCAGATTTACTACAATTTTTGTGCAAATAATATTGAGGTGTAACAACAGCAACAATAGTATAATAATGTAATCATAATAATAGCTACTATCTGTGGAAAGCTACCATGTCAACTACAGTTTTGTGCTAAGCACTTCATTACATTTTCTCCTTCAAATCCTCTACCCATTATATTTAATCTCTGTTTTAGAGGAAGCCCAGTGTCTGAGAAGTTAGCTAAGATGTCCAGGTAGTGTTAACATGGATCTTAGGGTCTGGGTTCAGAAGCAAACTCTGGGAGATAGTGGAGTTTGCTATCCACTCCATGTGGACTCGGAGTCGGACACGATTTAGTGACTGAACAACAACAACCATCTGGCCCTAAGGCCTGGACACTTAATCAATGCAATACACTAGAAAACATCATCCACTTCGAAATAAGTGCACAGGACCTCCAAGTACCTTGACAGGAGAAACTTACACCTGGAGACAAGTGGGGATCGCCTTGTGCAGTTGTCAGGTGCTTTCTAAAGCATCAGGCCCTTGGTGACACAAGAATGGGATGAAGATGAGGTGGTTGGTATTTCTGAGACCCAGAATTCTAGCAATAGCCATTCTGAAAGGTCCTTTCTGAATCTTGGTTGTTTGTCTTTTGCTCTGGACATGTAGCTCCTTGAAGGACAGGGTCCTTGAAGATCTGTTCCATAGTCTGTGGTTGGCACATAATAGAGGCTCAATAAATGTCTTGAGTTGCAGTGGAGTTTTAGGAGTGGAGATAAGAGATACCATTCTTTGCCTGGAATGGCAGGGGGAGAGAGATTATGAATGAAGCAGGGTGATGTAAGAACAACCTGTGGGCCCTCCCTGCTCTGCCGATGACCAGCTGTGTGGTTTGAGATGAGCCCATTTGCTCTCTGAGCCCACATTTCCACAGAGGGCCATGTTGCCTGCTTATCTTTACAAGAGGACTGCTATGAACTTGTACTATGGAGCATATGAGAAATATCTGAAAAAGAATACAGTCTCATAAATATGACAACAGCATCGACCACAACAATGATAAGGAGAGCTTTCTTGTGTTGCTTGCCATCCTAGCATTCTTCATACTTTGTCCTCATGAGAACCCTGTGGTCCATTATCTCTAGTCTGCAGATGAGAAAACTCTGAGATAGTATCGTTATTATCATCATTATATAATTACCAAACACATGCAAAAAAAATCCCAACTTTCACTCAGTTTTCTGGGAGATGGCAGAGTAAGAGAGTTGGGGATCCAGTGATACCATGTCTTTGGCTAAGAAAACCAACCTTCCAATTAAGTCTAATTCAACTTGTGCTGGGAACTTCTGTGCAAAATTA
This sequence comes from Antilocapra americana, assembly GCA_007570785.1. Taxonomy (NCBI): domain Eukaryota; kingdom Metazoa; phylum Chordata; class Mammalia; order Artiodactyla; family Antilocapridae; genus Antilocapra; species Antilocapra americana. The sequence goes on along the minus strand of ML661883.1, from coordinate 10,363,451 downwards.
GATTCACAAGGAACTCATTTTTTTTTAACGTTTTAATTGAAGTATAATTGCTTTACAATGTTGTCTTAGTTTCTGCTGTACAATGAAATGAATCATCTATCTTTATATATATATGCCTTTCCTCTTGAGCCTTCCTCCCACCCACCCCCAATCCACCCATCTATGTCACCAAGCACCGAGCTGAGTTCCCTGTGCTATACGGCAGCTTCCTGCTAGCTACCTACTTTCTATATGGTATTGTATATACGTCAGTGCTACTCTCTCAATTCCTTCCAGCCCTCCCCTTCCCCTGCCATGTCCTCAAGTCTGTTCTCTGTCTGCATGTCTATCCCTACCCTGCAAATAGCTTCATCATCAATGCCATCGTATATATATATTACACCCCATATCCCAACCCTCTAGGTCATGGCAGAGGGCCAAGCTGGCCTCCATGTGTTATACAGCAACTTCTCAACAGCTATACATTTTACCTGTGGTAGCTTATATGTCACTGCTACTTTATCCATTTGTCCCACTCTTTCCTTCACTCACTGTGTCCACAAGTCTCACCATCTTTTTTATTATTATTTTAAAGGAGTCTTGTAAACTGGAACTTACTCTTCTCATCAAACATTCTGCATGAACTATGATCCAAGGATATATCCAGATTCTTCTAGAATGGACCCTCTAGGGATGCCTGGATTGAACTAAGGCAGCTGATTTTGAACCCATGTGACCAGGATTTGGGCAACTCTATTGTCTCATCCTCTGTACTGTGTTGAAGAAACCAAGATAATGACATTTTCCCAAGGCTGGGGCTGGGTGAGTCTTAATTTGTGAGTGCTTATAAGTGACTTTGAAGCTGGTGGAGGTTACTTAAGTGCTAAATATTATTATTATTTATTGTGGTTTTAAGAGCTGTTTCCCCTTCCCATTGTCAGGCTACAAAACAATACGGGGGTCTGATAAAAGAGCCTCTGAAGTATCCAAATGTCAATAAATTAGGTAACTTTGGCCTGAGTTCTGTGATGGTATCTGAAGACCTAGCATTAGTTTTGCAGCATTTTTGTGTGGGTTGGTGGTTGCTTCATTTGCCTTGAAACTTGCCAGCAGCAGGCCCTGACATACGTTTGGCACACACAGGTGATGCAAGCACTCTTTGGACAGACCTGGGCTGCTGACATCATGCTTTGCTGAGTGCTCTTTGAGATGCAAATTAGGTCCTGGAGGGGCCCCTGGTCCTTTCATCATGAAGCTTAATAGAAGAGAATTAACATTCGTTAAGCCGCACACCTTCTGTGTGCCAGACACTTTTATGAACGTGATCTCACTTATTCTCACAACGATCTAGTAGAGCAGGTCTGAATGGTCTCCTTCTACAGATGAGGAAAAACAGAGGTTCATAGAAACTGAAATAATTTGCCCTTGATCATGTAACTAGTTAAAGAGGCTTAACTAGAATTGAAATTCAGGACTGTCTGGCTCCAAAGGCCATGCTCTTTTGTTGAACGACAAGCAACAAGTTCTATTTTACCCCCAACTGCCTGGTCAAGGTTCCCCATTCCCTGCTAAACGTCTCTTCCAATACTTTCAATGGAATAAAAGCCATACTTCTACTCTGTGTGCTCAGTTGCTCAGTCATGTCCAACTCTTTGTGACCCTGTGGACTGTAACCTGTCAGGCTGCTCTGTCCATGGAATTTTCCAGGCAAGAATACTGGAGTGGGTTGCCATTTCCTCCTCCAGGGGATCTTGCTGACTCAGAGATCGAACCCACTTCTCCTGTGTCTCCTGCATTGGCAGGTGAGTTATTTTACCACCGAGTCACCTAAAAAGTCCTATACTTCTACTATAGCCCAGTACAATCTGCCTCTGGCTTCCTCTCCAGTTTTATTCAACCCTATGCTTGTTAGTTTCATTACTTAAACATGCCCAAACTTCCCATCTCCGTGTTTTTGCACATACTGCCTGCAAAAGCTTACCTTACCCTTTTTTTCCCAGCTAACTCTTGCTAAGCCTTTACATATTATTTTCCTGGGGATATCATCTCTGAAAATACTGACCAACAGTTCTCCAAGTGTTGTCCTTAGTCCAGGAAAGAGAGCATCATCTAGGAACTCATAAGAAATGCAAATTTCAGGGCTCAGCCTACACATCCTGAATCAAAAAGGCATGTCTGAAAACTACCAGGGTTTCTTGACCTGGATATTATTGACATTGTAGGGTGTTTAGCAGCATGCTAGTTTTTGCCAATTCAAGGTCAATACTCTTGATCACGTCCTCACCTCCCTCCAAGTTGCAACAACCAAAAATGTCTTCAGACATTGTCTAATGTCCCCTTGGGAGAAGAGGGGCAAAATTTCCCCTGGTTGAAAAATCACTGCCTTAGAATGAAGTGTGCCTCCCTGTGAAACACTCCTATGGCATCCTGGGTAGTTGAGGTAGCTGGAATCATTTGTTTAAGGCACGTCTCTGCTGTCATAATCCAGCAGGTAACATGTGACAGTATACTCAGCTAGTTCTCAGGAAGTACAGCTGTACCAATGAAGTGATGTGGTGAATTTGGACCATAACCTCCTCGAGCCCAACTCTTAAACTAAGGAGGAGACACGACTTGGGGGCTAAAGTGAGATCACAGGCAAGTAGGATCCTTGAGATTCTTCACAATTTAAAGGTTCAGTCTCCATCAGAACCCTTGAGCAAAGGGAATCTTTCATGCCCAGTTCAACAGGATCTAAGCACTGTTTTTTTTTTTTTTTATTTTAGTGGCAGAGAGTCTGATTAAATGCAAGAGAAACAAAAAGCAGTCATTTTAGGATGATGCAGTCGTTCCTGACCAAGATAGGCTCAAATAGGCCACTGTCACCAAAAGAGAAACAAAACCTCATTCTGCCTACAACAGCACTAGGAGACTGACAGCTAGGAGACCTGACTCAGCTTGCCTTCTAGGAGCTGGCCTTCGTGTTGATGGTACAGTCACATCAAAGAGGAGTGGGGAGGAGGTTCTGGTACTTCTGTTGCCTTATATTTCATCAGCCTGAGAAGTCATTTCTAGATCCAGGGTAAAGGACAGCGGCAGAACTGAATAGGATTCTTGCTTGAATTCCTTTCCTAAATGGATGCTCAGAGATTTCCCTGGTCATCCGGTGGTTTAGACTTTGCCTTTCAACGTAGGGGGTATGGGTTTGATCCCTGGTCAGGGAACTAAGATTCCACATGTTTCATGACCAAAAATCCTAAACATAAAAACAGAAGGAGGACTTCACTGGTGGTCTAGTGGTTAAGAATCTACCTTGAAATGCAGGGGACACCGATTCAGATCCCTGGTCTGGGAATATCCCACAGGCCACAGGGCAACTAAACCTGTGCACCACAACTACTCAGGTCTGAGGGACCTAGAGCCAGGTCTCTGCAACAAGAGAAGTCGCTGCAACTAGAGAAACTCTGTGCTCAGCAACAAAGACCCAGCACAGCCCATGAAAAATAAAAATGTTTAAAAAAAACTTAAAATCAAAAAAATTGCTAATAAATAAACAAAACCAGAAGCAATATTATAACACATTTAGTGAAGACTTTAAAAATGGTCCACATAAAAAAGTCATAGAAAGAATGTAAATAGATGCTCATTGTCATCATCCTTGTTCCATACAAAGTGGTTGTGGTCCTGGGACACTTGATTAGCTAAGTAAACATCTGTTCTTCCAAGGGCTCACATTGCTTCTGGGAATGAAGCGCACCCAGCTGCACAGAAGGTACTACAGTCACCTGGGTAATATCAGGCTTCCTGTAATCTACATGACTGTTAGAGCTTGAGCATTATAGTCAAGGTATGGGAAGGTGTAGACGGAAGAGGCAATTCTTTTTAAGTTTATATATATATGTGTATGCGTGTGTGTGTGTGTGTATGTGTGTGTGTATTCTCAAAGAAAACTTTTATTTTTTTATTGAAGACTTTATTTTCCTCTGCAATTCAGCCTTTACTAAGGTCAGGTCCCAGGTCACGTGAAGCTGGTGTACTTGGTCATGGCCTTGGTGCCCATGGACACAGTGTCCGTGGCCACCTCCTTAGGCAGCCACAGACACACAGCTGTCTGGACCTCCCAGGTGTCAGGATGGTTCAGCCCAAGTACTGGGCCAGCCGCTCAAGCACATTATTCATGAACGAGTTCATGATGCCCACGGCCTTGGCGGAGATGCCGATGATGGTGTGCACCTGCTTCAGCACCTTGTAGATGCATACTGAATAGGCTTCTTTATGCCAGCTGTGCCTTTTGGACTTCTTGTCCCTGGGACTCCAGCCCCTCCGGCCCCCAGACTGCTGTGGCTGTCCAGGCTCAGCACTCATCCTCCGGCTCCTCCTTCTTGAAGAAATCTTGAAAAGAGGAAGGAAACTAGAAAAAAGTAGGACTTTTTCTCTTCAAAGTGTTAATTTCTGCTTCATTTTTTGTTACCAGACTCTACCAATAAGTTTCTTTCATGCTTTTTTACTTAACGCTATCTTTTAAGCCTGTTTCCAAGCTTTGCAAAATTGCATCCACTTCAAAGTGACCCCAGTTTTCAATTTCAATTCATTCCCAATTGTGAAGTCATCAAAATGCCCTAAACTTAGAAAGAGAAATACAATATTCTAGCCACTCAGAAAGCACAAACTAAAGTATTCATTTAAATCTAAAGACTGAGGTCACAACTTCTTTGACACCAGATCTCTAAAAATTCAATAATTATGAGTTTACTGATCTGTAATGTGTAATAAGGGCTTCCCAGGTGGCTCAGTGGTAAAGATGGAGGATGCAGGATGGAGAAGGGAATGCAACCCATTCCAGTATTCTTTCCTGGGGAGCCCTATGGACAGAGGGGCTGGTGGGCTACAGTCCATGGGGTTGCAAAAGAGTTGGACACAACTTAGCCACTACACAACAACAGCAAATATGTAATAAACTGCATAAAACCAAAGCTACAGCATAATTTCACTCACCTTTATTATAGTCTGTATGTCAAATTGGTTGAAACAACCCCATTGTAAGCATTTGCTGTCACAACTAACTTTGCAATTCACATCTTATATTTAAAAATTTTTGTTTTCCTGAAATTAAGAGCATTGCAGTTTAGAAATTCAATGATTGGCTCAAAAAATATGAGTGTATCTAACTTGATACAATATCCAAAGAAACTACCTTCCAAATTGTACTTCCATTTGTGATGTTTGAGTGCATTTATTTCGTTTGCTTTCATTCATATCAGGTGAACCTGCACCTCAGTGTTTGAATTTCTCAGATGATGGATCAGATTCGAGGGGAAAAGTCAGTGTGAGTATTTGGATTGAGGTAGATACTTGTGAACAGGCACAACTTGTTCATCTTTCATCCTGCTCACCTCCAACATCAAGTTTGCTTTAATTAGAGTTGAGGTGTTTTTCTGCCAGAGACTCTTCAGGCATCCAGTCGTGAAATCTGTTTAAATAACTGGTGTCATGAATGCTTTACTTCCCATCCCACCCTTGAAATAAATTCAGATTCCCATAAGAACCAGATCTCTTCTTGGAGGAGTTAAAGATAATTTGTCAGCATGTATGTTTCTTCCAGAACCAACTCACCAAAGGGGGCTGTAACCTGGTTTCAAACACTTTTGGGTGGCTTTCCTCAGAGCTACTTTTCATCATTGCAATTAGAGCAGGGGAGACTGGCTTTCAAACCCAGGCGTCGTTGTCCAGTCAGAAGACGGTGGAGAAAACACCCGACACGGGGGAACTGCTTCCTTACCTTCCTTTTCTCCCACCTTCATCCTTCACTCCTCACTTCCTCCCTTTCTTCTTTTTTCCTCTCTGTCCCTCTTTTGCTACTTCCTTCCTCCCTCCCTTCCTCTTTCTTTCCCTTGGCTTCTGTTTAATCTCTGGTGAATTATACATACATAAGAATTCATTAGGATAATTAATACTACAATATCACTGTTGAAAAACCATGGCTTATTAACTGGCTAGGGTAACCTTCCAATTAACTAGACTGAATAAGGAATGTAACTTTTGGTAAATTAAAATTTCACTCTAATTAGGGATATTTCAATGTTTGTTTGTTTGTTTTTTCCTCTTCAACTCTTGTTGAAACTCTGTTTTACCCTAAAATATATCTCTTTGCTTTCATCTCCCAGGAGTTTTCTCATTATGGTGGTATTTTCTTAGAGAAAAATAACCTCCCCAGACCTTTATTCTACACGGGGATCGTGTATAGGACTGAGGATATGTTATTGGACCGGGTCTCACTTCTGTAGCCTCAAGGGCATACTCTGGAAACTGTTATTACTGGACTGATTTTATTTCCCTATTGTCATGGAGATTGGCTAGCAACACAACAACGTCTCTTTCTTCTTCTTTCTGGACACACAGCCTACATCTCCCAGCTTCCCTTGTATTAAGTGTGGTCATGTGACTGAACTCTAACCAATGGAGTGTGATCAAAGTGAAATGTTTCACTTCCTGGTCCAGCACCTAAGGATCTCTCATGGTCCCTTCCATGTTCTTTCCTGTTGATCTTCTTGGTGTAAACATAGACAAGACATTAACCTTTAACAGAGAGCTCCATGTTGAAGATGATAGAGCAATGAGAAGGAGGAGCCTGTTTACTAGAATCAGGATGAGGACTATGGCTGACCAGTGCCACCCATTTTGGCTTTGACATGTGTGAAAATTTCTACTGTTTGGGACAATATAAAATTTTGAAATTTGTTTATAAGAGCAGAGCATTGTTTATAAGAGCATTTGTTCATGAGGGCATTATAAGAGTATAATGATACTTTCATTAATGTTATTATTAATAATCAGTTCAGTCGCTCAGTCATGTCCAACTCTTTGTGACCCCATGAGGTGCAGCACACAGGCCTCCCTGTTCAATACCAACTCCCAGAGCCCACCCAAACCCATGTCCATTGAGTCGGTGATGCCATCCAGCCACCTCATCCTCTGTCATCCCCTTCTCCTCCTGTCTTCAATCCTTCCCAGCATCAAGGTTTTTTTCCAATTAGTCAGCTCTTAGCATCAGGTGGCCAAAGTACTGGAGCTTCAGCCTCAACATCAGACCCTCCAATGAACACCCAGGACTGATTTCCTTTAGGATGGACTGGTTGGATCTCCTTGCAGTCCGAGGGACTCTCAAGAGTCTTCTCCAACACCACAGTTCAAAAGCATCAATTCTTGTGTGCTCAGCTTTCTTTATTGTCCAACTCTCTCATCCATACGTGACTACTGGAAAAGCCATAGCCTTGACATTATCAATAATAGTAAGATCAAAACCCACGTTTCAATTAACTCATGTTTATAATGAGTTGATTCCCAGGGAATTAAAGTTTTCTGATAATCATTGCCTAGAGTTGTCTCCCAGATTGTAGAATCATTCAGTGCCCATGCAGGGGAGGAGATGGAAGTTCAGCAGGTGGGATCAAGTGATTTCAAAATTCTTATGGCATTCTCAAGCCTTTCCCAGCCAGAGAACTGATGCCTGGGAAAGAGAGGAATGAATATGATCTCCATTTTTGACCTGTATCTCTGTCAAAATATGAACTCTCAGTATCACATTTAAATTATTTACACTGTTGTGTACAAGAAGTTCTAAAGAACAGATAGAACTAATACTGGCTTTTAGATAACATCCATGAAGTACACTTAGATCCTGGCTAAAATGCAGTGTCCCGTGTCTGATTTAAAAATTATAAACGTTCAGAATGGGAAAAAATAATAGCCAATGAAGCAACAGACAAACAATTAATCTCAAAAATATACAAACAACTCCTGCAGCTCCATTCTAGAAAAATAAACAACCCAATTAAAAAGTGGGCCAAAGAACTTAACAGACATTTCTCCAAAGAAGATATAAAAATGGCTAACAAACACATGAAAAGATACTCAACATCACTCATTATCAGAGAAATGCAAATCAAAACCACAATGAGGTACCAATTTACACCAGTCAGAATGGCTGCCATCCAAAAGTCTACAAGCAATAAATGCTGGAGAGGATGTGGAGAAAAGGGAACCCTCTTACACTGTTGGTGGGAATGCAAACTAGTACAGCCACTATGGAAAACAGTGTGGAGGTTCCTTAAAAAGCTGCAAATATGACCCAGCAATCCCACTGCTGGGCATATACACCAAGGAAACCAGAACTGAAAGAGCCACGTGTACCCCAACGTTCATCGCTGCATTGTTTACAATAGCCAAGACATGGAAGCAAGACATAGATGCCCATCAACTGACGAATGGATAAGAAAGCTGTGGTACATATACACAATGGAATATTACTCACCATTAAAAAAAATTCATTTGAAGCAATTCTACTCAGATGGACGAAACTGGAGCCCATTATCCAGAGTGAAGTAAGCCAGAAGCAAAAACAACAATACAGTATATTAACACATATATATGGAATTTAGAAAGACGGTAAGGAGAACCCAACATGCGAGACAGCAAAAGGAACGCAGATGTATAGAATAGACTTGTGGACTTGGTGGATGAGGGTAAGGGTGGGATGATATGGGAGAAGGGCATTGAAGCATGTTAATTGTCATGTGTCTAATCAATCGCCAGCCCAGGATTGATGCTTGGGGCCGGTACAGCGAGATTTCCCGGGGGGGAGGGAGGAGGGAGGGGAGTTCCGGAGGGGAAGCATATGTAAACCCATGGTGATATCATGACAATGTATGGCAAAAACAATTAAAAAAAAAAAGAGAGAAACTGAAAAAAAAAAGAAGTATGAATGGAAACAACAATAAAGTTATTTTTCATATATTAAAAAAAATTATAAACGTGTTCTGGAAAAGGGACAGCCTTTAAGTAGAGAACTGCAATGTAAGAGGCTCAATTCCCCTTCATCTCATGGTCTGTACATGATGGTCTCTACGTATATCTGCAGTGTATGTATGAATCATCCTTTGACATTTGGGGGTACAGTTTTGGGGTTTGGGTTAATAATAGAGTCAGCTACCAATTTCTGTCTTTTAATGTAGGGATTTTTTTTTGAGGTGGGTAGAAGGCAAGGATCCAGAGACTTCAAAAAGGCAAATAAACTTTGCCTTGTTTATTTGAACCAAAAACTTGACAGAGCAAGGAATGACTTCCTAAATGCACAAAGGAGATTCTCCCACAAATTGTTGCTGAATGGCTCTGTATCTTTTTTTTAAATCTGGGCTGATGAAGTGTTCTCTACCCTGAGTGAGTTACTTCTTTTGTCTTTGTGGCTTGATTCTCTTGTAGCTCTGAAAACATTCATGCCTTTCATAAATACTATTGACTGAAGATTGTTTATATTTAACTGGAGTGCATAAATATGTCTTTTTCTTTTTTTTTCAGTTTTCTGGTTCTTCTTGATGTTTTTGATTTCCCATCACTTATCTGAGCCTCTACATTAAGATGAATTTGCATATATATATATGCACATATATTTCATAGATGTATTTTTTTTTTATCTAAGGAGCCCTGAACTGGGGTTAGGAGGCCTTAATTCGAATCATTGTCATTAACTACGCTTGTGATGGGTCAGAGTAATTCTCCATCTGCATGATGAGAGTTGGAGAAGAGTGGGAGACTGTGATCTCCTTGAGGTGCCTGTACAGTGCCCGGGAAATGGGGTTTCCATAGCATGTGTTCCAGGTGCAACATTCTATGATCAGGGATATAATCTGTCACTTATTGCACCTCCATTCCTAAATGTTTGCTATCCATTTCTTTCTCCTTCCTCTTGCTCTTGTTATCTTGGAGAGATCATTCGTTGGTGGAGCCAGGATGATGGATATGCCAGAGAAGCTGAACTATCAGCTCCTCAGGGATTGCCCAGATTGTGGACCATTCATTACATCATTAGATAACCATTGAGCATCTAAGATTTGCCTGGTACTATGCTAAGCTGTTGTTGTTGTTTAGTCACTAAGTTGTGTCTGACTCTTTTATTACCCCATGGACTATTGTGTGCCAGGCTCCTCTGCCCATAGGATTGCATCCAGGCAACCATACTGGAGTGGGTTGTCAAGCCCTTCTCCAGGGGATTTTCCTGACCCAGGGATCAGATCCACGTCTCCTGCATTGGCAGGTGGATTCTTTACCACTGAGCCCCACTACCCTAAGTACAGTGCTTTTTCAATCTATTTTTTAACTCTGCTATTTTCCTAATTACATAAATAACACAGGTTCATCGAGTCTTTTCTGAAGATGCCAAAAAATACATAATAAGAGGAAATCACTTACAGTTTCACTTTCTAGAGTTTACTGCTATTGGTAGTTGAATGTATATCTTTTCCAGGGTTTTTGCTATGTAAAAACGCACTTTACAAAAGGGAGAGAATATGAAGTTACATTGTACATCTTGTTTTATAATTTCATTTTCCATCTTAAAAAATCTATTGACTTCATTTCACTTCCTCTTCACTTCTGGCTGTTGAATTGGAAGAAGTGATCTTTTCTGGGTGTGATGTAAATTCATTTCAGGATGTATGCAGCAGAAAAACACTGTAAGAGTCTACTCCAATGGACTGTACTTCCAACTCGGCGAAAAGGAGATGAAGGCAGAGATGATGTCCAAAAAGGTCTTTATTGTGAATGATTTACTGGAAACACTGCGGTCAGGTCAGAATCTTTTTTATGAGTGAGAAGAAAACTACAAGACTGAGCAGATTCAAGAGTGAAACTCATCTGTGTCAATGTGTGTTGACCTAAGTAGGATATGCATGCAAACATGATACCATTTTACTAACAGATCATTGTTTCAGATGCAAAATAAACAGCTGAAGGATTTCTCAAAAGTTTTCCTTAAATGCAATAGGAAACAGCCTGCTCATACAAAATAGTCTAGTCCTAATTAGCACATATTATTATTATCATTATTATTATCATTATTTATAATTAATGTTCCAGGTACCATGTGAATTATCTGATCATGATTTTATTTTAAAAGTTCTATATCATAGAAACATTTGATCCCATTTAGTTTTGAGGAAAGTCAAGCTCATAAAGATTAGAGGATTTACACCCAAATCAAACAGCTAGCTGGTAAATAACCAGTCCCTGGGGCAAGTTAAAGCTGCCTGACTTTAAATCTGAAACTCTAAGACTACCATACGCTGCTGCCTCTCCCATGTGAAAAGGACACAAACTATATTGAGTGAATAAAATGAATCATCTTATCTTACAGATGGATCTTAATAAATGTTAATTGACTGGGAACCATGATTCTCTCACCAAATTTGATTCTCCACATCAAATGAGACAGTGAATTACATGAAATGAACCTTCTGGCCAAGCTACATTTCCAAGTTTTTGAGGCTGGCCAAGGTCTCCTGGGGATAATCATGAGACTGAGGGGACAAAACACTGGACGCAACACCCCCTCAGCACAACACTTCCTCTTTGAGTTAATATCATGGCATCAAGCCATGGAGTCCTCCACCCCCATCATTGCTACCCAGCACTCGGTTGAAACTAAGACACCAGGATCTGGTGCAACTCTGCTGCTCAGGGCTTCTTGACCCTGCCTCTATCTCTGGACCCATATATTTAATTTGAAAATGAGACTTGGTTGGAAGACGGCAGAAGAGGAGTTTGCTAGGATTCTTTGCCTTCTTTTGTCTCCTAATAGCAACAACAAAGAAGCAGAGATTGTCATACTAAGTGAAGTAAGTCAGACAGAGAAAGACAAATAACATATGTTATTATTCATACGTGGAACTGAACTTAAAAAATGACATTTGGGTTGGCCAAATAGTTTATTCGGGTTTTTATGTCATGTGTTATGAAAAAATCTCAACAAACTTTTTGGCCAACTCAATACAAATGAACTTATTTAGAAAACAGAAACAGACTTACAGATATTGAAAACAAGCTTACCCTTGCCAAAGGGGAAATGTCGGGGGGAGGGATAAATCAGGAGCTTGGGGCTAACATACACACACTGCTATGTATAAGACAGACAACCAACAAGGCCCTACTGTATAGCACAGGGACCTCTACTCAGTATTCTGTGATAACCGATATGAGAAAAGAATCTGAAAAAGAATGAATATATATGGATGTATATAACTGAGTCACTTTGCTGCACACCTGAAACCAACACGAAATAGTACATCAACTCTACTCCAAAAAAAAAAGAATATGAGTAAAGATTTCAAAGAAACTAAGAGATGGCCAGGGATCTACCGTATCGTGTCAAACATGGTGATGTCTGGGTTAAGAAGGGGAAGGAACTCCATATTTTGACCTTGAACAGAATCACGATTATACAAAAAGCAACTGCCGCTATTCCAAAAGTCCCATTCTACAAGCTTTTCAATGAGTCACACTGAGAATAGGGTCATGAAAGGATCTTAGGAGAGAGGAGACATATCCCTCTGGAGATCAATTCAACTAACTCTGCAGAAGAATATAAAAGAGAAACCAAGCCAAAAAGCCATTTCTATCATCCACAAGCTTCCTGGTCAACTAAGACACATGATGAATTTCTGTTTACTCAATAACTACCATAATGCCTTGCTCACGGTAGCTGCAATACTCTGAAGGAATAAAAGGCTTCAGTGTGATGGATACGGTTGAAGGACCCACAAGGACACTTAAAACTTTGTTCTGTGTTTTAACCTCTGGTTTTAACTTGTCAGGTAAAGCTGGGAGATCGTTTGAGTCCCTTTCTAGGAAGCATTGTCAGGGACATGAAATGTGAGGAGTGTGAGATCATTCCTTAGTTCTAACATCCAGCAACTGTGCTTTTTTCAAAGGGTGTCTGAAGCAGCTGATACAACCTCCAGTTATATCTGTAGGCTTTGTAGACAATGAACACATGGTAGTAGTCAGCCCACCTCCTAATCAGCAGGAGGATGAGGCTTGGTGATGCCAGCCTCTCTCTGACCCCATGATGTAGCTGTCTTGAAGACTCCCAGGCCTTGGTGCAAGAGGCAAGCAACACAGGCCTCCCCAGGCCTGAGTCTCACTGACCCCCTGAGATGACTGTCTCTGAGCACAGGGATTCCTCGACCACATTGTCTTTAGCTCTAGTGAGACTTTCTGGAAAACTCTTGACAAGACACTTTCAGATATTGGCCATTGTGATGATTTTAGAGAACTGGACACATCTAGGAACACAAAGGCCTGCTTCTTCTCAGTTCATTCTTTTTCTCCAAGTTCATTATACTCCAAGTTCCTCTCTGGGTCCCCTCCAGTCTGTATCCTGACCTCTCATGTTCACTCTTCTGATGGTGGCTTAAGTGGTCATCTTCTCTGGGGATCAAAACTTTACAGTAACTTTAATAGCTAACTTTCCTTGATTGTTTCCCAGGAGCTCTCTGAAAGGATTTACATGCTTTATCACATCTAACTCTACAATGAAGATTTCTTTTTTTCTGTAGGACAAATGAGACACAAAGAACCTATATAACTTGCCAAGATCACCAAGCTTATGAGTCCTAGAGCTAAGATATGAACCCAAATCAATCTGAATTCACAATCTTAACCTGTACTCTCTCTATGCTGAATCACTCTGGCAGTGAATTTTCAGGAAGTTATGCAGGAATTTAGGGCTTCATCTGTGCGTTCCCTTGGACAGCAAGGAGATCAAACCAGTCAATCCTAGAGGAAATCAGTCCTGAATATTCGTTGGAAGGACTGATGCTGAAGCTGAAGCTCCAGTACTTTAGCTCCTTGATGTGAAGAACTGACTCATTGGAAAAGACCCTGGTGCTGGGAAAGGTTAAAGTAAGGAGGAGAAGGGGATGACAGAGGATGAGATAGTTGGATGGCATCACTGACTCGATGAACATGAGTTTGAGTGAGCTCTGGGAGTTGGTGATGGACAGGGAAGCCTGGCATGCTGCAGTCCACAGGGTCTCAAAGAGTTGGACATGACTGAGTGACTGAACTAAACTGTGCCTTCCCAGCACCAATGGAGTCAGGGAACCTTGAACTCTGTGTTCTCTTTGTACTAAATTAATAAATATGTGATTTGGACGTTTCCTTCCTTCCTTCCTCCCTCCCTCCCTCCCTCTTTTCCTTCCTTCCCTGAACCTTTCTGAAGTCCCAGAAGGGTACAACTGAATAAAGGTATAGAATGCACCTTGAACGTCATGCTAAGCCTAACTTTATATATATTCAAGTGATTCATTTCTGGACCCGAAAGTTTGAAGAGCATGGAATCTCTTGAATTCTCCTTTATTAACTCTCTCATTCCCCTTCACTACTTATTTATTTACTAATATTCATTGAAAATTATCTATGGATCAGTTTCTATTCTGTCTTAATAATTAGCGAAGAGACTTCTGAGATGTGTTCATTCCTGTGTATGTTCCCCATTATCATCAGCAGCATCAGCATCAGTATCAACCCCAACATCATGAGTTCCTTTTGTAAATCCTCCCTTGAGACTTTGCAAACGATTTTCATGTCGCTTTTCACATTCTGTGCTCCCAGCCCTCCTGAGGAAGCAGAGACTACTCCCTCTGCCCTGAAAATAGGAGAACAAAGGCTTAGGGAAGGTAAGTAATTTACTCCAGGCCACATAATTCATCAGTAACAGACCTGAAACTATAATTCATCTGACTCCTCATCCAGGAACCTTCCTTCTGTATGCTTGGGAGGTCAATGTTGCTGACATAAACTGAAAGGGGTAAACATGCTACACTGGTAAGAAATGATAGAGTGCTGTGGTGGAGAGAAAACTTGTGTTCAAATCTCCATCTCTACTTAGTTGTTTGACCTTGGACGGTGATCTCTCATCATCCCTGAGTCTCAGTTTTCTCATCCGTAACTTGGGAGTTATAATAATATCCACCTTACAGCTTCCCGGAAGGACTGAATAAGGTTATATGCAGAAAGTGGTTGCACAAGTGCCTGTTACAGAATAGGTGCTCAGAAAAAGTTAGCTAGTGTTGTTGTGGACTCTGACACTCTCTTTTGGACATGGGAGGGCAGCTCAGGGAATACGCATGGTGTTGTCCTCGAGTACCCCACTGACTGAAGACTCCTTTGCCGGCCACTCAGCCTACTGGGCACCAACCCAGAGCTCTAAGGAAAGCCATGGCTTGTTCCAGCCAAGGGGAATTAGCTGCCACTTGACCTTGTGTAATGGGACTTGATTCATGCCAGTTATAACTCCCTAGGGTCAGGTACCATCGGGTCAGCCCTCCTAAAGATCTTTTCTTTCCTGGAATTCAGCTGCCCAGAGAAATGGCCCCAAAGTAGTGTGTGTGTGTCTGTGTGCTGGGTAAAAATGTGTTGGAGATGTAGTTGGTCAAGGAGAAAGAAGAAAGAAGGCAGGGTGGGTGGGTACCATAGGACCACAGAATCTTGGCTTTGCAAATGAGCTAATTACCCCTCTCTCTTGAGAAAGTCTAACTCTTATGGTATTGGCCTTTCTAGGACCTTAACAAGACATTGGATTGGATCAAGATTTGGGGTCATACAGATTAGGACCTTATATACTAGTAGAATTTAATTTGTAAAACTACCTTTTGGGGGGTCTGTTATTACCTCTGTCTTATAAATAAGGAATAAATAAAGACACAAGATCACAGTGGTCATCTTGAGATGATTCAAATATAATTTCTCCTTCTCTCTCTCCAAGGTGATTATCCAATCACATGCTAAACTTACCATCTATAAGGTGAAAAAGTCAATGTCTTCTTTTCCAGCCTTGTCTTCTCCTCTGAACTGTAGATTCCTGAATCTAAATGTCTACTTGACACTCATACTTGGGTGTCTAATAACATCTCTAACCTATTATGTCCAAACTGAACCCTTGAATTCCCTTCTCAGTGACACCAGAACTGGCTCTTCACCCAACTTCCAATTTTATTGGTTGACACCAACACACCAGTTCTTCAGGCCCAAACCTAGGGATCTTCCTGGATTTCACAAATTCCTTTCACAAATTCCTCCTCACATTCATCCAGTCAATGAGACCTCTTACCTCTACCTTGAAAACATTTTTCAGATCTGTCTGCTTTGCTCTGAATAAACCCAAACCATTCTTGTCCATTTCCCATCCTCACCCTCCTTAAGTTCTGTAATACCTTCCTAACCAGTTTCTCACCTTCTTTGCACCCTATAATCCACTCTCTACATAGTTATCATATGGATGTTTTTCTCAATAAAAAGAAGCTTCTTCTCTGGCCTGCTTACTGTCCTCAAATAGCGCCTACATCTCTGCAAGTACAATTCAAGGTCCTTGTACCACATTGACAAGCTTCTTCCTGATCTGATCCCTGGAGTTCATCTCCTACTATTCTCTCCCTGGCATACTGTGACCCAGCCAAATTGGCTTTCTTGATGTTCCTCAAATACTCCAAACTTTCGTCAGTGGTAGTGTCTTTGCACTACTAGCTCTTCCCTCCCCTTGGCTCCCTTTGGCTTCAGACCTTCACATTGAGAGTCCCTTCTCCCGATTTCTCCCCAGTTCAAACATCACTTTCTTTCAGCCAACCTTGACCACCCAACCTATTATATGTCTTCTATTCAAGTAGCTTTCTTTCATGTCACTCTTGCTTGTCCAAGAGTGTGTCTCAATCTGGTATCATCTTAATCATTTGGTTTTGGATTTAATACCCATCTCTCTCCCAACTAGAATGTGAATTCCAGGGGAACAAGTGGTGTGTCTCTTCTGGCTAACTGCCATGCCTACGTTGCTGAGTGGGTGGTCTGATACAGAGTAAATGCTCAATAAATGTTTGTTGACTGAATGAGTGTCTACCGTTCTGAAAATTCTGTGATTGCTTCAGGTGAGTACTAATGGGGAGAGGAGTCAAATGTGTGTATCTGTGTGGCTGCAAATATTATCCCAAACCCAAAGCAACCTTTTAAAAAAGTTCTTTTCATTTGGGTGCATTTTGGCAGAAACCAGATAAAAACCAAAAGCTTTCTCCATGTTCTGATTTTGGTCTTCTACACCTTGGCATAGATGACAAAAGAAAATGCAACTTAAAAACAAGACATTCAAAAAAGAACTGAACAATACATTCTAAACAAGTGTGTCTTGCTGTGTGGTTTTTCTTGGGTGGGGAACTCAGAGAGGGCAGGGCTGGGTCCCTCCTGACAGCTGGTCCAGCTCACACCTCCTGCATCTCTATAGACCCACCTCCATCCAGCCTCCTGCTCCAGCACCCCATCTTCTCTGTGTGCCCTGGCTTGCCTTCTGCCCTCGTACAAGTCTGAGCCATCTCCACCTCGTACCTTCCCTTCATCCCAGTGGCCAGGTGAGCAGAATTAATGGCTCTGGGAATTAATGTCATCTAGAGTCAGCAGTTTATCTTTGCTGACCCCCAGTGTTCTCATGTATGGAAAGGGGCTAATACAATATCTATCTTACAGAACACTTATGAGGAATAAATGGCCTGGCCCTTGTGACGTGCTTGCTATATAGGGCTTTGGGCACGCTCACTGTCTCATAAGACTTAGCTGCAGTCTTCTTCTACAACAACCCTAAAAGATGATATTTTCGTAAATAATTTCGTTCTTGGAAATGCAACTTTTCGATTCGAAACTTAAGTCATTTTCATTCTAAATCTCCAGCTGTCCGATATGGATGTGTGTGAGTCCTTCTTCTGTACCAAGAAGTGGGTTTCATGAGAACAGAACCATGTGACATAGAAGTAAAGAACACTTCTCGCCGTCCTTCTTAGAAAGCTTCTAAGCCTAGACTAATAATAACTACCGGCATTTATAGAGTGCTTTATATTTTGCTGTTGCTACTACTGTTATTACTCCCACTACTACTGCTAGGACTGCTAGTACTTCATTACCACTTTTGCTATTACTCTTGCTGCTTTTGCTGCTACTGCTATTACTAACACTAGCTACCGTTTACTGAGCATGTACTGTGTGACACACAATATTTCTATACACTCTAGGCTTGTTACCTCGTTGGATGAGTGCAATGGCCAGTGAAGAAGGCAGTGTGCACCGTGCTTAGCAATGCACATGGAAGTCAGACTTCCTGGCTTCAAATTCTTGGCTCCGATGATTACTAGCTGTGTCATTCCAATAAAGTTACCTAACCACTCATTCACTCAATTACCTTAAAATAAAGATTAATAATAGAATAGAATCAATGAGATAATGTAATGAAAAATTTTGATAATTTCTGAACAGGGTTTGGTATTTAATAAACACCCAAGTTGCTGTTGATATCAAAAGCACTTGCCAGTGTATTTGGGGGTTATTTGTTACCCCACTGCCCTGTCCTCACCTCTCCCCCATGACACTGTATTCTGCACGTCTAATGCATATCTTTGGAGAAGGCAATGGCACCCCACTCCAGTCCTCTCGCCTGGCAAATCCCATGGACGGAGGAGCCTGGTGGGCTGCAGTCCATGGGGTCGCTAAGAGTTGGACACGACTGAGCGACTTCACTTTCACTTTTCACTTTCATGCATTGGAGAAGGAAACGGCAACCCACTCCAGTGTTCTCGCCTGGAGAGTCCCAGGGACAGGGGAGCCTGGTGGGCTGCTGTCTATGGGGTCGCACAGAGTCGGACACGACTGAGGTGACTTAGCAGCAGCAGCAGCAGCAATGCATATTTAACAGGACTGTGATAGTCTTTTTCTCTGTGAATTCTCCTACCGGCTAGATACATCTTTAGAGCAGAGGAATAAACCTTGTTCACTGTTGTATCCACATCACCTGGTACATCCTGTTTTTAACACGCATTTGTTGAATGGATAAAGGATCGAAACTTTGAGTGTGTACTGTGACTCCAGTCCTCTGCTAACTTGCCATAATACTGAATGCACATAACAATCCCATAATGTGCAAAATGTTCCTTCCTCTATTCTTTCCTTTTTTCCTTCTTTTAGAATGACAAAGGTCTTTCCCCATTTTATGGATGAGAAGACTGAGACCTGTGATTAAGTAACGTGGCCGAAGTCAACAGTTTCTGTACAGAAGACCTTGAATCTACAACTTTGGACTCTGCATTCCTAGATCCATATAGACTCAACATACTGGATGGACTTGATTGTAATTTGAGAAATTCAGTGAATATTCTTAAATGATGAGGCTTTACCTACGAGTAGCATCTTGGCATCACTGAAAATAAAAAGAAGATAGAATCCCTCTGAGTATATCCATCAATTTGAATTAGTGAGTATGCTACTGACCTTGTCTATGTAATGAGAAAATACCCAAGTCTGTGTGTTTGGGCTCTTGGCTGCCAACTGAACTGACTGCATGGCTGATCCACATCAATGTAGGGAAATTGCCTGTTAATCTTTTATTACCGTGTTCTTGTTCAAAGAACACTGTTTCCAATTTGCCTGTAGTGTATGGACTCAGTAATTGGAAGAGTATATTATATTATTTCTGGCTGGAAAGCAATCTCCACGTTTAAATGTTTGAAAGATTAAATACACATGCACACTTATATCTTCATTATTTACAATGGTGATAAAATAAACATAGAAACCATATGTAGAAAATGCAGAAAAGTTTTTTTAAAAAAAGAATCATTTTCTTGTTTCCATGACTTCAGTAGTTACTCTTAGCATATTGATGATTTTTCTTCCACAAATCTTCCTTATTATCACATTTTCATTATGATAGTATTTGTAAAAACTGTTTCCCTTCCTTCCCTTGGCATCTTAACAGAATAATTTTCCTTATTATTATAATACAAGTAAAGCGTTAATCACTCAGTCATGCCCAGCTCTTTGCAATCCTTGAACTGTAGCATGCCAGGCTCCTTGCAGGCAGATTCTTTATGCTCTGAGCCACCAGGGAAGCCCCTGTAATACAGTAACTATGGTCATAATACTTAATTGTTAAATATTATTTCCATAGACTATTGTTACTTTTTCACTCCTCACTAAAAAATGGCTTATATTAGATCTAATTTCAATCGTCAGGGCCAATGGTAAAGAGATATGGAAAGAGAGTTTTCTTGCCATTTTGGTCAGAGCTCATAATATTGCCCCATTGTTAGGTTTGGGGTCTCATGGTCTTCACTCTTGGCAGGTGAAAATAGCCACAAAGTTATAACATCTTCGTGGAGGAGCCTGAGAGATCATCTGATAAAATTACCTTGTTTTGTAGATAAGGAGACCATGTCCAGTAACCTACGTGATGGTGGACCCAGGTGAGAAGGTGTGCGTCATTTTTTGAGAAGCAAGGAGACCAGTGTAACCAGACTGTAGTTGTCAAGGGAGACGTATGTCTCAAGGATAAAAGGACAGAGGGAAAATGTGTGTGTGCTCATGTAGGGTCTCATGGTTACTAGTAAAGAAGTGGAAATGAAAGCGTTAGTCACTCAGTCGTGTTCGACTCTTTGTGACCCCATAGTCTGTAGCCCACCAGGGTCCTCTCTCCATGGAATTCTCCAGGCAAGAACCCTGGAAAGGATAGTTATTTCTTTCTCTGTAGGATCTTCCTGACCCAGAGATGGAACCTGGGTCACCTGCATTGCAAGCTAATTCTTTACCATCTGAGCCACCAGGGAAGCACCAGTGTTACTACTTAGGACTTGGGCTTTTACTCTGAGATGGAGAGCCATCAGTACCACTCAGGCTGTTGTGAGAACAGAATGTTGGGGACCAGAGAGAGAACAGGGAGATCATTGGAGGCAATGAAGAAATCTAGGCAAATCTAAGTGATGTTGGCTCAGTCCAGGGTGGTAGTAGAAAGGTAGCCAGAAGTGCTCCTTCCCTACATCTATTTTATAGGTTGAGATGAGAATACGGTATTGGATAGTAGATCACAGTAAAGGTAGATGGAATGAATGCACATGTGAAACAGAGTGAGCAGTCAAGGGTTGACTTCAAGTTCTTCGGGCTTTAGCAATGGAATACCTGAATGTTTCCACAAACTAAGGCTGAAAAACATTGGGAAGAACAGATCAGAGATACAAAGAGGAGGCAAGGAGAGGCCAAAATCAATACTTCTGATTGAATAATCATTGAATAATTATTGAATAATCATTTAATTGAGACTATGTTAGGTTTGATATGTTTATCAGACTTTTGAGTGGAGATGTCAAGGTAAAAGCTAGAGGAGTAAGTCTAGTGTGCAGGAGAGAGGTATAGAGACATAAATTCAGAGGTTTTGAGCATTGAACTGTTTTAAAAGCCATGCAATTAGGTGGGTGAGAGTGGATTAGAAACGACCAAAGGTACATTTCTCCATCTGTTTGTGTCCTCCTTGATTTCTTTCATCAGTGTTCTATAGTTTTCTATATACAAGTCTTTTGATTCTTTAGGTAGAAATACTCCTAAGTATTTTATTCTTTTTGTTTCGATGGTGAATGGGATTGTTTCCTTAATTTCTCTTTCTGATTTCTCACTGTTAGTGTATAGGAATGCCAGGGATTTCTGTGTGTTGATTTTGTATCCTGAAACTTTGCTATATTCACTGATTAGCTCTAGTAATTTTCTCGTAGAGTCTTTAGGGTTTTCAATATAGAGGATCATGTCATCAGCAAACAGAGAGAGTTTTACTTCTTCTTTTCCAATCTGTATTCCTTTGATTTCTTTATCTGCTCTGATTGCTGTGGCCAAAACTTCCAAAACTATGTTGAATAGTAGTGGTGAGAGTGGGCACCCTTGTCTTGTCCCTGATTTCAGGGGGAATGCTTCCAGTTTTTCACCATTGAGGATAATGTTTGCTGTGGGTTTGTCATATATAGCTTTTATTATGTTGAGGTATGTTCC